>JARHVA010000815.1:2362500-2962500 GCA_037957365.1 Torreya grandis
TGTCTTGATGATCCATAAATTATCAAATGACACCATATCAAATGTATATAAGAATAAATTCAAATGTTTTCAAGTGGATCAATGTATGGTAAAATTAAAATAATGTAACCAGCTAAAATAATTAAAAAATGAAAATAAAAAAAGGAAAAAATATACTTTATGGTTTGCAACCATGTCATTGTCTCTGAATTTTGTCGAAACTATCATGGGTACAATCTCCCTTGGCATATGGAAAATTTTAAGCATAGATACTACTAAATATTTTAAGTGATAAATTATTCTTCCCAACTAAAGGCAAAAACATCTAGACCTATTGTTAAACCTTTAAAAATAATTTTGAAACCTATTGACATTTTTTAACCTCTTGGCATCTATATAATCTCTTACAATCATGTCATTGAAGAATAAAATAATATAATTATGTGACCACCATTTGAGGTGATTGTTTTTTTTCTAAAATCACTCATATCCAAATAAAAAGATCATACAAACCATCTGTAACATAGATAAAATTAATCCTAAAAACCATTTGAGGTGTATTAGTCCTGCTGAAGGGGCTTCAGGAGGGATTGTCACTATGTGGAATAGTGCTAAAATCCAAAGATCTCTTATGGCCCATAATAAGCACTTCTTGATTATAAATTTTTCCATGAATTCCTTGAATTGGACGTTGGTTAATGTCTATGGACTGAATAACAGAGCCTTGAGATAGAAATTATGGATAGACTTGAGCAGCTTCAAGAATAATCCTCAGAACACTAAATGGATGCTAGCTAGAGATTTCAACACTCCTCTATACCCTTATGAAAAATAGGGTGGAATTATTGATTACTGAGACAGCATGTTTGACTTTGCTGAATTCATCAATGATTGGGGATTATTGGACATAGAGCTACAAAACCAAAATTTTACTTGGACCAATAGAAGAAAAGGAGATAAAATGATTTAGGTTAAATTAGATAGATTTATGATATCAATCAACTGGAATGATTATCATAATATGCAAGCATAGGATTTACCTAGAACCATGTCTGACCACTGCTTGATTGTCCTCAATTGGAGGGAATAGGGACATCACAGACCTCCCCCATTCTATTTTGAAGCTATGTGGATCAAACACAAAGGATTTAGACAAATGGTGGCTCAATGGTGGAATATTCCCATTCAAGGTACTCCCATGTTTAGAATAGTCAAGAAACTCTAGCACATTAAACAAGAAGTTTATGGCTGGAATAGATACAGCTTTGGGTAGGTCTTCCAGCAGAAGAAAAATATAATGGGAAAACTTAAGGCTATACAGCAACTGATAGATCAAGGGGGTGACTCTAAGGACACCTTAGAAGAAGAGAATATCTTGTCTTCAGAATGGAAGAATCTTATGGAAAGAGAAGAGGTTTTTTGGAAACAAAAATCCCGTGTTCAGTGGCTTAAAGAGGGGGATAGGAACACTGCTTTTTTTCATCTCTCAGCTATGAAACATACAAAAGCCAACTCAATAACTAAGCTTGTCCTAGATAATGGCAACATTATTACTGAGGATAATGAAATAGGGGAGCAAGCCAGGGCTTTCTTTCAGAACCTGCTTACAGAAGAAAATAATAATGATAGAATTGATAGATCTATGAATCAATTCATTGATAAAATCCCCTGTTTAATAATAGAAGAAGATAATCAAGAAATGTTAAAGCCTATATCTAAGATAGAATTCCATGCTATTTTATTCTCCATGGGTGCTTTTAAAGCCCTGAGTCCTGATGGCTTTCCTCCTATATTCTTTCAAGAATATTGGGAGATTGTAGGAGCGGACCTCACGACTGTCGTTTGTGATTTTTTTTGATCTAGAAAACTTTTGAAACAAGTTAATAATAACTTCATAGTACTTGTTCCTAAAAAATATCAACCTTCACACCTCACTGATTTTAGACCCATTAGTCTATGCAACACTATGTATAAGATATGTACTAAACTGCTGGTCATGAGGATTCAACCCTTGCTTGACAAAATTATTTCTCCTGCTCAAAAAGGTTTCATCTTAGGCAGACAGATTCTTGATGCTATGATCACCACACATGAGACTATTCACTCCATGGATAAGAGCAGAATCCCTGGGATGGCCCTCAAGCTTGATATTTCTAAAGCCTATGATAGAGTCTCATGGACTTTTCTATTCCAAGTGATCAAAAAACTTGGGTTTAATGATAAATTGTCTTGATTATTATGGAATGCAGTCTCTTCTGCTAAATTCTCAATGCTGGTTAATGGTGTTCCTAGAGAGTTTTTCTCATCCTCGAGAGGAATTCATCAGGGAGACCCTCTCTCCCTATACCTATTCATCATTATGGCTGAGGCACTAGGAAGATACATACAAGCTAATATAGTCTCAAAAAAGCTAGTAGGCATCAAACCTGCCTCTTCCCTTCATCCTATGGTTATACAGTAGTTTTCAGATGATACCATCTTATCTGGCATCTCATCAGTGATCAAAGCTAGAAGATGGAAGAATATATTAAATGATTATTCCAGAGAATCGGGACAAAGCATAAATTTCTAGAAAAGCAATGTGTACTTCTTCAACACTCCTAATGATCTTAGACATATAATCATTGATATATTAGAGTGTGTTGAAGCTAGCCTACCATCTACCTACCTGGGTCTCCCACTCTTGATCAAAGAGGTATCTCCAAGTTTTTGGAATGGAATTGTGGAAAGAACACAGAGGAAACTTCTTGGGTGTAAGGGGAAACTACTCAGCAGTGATGGTAAGCTGTAACTTCTTTAGGCTTCATTGCAAGGTATTCCTACTTCATGTCTCTTTTTAAAATTCTTACATATTTTTCTAAAAAGATGGAAAAAATCCAAAGGAAATTTTTATGGACAGGAGTGGAAGACAAACAGAGAATGTCTTTAGTAAGATGGGAAAAAGTGTGTCTTCCAAAATCTCATGGTGGACTTAATATAAGATCCATCAGGAATATGAACAAAGCCCTTATCTCAAAAGTTAGTTAGAACCTGATTCATAATGATAGTGAGTGGGAGGAAATAATGTATGCCAAATACATGCATAGCATTGATGACTCCAACTTTCTTCAACAGGCAGGATTACCCTAGGGATCTGTGATATGGAATAAAATGTTAAAAAGTAAAAGCCTTCTCAAATAGGGAATTAGGTGGAAGCTTGGAAATGGCTGGTAGATTAAATTCTGGGAGGATACCTGGTTAAGGGACAAGGCTCTCATCTCTCAAGGAAACTATGGAGAAATTTTTGACTTGACTACCTAGTTCTTTGGAGATAGGGTCAGTGATTATATGGAAAATAACAATGGGATAAGGAGTTGGAAAAACCTTTTGGATTGTTGTGTGCATAGGCCTAAGCTTATCCTAAGAGTCTGAGAGATCTAGTAGTGCATTCAAGAGATCACAATCCCACTCTTCCCTTGGGAAGATGAACAATACTGGTGGCCGAATAAGAATGGATCATTCTCTATCAAATCTACCTACCATCTGCTTACTCTTGAAGCTCAGAATAAGGAGGTTTGGAAAAAGGTTTAGAATCATAAAATTATTCCAAATATTAACTTGTTTTGGTGGGTTACTACCCATAACAAAATCTTTACTCAGGACAACCTTCAAAAGAGAGGGTTTACTTTGGTTAACAGATGTTTTCAGTGTGGTTCAAAAGAGGAATCAGTTTCACACCTATTTATCCACTGTGAGTTTGCCCAAGATTTAAGGGGCACAATACTCAACAATTTTGGTATTGAATGGGTTTGCAATTCTGACCTTAAAGATGTAATTCTTAGTTGGAACTCAACCTTCACACATCCCTAGATTAAGGAATTATGGAAGCAAGCTCTGCCATGTTTGAGTTGGACTTTATGGAAAGAGCGCAATCACAGAATTTTTAGGAACACTGCTAGAAATACTTCTCAGGTGTTTAACTCCTTTGCTAGGACCATCTTGGAAAGTGTTGCTATATCTCATATTAGTGTTGTGGAGAAACCCCTATCTCAATTTGAAAGCCAAATTGTAGCCAAATGGAAGGTTTTAAACCTTATCCCTGGGCATGATAATTCCAAAATTCTATAGAGACTTCATACTAAATGGATACCACCTAAACCCAATTGGATGAAACTCAACTTTGATGGGGCATCCAAGTTGAGTGGTAAAGCTAGTGGAGGAGGAATTATAAGGAATGAAAAAGGATAGATGTTTGCTATTTATGTTGGTGGAATTGGTTGCCAGAGCAGTAACTACATTAAAGCAATGGCTTTACTATGGGGATTAAAGTTAGTTATATCCCTAGGAATAATAAATTTGAATATTCAAGGAGATTCTAATATGGTCATAGATGTTGTTAATAAAGCATCTAACATTGGAATCCAGCTAAAAGACATCATTACTGATATCCAGTTTCTTTTACAAAAATTTTCTGAAGTTGAGATTACCCATACCTACAAAGAAGGCAACGGGGTCACTGATGCTTGTGCCAACCTTGGTCAGCAATTCTTAGGATGGAGGGTATGGAGACAAGGTGCTCATATTCCCCTAAACATTAGGGAGATCATTCAGAAGGAGATGATAGATTAGGAATGATGCACATTGATGACAAGGATAGCTTTCGAAGGCAGTCCATGTGGAGAAGGCCATCGGGGATCTCAAAAAATGATAACCTTAGTACTTCCTTGATTATCATTATTAATTCTTTGTATCATGAGATGGAGGTGTGAGGGTCACATCATGAAAACCAAGGGGAAATTATTTTCAAGCATGGAAGTAGACGTCACCGTGGCAGGGCATTTCATAAAATGAGCCTTCACATCTGCATTCAGCACAAATGGAAGTGAGGGCTAGCTACTTGTTCGAAGCTCAAGGCAAAAATTAGGAATTTCATCAGTTGGGTCTAAAATTATAGAATGGGGGGAGACTGTATTCAAACTGAACCTGTCTCCTACTATGAATTTAAAGACAATCCATTAGTCTAGAATTATTGTAAAGAAGGAGGTATCAGCCCGTATTTGGAAAGGCTGAATGGTTATGATGAAAATTTGTCTAAGCAGTTTGTGAGATCCTAGTTAAATAGGCAGGTCATGGTGGGTGGTATTAGCTTTGAAATCTCTAAAAAGGTGATTTATATGGCCATGGGAATGACCATGTAGGGTTTAAAGCTCCAAAGGAAAACCAAAATCATGGATATGGCTAGTCACAAACTATTTTTGGGTGAAGGAGAAGAACTCGTCCCGTATCAAGGAGGGTTTAAGCATGCCAAACTTCCAGAGCCATGGGATGGAGTATGCTTCATTCTCATGAAGTACTTCACTCTTGAGGGGCATTATACTATGTTTTATAACTACCACCTTCCTTTGTTAAATCATTTTAGATGCAATGCTATTATCAGCTTTCCTTTCTACCTACTTTCCTCATTGGAACACTCTATCCTGAGGGTGAGAGCCAAAATGGCCAAGAATTTGGACATAAAACCTATTCCACTACACTAGGGGCTTATTTTTTGTCTCTACAATTTTCACCATGCCCTTGAGCCAAACAAGAATATCAGAGGTGTTAATGAAGACATTCCCTCAAACCCAGTGTCTGGTAATCCAATTGATGAATCAGGGGTTTCCCCTGCTCCTACCAAAACCAATGATGCCCCTTTCTCCACCCCTATTAAGACCCTTGTTAATACCCCCGGCTCCTTTGCAAGTAAAAAGGGAAAGAAAAGGAAGATTGATGGAGAAGAAGAAAATTTTGAAGAGACTACGGAAGGGACCCATACGAATCCAAGTAGGACCATGGGGGCCCAAGGTGGCAAACCTCACAAGCCTTCCAAAATTAGTAAGGAAGGTTTCCCGTCTGGAGTGCGTAGGTCGGGGTGGATCACTGGCAAACTAGCCCTGAAGGCCAAACTGATTGATTATTTAGAAAGTGCTTCAGATGAAGCATCCCAAGATGAAGAGTCTGAAGAGTTGGAAATCTAGGACATTTTGGAGGACACTAGAGGGAAACAGGCTTCTCAAGTTTTTGAGGTCACTGAAGAGCAGGGTGCTGACTCTATGGGAATTGCTGACAATAAGGGGAAGATGCATGTTGAGGAAGCTGGTGAGGGTACAGAGAATGAGACTGATTGGAAAACTAAAATTGGGGCCTTGAAGGACTGAATTCAAAAGATAGAAAAGGTCTTTGCCAAAGGCCTTCGAAATACAATTCTGCTAAATATGTCTATGTTAAAAGTGGTGGGTAATTCTGGGAATGCTGACAATGCAAAGAATGAGAAACTTAATGATCTTGTTAATTCAATAGTTATGTAGTTTAGACCTCTCTAAATTTGGTCTTTTTTTTATGTTTTGCTTCTGACTGTGTTTCTCGATTGTGCCATTGTTCTTATGCTGGCATCTTTTGTTTGCCTGCCTTCTTGTCTTTTTTGACTGTATAGGGTTCGGCCACTGGTTTGTCGCCTTAATCAAAAACATAGATAAAATTAAAATTTGTAATAGTCGTAAAAGTTGTTGTATAACATAGTTTCATATATAATCATAAAAAATGACCATGTACATGAAAAAAATAAAATTTGATAATATTATGTTTACATGTAAGTAATATAAGTAAAGGGTGGAAACTATAAGAAAAAAATATGGCCCATTGTACCAAGATAAGAGGGACAAGTGATATGCCCTAATAAGATATAATGATGTATGATCGATATTCATATGGGCATATTATGCCATAAATTAGAAAGATGTAATGAATGAAGTTTAATTAAATAATGTCTCTCAATTATATATTAATACAAGTGAACAAAATTTATTTTACCCAATGTAGGCAAGTGATAATCAACAAGAAAGTACTAATATAAACTATGCCTAGTTAAGGATAAAGTATAAGAAATAAATCTCATGAATAATGTGCAAGAATAATGCCTCAATGGTGATTAAAAAATAACCAATATTAACTATTAATTTCATATCTTTGATATAAAAGATAAATCATGATAATGTCATATCCTTGCTATAATAAGATATAGTTAATAAATCACAAGTAAAGACAAAGATAAGATGTAATTGATAAAGGTGCAATAAACTCCATGCCCCCAATAAATTTTAGATACAATGTCCAAAAAGGTTAATATGGGAGTTATATGTAGAAAAATGTGTTGTGTTATATGAAATGATATCACTAAATCTTTTTTTTTTTTAAATTATGGACTATAAAATTTAATAAAGTAAATTTAAAAAGTGACTAGGCTACATAAAGTACACCCAACTCAAAAATGAAATCCACTTGATAATTTATAACTTTTGATTTAAATAATTTGAATTTTGAGAGAGAATAATGGATGCACAATGAGACCTTATTTCTTGACCACTATAATACATTTGAGAGGTGATTGTAACATAGCTACCAATAGAGCATGTAAGTGTTAAAATCATCAATTTTAACTATTTAAAATCTAAAAATAGGATTATTATTGTTTTTATATGATTTTTTGAATATATTCATGTTGTTTCAATAGTGGTCAAACCTACCTAATAGTGTTCATAAACTTCCAATAATGGATATAATTCAACCAAATATTTTAAGATAGTGGCCATGACTGTGGTCAAGTAGATTTGGGTTTTATTATTATTTTTTATATATTTATTTTAGTTTTTTTATCACGATTCAATCATTATCTAACACTTCATTTTTAATTTTTTTATGCATAATTATCTCCACATTTGAGAGTGTTTCTAGGGGTGAATGATTGAGAGTATGCATAAGTTGGGGTTGAGTGTTGAGGATGAAGCATACATTGATGCATTGGGCTAGGACATGCTAAATGGCTTGGGATTATTATTTATGGCTTTCCACTATTTAATTAAATTATAAAAGAGGTGGTATTATGTTACTTATACCTTTTAGTTTCATATTAGGAAGTTGATAACTACATTGGAGGATGTGTGGAGGATCTTATGAATCCATATTATAGGTCACATGGTTACTATGGAGAACACAACTCAATGTATGACTATTTACACCAAAATTATTATACTAGAGACTTATATAAGCATGAGAGATGCACACATACCATAGTTTTAAGTGATGTTTTGAGAGGGAATGCTCTATTATTTCTGAAATACTTGATAATTTTGATAACATCATTAATAGCAAATAACACTAGTGGGTTTGCCACTTATTATTTTATGATCCCTATTATTTAAGATATGGAGGAGCACATGATAATACATTATTGAGGATATTAAATTTTGGCACACTTGGACAAAGATTTATATATATTCATAGTTGAGGCCCATGGGGGAGGATATGTGGTAGTAATTATACTACAAGTTTAGGTCTATGATCACTTGTTAGTTTATGGGCTAGTTAGATTACCTATAGAGTGGTAGATCCACAATATTCCATATGATACTACATGGGTAGATACACATTTGAGATGATCAAATGTGAGGGAAAATATTAACAATCATCATATTTTTATAGTTACAAGAGGGAGACATAATATGGAGCATGTATAAAGAGAATCTAAGGTGGATTGAGGACATGAGTTAGCTATAAATTTTTTGAGTTATTAGTGGTATTGAGATAAGTACACTAGATTTATATAGTGATTTTAGTATAATAAGGTGACTATGGAATATGGGGTATGTACAGGTAGAATTTGAACACCTTATGTATAGGGAAATTTTCATATATTCCATTTAAGATGAGGAGAGATACTAACACTTAAGGTGGCTATGATTATTGATATATATGACGATGAGATTTATTTCCCCAAAGTGGAGCTTTGTGTATATGATGTGATGGTTAATAATGCTTGAAATATATGGTCTATATAAGTACATCTCATGCTTATGTTTCTACCTATAGAAGAAGTTACCAAGGGTGAGGTGAGGAAAGATGATGTGGCCTTGATGGATGGAGTAGAGGATATATAGGAGAGTAATATAGTGATTGAAATTCCCATTCTTGATGAGATAATAAAGGATATAGGTAAATATATGTGTAATGTACATTTGTCAATTTAGATAATAAGTATTTCATTTCACTTGAGAGTTTGATGATTGAATTTTATTTTGATAGTGACAACATGATGAAATTATATTATTGAGATGGTAGTACCTTAAAACATGTGATGTACTTAAGGGTGTCCCTAGTATTTAAGATATATTTTATTTTGAGGTCAAACCCTATATAAAGAGTAAGGTTAGATGAACCCAATCTCAATTAAGAGGTATAGGTGGAGGTGTATCACTTGATCTAGGATCAATGACACTATTAGTTGGGTAGGATGGTATAAGGTAGGTCATATAATTTACTTTGTATGAAACATTGTACATAACATAAGGGAACCATAGTTGATTTAGAGACATTTAGAGAGAGGAAGTGAATATCTATGTCTTAGGATAGACCTAGGAGTATATATGCTCTTTTATCGATATTTTTAGCTCATGAGGGTGGTAGGGAGAAATTAGGATATTATTGTCCTCCTCACAAGAGATGATATGTTGTATGGATTTATATATTTTTCATTTGTTAAATCTAATGGCCAAAAGATGTGATATAAAATGTTAATGAAATATATATGATGAAAAACTAAATTATAATGAAATATATTGATAGGTTTAAAGCACAAACGGAAGTATGTGAAATTACTAAAAAATAACATGAGTAAGTGATGAAATAAACAATGCATTGAGGCATGCTTGAATTAATCTTATCATTACTATGATATGTATCCAATAAATCCTCATATTCCAAATTAATGTCTCTGTTGCATTGATATGTATCATTTAATTGTAAATTTCCTAGGATATGTATGAATATATGATTTTGTATTTTAAATATTTTATATATGAATGGCATCATTAGATACTTTTTTCTTTGGTACCCACCTAAATCTATATTGAGATGTAATGTAATATGCTTTGGGATTTTTAAATTTTACATTAGTTGTGTTCTATCTCATTTAATTACAATTATATCACCTTGATGTTTGAATGTAATGTGTTCATTTTTATTATAAATAATTTCTTAATCTTTTTTAACAATGAGATTTCAAGTATAATAAATATTTCATCATGGTATGCATCATAAAAAATAGTGTAGGAAATGTTTGAGCACCAAATATAATGGGTAATATAATATAATCCAATGAATTTTATTCTTGTCTAGGAATATATATTGATACTTGAGTTAAATTAATCAAATTATGTCAAAAGTGTTTAAATAAATTGATATCACAAATATTTAATTGATATTTATCATCTATCATGACTCCATATCTTTGTTTTACTTCAATAAAAGTAAAAATGACTAAAGGTTAAAAATGAAATAAATGAGTCAACGTAGTATCATTAATAACCATAAATATAACATATTAATGTATATACCATTATAAATTAAAATAAGTAATTATAGCTTATGGTTTATTAATAAATATGTCAAGTTGAATATCACCACTATTAATAAGATTTTGGATCTTATGTTTTAAAGTAAGGTATATATCTATTATATGACCATTGATTATATGGTAACCAAAGAATAAATTTGAATCACATTTTCATGGTAAATGAGTCATATTGCATTTCTAACACAAGTTAAGACAATCATGTTCTTATCAATTAAGTTTTGTAATATTTCAATTTCACTCTCCTTAAGCTTTCGAAATTGTCAAGATCCATTACTGGAAGGTATACAACTCTTCATAGGTATCACTCTCTTATTAACAAATGGATTAGGATTTTTATTTATTAGAACATATATTATAAATATTGTAATCATTTTTAATATAAAAATAATGTCCATTATGATGTTTATATGGAATTTCATGTGATTGTAAAATATTAATCTCAAGTGTGAAAATATTGTGACAAAGATGATTTAAATATAAATAAGAATTGAAAATCAAATTATCTTTGAGAGGAGACTAAATAATTTTATAAAATATGTATTATTTTTATATATCTAATGGTTGATATGTTAAACAATGCATATGACTCATAAATCTAAAAATATGGTTATAAATGTTCTCATTATTTCCTTGTTGGAGATATGAGATATGATCAAATGTAGCATGTGGGCCTACACTAGTAATTAATTATGTTAATAAATACTCTTCCAACATAATGAAAGTATGAATGGATCCACTTAGTAAATAATGAAACCAATCACTAATTGGGATTATAGGAAACACTTTAAGAACTAATGTATTTTTATGAGTATAGTTATTAATAGAAACACAAAAACTATTAAGGTATACATAATGATCTACATGTCCATCAAATAAATAAATTTTAGGCATGAAAAAATTATGTGAAAAGAGATAATTAACAACATTATGAGTTTTAGGATTGGATAATATAATATTAGAATCATCCCTAGCATGGGATGCAATATAACTAAAATATAAATCTTGAACTTGTATTTATAAGTCACCTATCATATGAATCATAGTAACTATCTCATTGGTTTGCATAACTAAATATCAATGGATTCATTTTAAATCCTATTTTCTATCATTAATTATAAATGTGAGAGTGATAGGAGGCATAAAATTATAAGGGGAAGAAGAATAATCACTTTAAGGATTAGAAGCATTATATTAAACACAATCATGATTTACATTAGCCCCTTATTCCATCATTTTCATAAATTTATAAAAAATCATTGATTTTTCATAGCATCTTTCTTAATATTTTCAATAATTTCATTATTATCTAATGTAGAATTAGTATCATAATCACTTCAATAAATTATATTTTTTTTCAAAGAAGATGTATCATTTGCATTGAATGAATCCATTTTATCTATATAAATGAACATTTATACTAGAAATTACAAAAGATAAGAAAATAAAAATATACCATAAGAGGGAAGAAATAAAGGAAACCATAAAAATCAGAGCTAACTAGGAACAAATAAACCTAAGAAGGTATAGGAAAAGGAAAACCTAAGATTGAATATTCTAAAGGGATAAATTTCACTAAATTTTTTTGATGAACAAGATTATAATGGATATTACACTAAATTAAAGTACATAGATTCACCAAAATACACCCATTTGACTATAGATAATTAATCATGATATATTATCTTATTGAGGAATATTTCTTGTTCCTCTTGTCTTGGTACACTTGGGAATATTGTTTGATTCTAATTTTCACCCTTTAATTAAATTGCTTATATATCAACATATTAGTACCGAGTTACATATTTTCATGCTTTATTGATTGTATATTTTCATGCTTATATATAAAATTATGTTGTACATGAAATTTCATGATTGTCAAAACTTTTTATTTTATCTATGTTACACATGGTGTGCATGATCATTTTATTTTGAGATGAATGATATTCAAAAAATTTCCTCACCTAAAAAGGGTGCACATAATCAAATTATTATATTATTTAGTTACATGATTTTAAGAGGTTAAACTATGTCAAAATGTTACAAATAATTTCTAGATGTTTACTTCTTCAGTTAGGAAACATAATTTATTTCCTAATAGGGTAATTAAAATCTAGTTTATAGAATTTTTTCCACATGGTAGGGTAGTTTGGGATGTTATAATTTCATATTTTTCAAATATTACATAACATAAGGTGTATTTTTTTATTATATAGGGTAAAAAATCCTAGTTTTATAAGTATCCAACAACCATAGCTTAAATAAAACTAAATAGACTTAAAGTCAAAAAATAAATCCCCAAAGGGAAATAAAACACATAAAAAAGGGACTTAAGCTAGGCATAAACAAAAATATAGTAAAAATACCAAGTGAAAATTAACCAACCAAGAAAATACAATAACTAAATAAATTCATCACCTCAGTCTTATACTTCAATAGGTTCAATGTCACTCTACCCCTCATATGTTTACTTGGGCCTTATGTGAGCCCCTTCATAGTATTTTTAAATACTGTTTTATGAGCCCTTTTATATTTTATATGTGGTTGAGTATCTTCAGCTACATCCTAGTTGGTCTTAGGATTGACAAAGTTTGAATTTATGATGTTTCATTTTCTTTTTCATTGCCAAATTCTAGTTTAAACTTGTCATTATTAGCCTTTAGGTAATTACACTCCTTAATAAGACCCACCATGGCTCTTTAAATATCCATTAGCCTTTAATCAAATGTTTGGAACTTATTTTTATGTTCACATCTAGGGTCATCCTATTCACATACCTCTTTTTCCTTGAAGTCATCCTCCTCACCCCATGAAATGGTGATAAGTTTAGGTTTTTTACCCCTAAAGTTGGGGTGATAATTCCCATATATTTATCCAATTTGGAACTTCTATGGAATTTTAATCTTGGGGTGTTGGAACAAGGGAATTTGGGTTGAGTATTAATAGGGGTGGGGTTTTTTTCCTCAAAAAAACTAGAGTCCTTGTCGTGATGATTCAACCATGAGGGTGATTTAAATAGGTTTGTCCCTCAAGGTTTTTTTTTAATCTTGAACCAATAGAAATATCAATACTTGATGGATTATATCATTGTCTTGGTTAATCTAGTATATGAGCATGGTACTTTCCAATGATTTTAATAAATAGAATGGAAGACTAACTTTATAAGCTTAGAAGTGATTTAATAAGAGAAAAAGGTGGGAAAAAATCAAATTAAACTTAACTTATAGTGTCATTTACTTCATAATATATAAATAAATCTCTAACCACTAATGATGTAGGTCTTATCACATAAAACCTTTCTTTTTAGTCTTTAGGACAACATCAGTGTGGAAGAAATTCTTCATTAATTCTAGTTTTTTTATTTTGTTCTTAAAAGCTTTTAACCCCTCAAAATTAATTTTGGTTACCTCACCAATTATTTATTTTGTGACAATAATTTTTATGCCCATCATTTTTACTATACATTTTTTCCATGAATATGTTGCTAGCCTTCTTTGTTCCCATAGGAAGATTTTTAAAATAAATTGCAATGATATTTCTACCTATATTTTTGATTCATTTTAGCATTATAAAATCATTAAACAAACTTTTAACACTTGATGATGAGACCTTTGCATGTAACCAGAGCTCAAAATAATTATGACTTTTAATTTGAATCATTTTTTTCATGTCTAATAAATGAACCAGAAGATTATTATATCCTTTCTATGTGACCATGGAGGGGGATCATACTCCAAATTTGGCAAGGATATATGTGGATAATTTCCCCTCCCTAAAAATATAGCCTATGGAGACTTCACTAAAAAGAGATATGATGTATTTTAACATGATCAGTGATGGTCTTGATAATATGGGAGGGGGTGGTCTTACCATAGAGGGCTTTAAGGATATTAAGTGAGTCCACCTCAATGGTAATCTTGACAACATAAGATCTCAAGTGAATTGAATGCCCCAAAGAGTGATTATTGCCTTAGATATGTGGTTAGTTTGAACACCAAGGGGACATACATAGGTTACCACAATCTTACCATAAATATCTCTAATAACTCCCCCTCTATCCTTTCTTGTATTTCATTTAGAGGCCCCATTGAAATTAAGCTTCAACCAACCTAGAGGGGGGTGGGACCATCAGTTGAGCTCTTTGCTACTAATGACTTAGGAACTACAAGATCCTAAGAAAGGTTCCAATTATGGAGAATAGAGACTTTGGAAAGGGAGTCTAGGACCTTATCATTGGGGATAAAGGTGCACCAATTCTTTGAAATTATAGAATATAATTTTAGGAAGATGAACTTGATGTTCCTCCTCTTGCTATAAAAATTTTAGTCATTTCTAACCTTCTAAATAGTCCATAATATATGGATCAGATCTAGGAACCACAAGAAATAGAAAGAGCGTAGGGCCCAGGGAGGTTTTTATTATGTAATGATGTCTTAGATGGAGCAAGGTTGGATCCAATAGACTTGAAGTTTTTGAGTCATAAAATATAATAACAAACATCCAAAAAGATAGGTTAGGAAAAGGTGATAAACATATTCCTCAAAATCTTTACAAAGGGCACACCTATTTGGGATGACTATTTCCCACTTGGCCAAATTATCAATAGTGAGAATCTTATCCTTTATTTTGATCTAAAATAAAATATTAACCTTAGGGGTGAGGTGTTTGACCCAAAAGGGTCTCCATATCTCCCATTCCTCTTCAATATATAGCTTGATCAAATATATAGACTTCACCAAAAAGGACATGTTGTCTTCAGTAGGCCAGAGCAAGAGATCAGTCTTAGGAAAAATAGGAATGTGTATTTGTTAAAGTTTGGAATTGATCCCAAGAATAGATTGGGATACATCTATGCTAACATCTATGTGGATAGTTTTCTAATGTGGAATACCATCCATAAAAGACTAGTAATCTTTGACTTTGACTCCCCAAGAAGTTTTAAACAAGAGGTAGATTTTGTTCTAGGGTGCCTGAGTAGAAAGAGAGGTTTGAGAGATCCAGGGGTCATCCAAAAAATCCACCATCTCCCCATTACCAATTTTACACCTACATCCTTTTTAAAGAATAATTTTACAAATAGATAAGGCTTTCCATAAATTTGATCCATCTCTTAGGCTTTCCTCCTAGAGGAAGTTGTCCTCCTTGTCCCCTTCCAAATATTTGGCCTTGATTATACAAGTCCACTATTTGTCCTCTTTTAGAATTATCCACCTCAGCTTAGTTATAAGATATTTATTCATACTCCTTACCACCTTGAAACTCATCCCTCCATTATTTTTAGGAATATACACTTTCTCCTAGGGGACTAGAGGTAATCTAAATTTTTATTTAGATCCTTTCCAGAAGAAGTTACATTGAATTTGTTTGATTTTATCAATTAGTTTTCTTGACATTCAAAAAATGGACATAAAGTATAATAAGATGCTCTGGATGGAACTTTTGAGTAATTGTAACTTGAATACCTAGGATAGGAGGTGGATTTTCTATCTAGAGAGTTTATTTTGAATCCTATCAACTAGGGGGTTCCATAATTTAGCCATCATTTTTCTTACAAACAAATTAATCCCTAAATGAGTATAAGGGAGTTTATTTAGTTGACACCCAAGGATAGTAGCTCACTTTTTATGAAGACCAAAGTGAGTATTGAGAGAAAATATTGAGATTTTAGTGAATTTTAGGAATTTATTAAGGACTTTATCATATTCCATGAGGACCCATTTGAGTGTCTTGGCTTCAACTACTAAGGCCTCACCAAGCATAAATGTGTCATCATCAAATTGTTCATGTGTGACTACTATAGTGTTTTGGATCACCCTGATGCCATTCATAAGGCCCTGAGTTTGGATAGCCTGGATGCCTCTTCCCAAAGGTTCAAAAGTAATGATAAAGAGATATAGGGGTAGGGGATCCCCTTATCTTAGTCCTTTGCTGGTCAAAAAGTAGTTTTTGGGAACCCTGTTAATTAGGACTAAATACTTGGGACTAGATATATGGATAAAATGAGCTCTCAAAAGGGAATATTGAAGCAAAACCTTTCAAGTGTTTTATTGAGGAACTACCATGAGACTCCATCATAAGCCTTGTTCATGTCTAGTTTGATGAACATCCCTTGTTTTGATGAATTTGAAATACAGTGAATAGCCTCATGCACTGTGATTAACCCATAAATAATTTATCTCCCAGAGATAAAGGCTCCATATTGTTAATCTATGATTCTCTCTAAGATGGTTTGTATTCTTTTGGCTAATTTCAATGAGCATATATTGTAGGCAGTGGTGCATAAGATGATAGGTTTGAACTCTTTTAGCTAGTTCACTCTAGGATTTTTGGGAATGAGGACCAAAAAGGTATTATTTATTTCCTTCAAAATGGTTCTATCTCTAAAAAATTCACATAATCCTACCTTCACCTCAGTGTGTATGATATCCAAGAATTTTTGGAAAAATAGGGGAGGGAAACCATTAGGGCTGGGGAATTTACTGCTTTCCATAGAAAATACCATAGATTTGATCTCTTAAAAAGATGGTGGATTGAGAAGGTTTAAATTCTTTGAGTGAGTAATCATCTTGGGAATATTTTGCAGAAGTATTTCTTTTATATTAGTGTCAGAATAACCATTTTTATTTAATAAATTCTTGAAGTAAAGAATAATATTCTCATTTATAACATTAATGTCCTTGCATTTCCTTCCATTCTATAGGACCAGTTCAGATATCAAAGTTTTATTTCTATTTCTATAATCTTGGTGGTGAATATTTTTTATATTTATATCCCCTTACTTGAGCCACATGCACCTGTACTTTTTTGTCCAAAAGTTCCTTTTTTCACTAAGATAGATAGTCCATTTGTTCCATGTATATAAATATACTCTTCCAAATTCTATAGTTATTCTTCTATTTGCTTCTTTTTGGTGAAGATTTTTCCAAACACCCCCTTATTCCTAATTTTTAACTTGACTTTTAAGTGATTGAGTTTTGTGACAAGTATGAACATGTCATTATCGAAAGAAGGTTCTTGCCACCATAAATTTATGGAATAAAAAATATTAGTATGATGAAGCCACATGTTTTCAAATATAAAATTAATATTATTATGATTTGGGACTCTATCACCTTAAAAAAATAAGATTATGGTTAGACCCAATCCTAGGAAGAGAATATAACAAGCTAGTGTAATTTAAGTCCCAATTTAGTGAAACCAAAAATCTATCTAACCTTACCTAGATTAGATCTTCCCTGAGTATCCTATTTATCCATTTGAATGGTTTGCCCTTGAGTTACACATCCACTAGGCTAGCCTCCATTATGAAGTTATTTAAATCAAACATGATTTCAAACCATCTTTTATTTTCCATTAGGGCTAAAAGGGAATTAAAATCTCCAGCCACTAGCCATTTCCACTATAGAAAGAGTTTCCTAAATTTCACCAGGTCCTCCCATTATTTCCTTCTGGCTATTTTAAAGTTAGGAGTGTATATATTTTATAGTATCCAATTATCCTTGGATTTTTTTTCTAAATAAAATAGCCATATGATAGTTAATTTTGATTAGAACCTCAGCTTCAAGTTTATGCAAGTTCCATTGTATATTCATCCCACTAAAATCTCCCTTTGAGCTTGCACTATCATGGCTAGACAATTTCAATATCTTAATAACACACTTATCAAATAATTATTTTGTCATTTTGGTTTCTTGAAGGAGTTGTTTCAAGGGATCATTTATTTTTCTCAAATTCTTTGTCAGCCTCTATTTCCTAGTGTTGTTTAACCCCCTTACAGTCCATGATAGTAAATTCATTTCTTGAGTCTTTTGAAGCAGATTTTAAGGGTTTTTTAGATACCTTGGTTATTTCACAAGCAACTTATTTTTTCCTAGTGATCTAATTGGGGGTCCTACTTGGATGTTTCATTCCTTCCCCCACATCAGTGTTATTTTTGCCTTTCTTGGTTTTCACCTAAGCCCAAATTTTTTATTCTACTTTTAGATCCTAAGATGGAGTGCCTGTTAAACACTATCCCTTTTACTTTAAGGTTAAATCCAAATACTTTGGGGATGCTCCATTAATTAGTGATTGAGTGACTTCAAATATCTCATTCACAAATAAAGGACTCTACCAAAGAAGATGTTTAATATCATTATGTGCCTTTGTACCTTAAGAAGTAGATATGTTTCACATGTGTACATAATCCCAAATGTTTCTCAAATACAAAATATCATGCATGGGGCATTGCTCCTGAAGAAAAGGTAGAGGAATAAAATGATAAGAGTGATTCATTTCCCTAGGATAAGGTGAGGTCGTAGCTTTGGGGATAAGGATAAAATTATATGGAGGGATGATTTTGATACAAGAGTGGGTTAGGATATGGGTCTTTGGAATTTATTGAAGCATAAGATTAAGATTGAGCAACACACTAGGGTCAAAAGGCTTTAAATTTGAATCCTCAATGTCGATCGAGGAAATGGTAGTTGGTTTCCTAGTCTAGATAGGTGTATGTACCTTACGGGGTTGCAAAGGTTTAGGGAAGTCCTTGAATGAATGACTAAGAGTGTTGTAGTTTTTATAGATTAAATCCAAGTTTTTTTACTCAATTCATTAAGACCACACTCCATATTTTGATTTTAACTTGATAGAGTAGAGGAGGGGTTTATCAACTAGTATGAATACCTAAAATATAGTAGCCATTATTTTTATATGAGATTTAGTGATGGTATATATTGTAATGGGTTGGTCAAGGGCCCTTTCTATACCCAAAATCATTTCTAACTCTCAATATTCAATAAATAGTTCTAAGAGGAGAACCCACATGGGGATGTCATCCATCATTGAACTGCTTAAGTTAGTACTTGCCTTCTAATGCCTTAAACAAATATTTGAATTTAACATAAACCATGTAACCTTTATTAGTATTCTAAATCAATACTCTTTATTTTTGAAGTTAACCAAGAATAAATTTATATATAGGGCCACCACTTCAAGTTGTCCCTTGGGTTTCCATCTCTAGTTAGCACATTTCCTAAATGAGTTGATGTTGGGTCTAAAGCCATTCAATTTTTCCAAAAGATATTTTGTTAGTTTCAAATTTGCCTTTTCCAATATTATGTCTAGGATGTGAACACATACCTTTTTGTTCTCATTCACCAATTCAGAATGAAATTCAATGGAGTCCTTCCCCTCTAGTCAATTTCCCAACACCTGATCTACCTAGGATAGGGAGGGAGTTTTTTAAACCAAATTTTTTTTTATGGTGGGACCTTTCCCACAATATTATTATTTATGGAATCCACACCCATTATTTTTCCTTCTTTTGCACTATTTGAATCTCCCTCATGTGAATATACCTCAGCATCACCTGTCATATTCTAGTTTTCTCACCCAAGTTCAAATTCACAAATTTGAGTGTCCTTTGTGTCTTTTTTTATAATATTCTCCTCACTTTCCATTCCCTAAGTTTTGTATTCATTATTATAGTTTGTTTCAATTTTTTAATTATTTATTTTGGTCATATTATTATCTATTTATCTATACATTTATCTACTTGTCAATTTTCATATTTTCTTTTAGGTACATTCAATATGTTGACATAGGAGCATTCATGGATCCTCCATGGTAGTTAAGAAATCCATTCAAATTAAAAGTATTTTTTTCTATTTGTTAGGTCACTAGAGTTAGACAAGGATATTATAAGTGTAATAAATTTGTTTAGGTGAACAAGTGTACAAAGTGATATTACACTAAGTAAAGGTATGATAATTTACCAAAATAAGTGTGATAAGGTGGATCTGATCTAAATACAAAAAATAAAATAAATAATACCTACCTTAATATGTTAAACGATGTATAAAAATAAATTAACTAGATAAATAGATAATTAAAAAGAAAATTTATAAGTACATACTTGATTTTAGACTCACATATATCTATACATTCAATGTAGATGACCATAAACAAACTTTTGAATAATGTAGAAGATTAAAAAAAGAAAATTGAGCTCTACTAAAGTGACTAGAAATGTAATCCTCTAATAGTGTAAAAATATAATCAAAACCTTACAATAGTGATAGTTTATCTTGATAGTTTTAAATTTTATGTGACTTTTTGGCATTAAATTATTACCAAAGACCTCATTATTATTTTTAGATGGATGTGAAATACTACCTAAATTATTTTCCATTTACTCCAACCCTAATATAGCCAAGATGATCAAGAAAGGACATAAAAATTTGTGAATTATTTTTAGGGGTTTGCTTTAGTTATCCATCTAAATTATGATAGGTTGGAAATTAGCACTCATACATGTCAAAAATCAAGTGGGATCATGATCATTACCAAGATTAAATATACAATTAGGAAAGATGTATATTCTATTTCACTGATGTAATATACTTATTTTGGTATATGTATGCAATAGTATAGTAAAAAAAATCAATAGATATTATATCTAGATGTATTCTTTGTAATCTCAAGAGGTTGTGATCAATATAATGTGTGTTAAAATGTATTGGGGTGATCCATATCTATATATAATTATTAAAATAAAATTAGGGACATATTGGTACACAATCCAATATAGAGAAAGCATACAAATGCAAAAAAAAAAAGGGTAACTTAAATTCAATGGCCAAAAAGGCCTAATAATAGAAATGACTAGTATCAAAATGTTTGATAAAGGTTAGCCTAATATTGAAACTATCATGATACTGTAAAAATAAAATCCACAAATCATAAGAATAAGGATAGGTATTCCAAGATAGAGAACACAAAGGGGAGAGGAAACTATAAGAATACGAAGATCAAATGACCACACAAAAGACTATAGAAACAAAAACATAATATAAAGAACCAATAAGATCCTAATATAAACCACTGATTTATATGAAAAATATGATAATGGCATTGTAATTAAAAGGCTTATATTAAAATTAGATGTTTACACTAATATATAATCAAATGAAAATCTTATGGCTTTTTCATAAAAATTTACAAGTAAGAATATATTTTGTTTGAAAATATATATGCTGAATTTATATTTTTTGTAAAATCTAAAGTTATAAACTCTATTACTTAAAATTCTATTGAGGATGAAATCTAGTAGAGAGAGGAAAATGGGGGATGAGGTAGAATCTTAACAAGTTTTGGAGCTAAGGAGAAGCAAGGAACGATTAGATATTTGAAACCTCCTTAGAGGTGAAGAGGGTGGTTTTATAATTTATTTTTTTTGTATAATATCTCAAATAAATTTTTATTTTAATAATTTTATAATCATTTCATATAAAATATATATTTAGTATTAGAAAATAGTAAGATTTTATATTTAGTGATTATAAAATTAATATTAACTCTAATTATGTCTTATAAGTAAAATTATGAATTAGTTTTCAAAAATTTAGATATAAGTTGAGTATTTTTAAATGGATTAATCATCTTCTAACATTATAAAATTCCCTTAACTCTTCACAAATATGACCAAAGAATGCAACATGATCCTATAAATAGAGCTTAAACATATTTTTGTAAGCCTAGGTGTGGTCACTAATTATAAAATGTACCTCTTAAAAAATTATAGAATCCAAGTGCACCTACATTAAATATACCTAAATTAAATCCACATACAACATGTTTATCGAAACCAACTTATGCACCTATAACATTAATTCTATATATTCCACCTACATCAACTCTACCTCTAAAAATTATAATGAATCCATTTACAACACCTAATATTAAACTCAAATAATATGTTGTGTGATAGGAATCCAAGAGAGGAGTTAGTCAAGTGTCAGTGATAAATATCAATAAAAACACACTAGTAAATCTAATACCTCAAGCCTAGATACTCAAGGAGTAGGAAAACAATTCAAGTAGCTAACAATAAAAGACAAAATTATTATTCTTTATCTTACTTGAGAGCAAGAGTTACATGTTGGACATGGAGGAATGTGCTTAGTTGTGTGCTCAAAGAGTATTTAACAATGGTGCTCCGTGAATCATTTCTCCTTGTCACCTTGAGAATGTTTGTCTTGTCTTTAAGAATATGTAGTAATCTATAAATATTTTTACATTATAACAATACAAGAATGATTTGTCTCTCAATAATTGAACATTATAACATTATACCAAAAAAATATCTCTTTATAATTACCTTGAAACTTTTATTTATAGCCTTTCAAACTAACCCTAACCCAAGTGCAGTTAGGTTAGCTTTAACCACGGTTAGGTATAGTTTAACCCTAGTTGAGTTAAGGAGGATACACATAATTAATATTTGGGATAGAGATCCCATTTATTAAACATGGCTTTCCATTTCTAAATTTAAGGCTTTAATGGAGATATTTTCAATTCTTTGACTTTGAGGATGATGACATAATCATGACCTCAATTTTATTGGAAAATTATTTTTACAAAAATTCATTTTCATTAATTTCACATGGAAATTTCACTTAAGAATTTAATTTAATTTACTTATTTAATTCATTATAGTTAATATTTTTTCCCTTTAGGAATTGTTTAAGTGCCCTACTTAATGGGTCCAAAGGACAATCTATCAATTTACTACGTTGTAATTTGACTAGAGATGAATTCATGAGAGGTTACTATTGTATATAGGATAATACCCTAAATAGGGATGCCTAAACATGATTCTAAGTTATAATTTTTGATGTGTTGAAAAAATTGGGACATTAAGTAATTCCTATGATTAATTTTTATTATTTGGTAGAAATCAATCTAAAGTCTGGTAGGAACACAATTATGGCCAAAATGAGGTGTCTACAGTTTTCCCCTATTTAGGAAGGTGTTATAGGATAAAGGCATAATAAAATATTATTAAAGAATTAAAAAGTCATTAATGCATTGGTTAATGGCCCAGAAGGTTATAGATGAGCCCTATATGTTCCATCAAGGGAGAAGATAGCAAATAAGGTTGGTGAATGGTAACTCAAAAATAAGGAAATGATACAACCTAAGGTAACAAGGGTATAAATATCAATTTTCCCAAATGTGGTTATAACTGGAAGCTCATTGAGGTGCCTCAGTAGGTTAGATGAAGATAATGATTTGCCCAAAGTTAGTTATAATCATTAACACATTGAAATATGCCCTAGTAGGGTAGATGGATGGAAATGATGATTTGCCTAAAGGTATTTATAATCATTGGCATGATGAGGTTCCCTAGTATGGAAATGAATAATTATTTTCCCAAAGGTAGTTATAATCATTAGTGTAATGAAAACACCCCAGTAGGGTATATGGAAGGGAAAACTAATGATTTTCCCAAAGTAATTTATAATCATTGGCAGAGTGAGGTGCTTTAGGAGGGTAGATGAGTGAAAATAATGATTTTTCCAAAGGTGGTTATAATCATTAGCACACTAAAAAATTCCCTAGTAGGGCAGAAAGAAGCATGATACAATTTATCATAGACCTAATAAGGTAGATATGATTAAGAAAGGGGGCTCCCATACTAAATATGTACTCATAGAGTAATAATAAGACATCACAGAGGATAAGCATGAATCTAGGCTACCTGCTAGTATGGAGATGCATGTCCTAACTAGTAAGGATTAAAATTCATTTATGATTTTAATTACTCTACATTTGGGTAGGTCATGGATTTTATTGGTGAAAACAAAGAGAAGTACTACCCACTGCATTATTGAATAGATTCTTTGGCCTGATTTTGTTGTAACTTATGATATTATGTATCATAGTTATAAACAACTATAATAATAATGTGTATCCAAAGCATGGTAAACTTAGTTTAATTACATTTCAATTCAATTAGGCATAATATATGAACAATCAAATCCCAAGTGAATATAATGCAATAAACTAAGTGTAGGAACAAACACTAATTCACAACTTAAGTACAAGATATGTTAATCAAGTATAAAAAAGTGTAAGAATATTATGGTAACTGATAAATAAAAAGGCAAAAAAGGAATAATAATAATAATAATAATAATAATAATAATAATAATAATAATAATAATAATAATAATAATAATAATAATAATAAAACAAAAAAACCAATAAAAAACAAAACATTAATAAATAAAAACAAACAAACAAGGCCACAAATAATTAAAACAAAATAATCAAAATCAAAGAAAAGTGTAATAAACAAACTATTCTAAACATGTAAAGACAATATACAAACAATGGTCAATCACAATGTTAGTATAAAAAGAATACAAAATGTTCATGCATGTGTAATAGAGGTGTTACTCTTGGCAATAGGGTGACCCTTAGGCTACACAAAAATGACACATGAATAAAAGACAAATAATGTTACCCCTAGGCTATAGGAACTAATGATAAATAAATAAAATGGGGGGAATAGAAGAAAAGGAAGGGGTAACCAAGATGACTCCATATGCACTAGGAAAGTGGAAACTACTATATAGTTTCATGGACACAAGATCCAATGTGAACTTCAAGCCAAATTTAGTTCTCCTAGGATATGGGATAGAAGAAGATGGATGATAATAAAAGATGATTTACTTGTAGAGGAATATGGGAATGGTCTCTAAAAATAATTAGTGCATAAGAAAAGAGAGGGATGATGTTCTTTTTCATGAAAATGTTAATACAAACAAATATTGTGAGTGCAAGAGCACGGTTTAGTGTTAAACCACACTAGAAGACAATAGACAAGTGCTCACACATGAAATTGGTTCATAATGCTTATTATATCCAAGACTAAGAAATAGAATAAGCTCAAAAAATGGTGAGTGTAAAATTCCTATGACTCACAAAATGGTGAGAGTGTAAATAATTCATAAAATTATGAGAGTATTTTTGGAGACAAACTTAGAGGAAGGAATGATTTAAGAGCACAATGAATAAAATCCATCACCAAAATTGGTCCAGCTGACTCAAAATAAACTAGGTAATTATATGCTACCTACATAGTCCTATGGACACAAATTCCAACATAGACATTATCCCAAATTTAGTTCTCCTAAGAATGGGATGAAAGATTATCAAAAAATGGAACAAGAAAATGGAAACGGTCATGACAAAATCCATGATAATGTTTCAAGTATACATGCCAACTAGGAGATGCACATTCTAAGTAGAGAGGATATAATCTAAATGGCCATTTATACATCCGCATTTATGGTATTTTTAGGCATATTAACTCAAGGGAGAATAAGAAGACATAAAATGGGTTAACTCACAAAACAATGAGAGCTTAAAAACTTAAATTGTTCATAAAATGATGAGAGCATTCAATCTTAAATTGCTCATAAAATGATGAGAGTGTGGAAAGGGGTAATTGAGTTGACCTCAACATGAATCAAACACTACCTCATAATATTTAAGGACCTCAAGTCACTATACTTCCACCTTATAGTGGAAGAATCTGACTAAGTAAAAATAAGTTTTAGGATAGGCAAAAGGCAAAGTATAGAACATTGATATAAATATATGGATAAAATGGGGTTGTTCCTAATTTTACCAAAGGTGGTTATAATGAGGAAACAATGATATAGGTCAGTAATACTAATTTTATCAAAGGTGGTTATAATTAGTAGCATCAGGAATGAGATAGAACATGACAATAATGAAGAATACAATTGCCAAACCATTATCATATTACCTCAAGATACTTCCTCATTTTGAAAAATATGTGTTCAATGAATCACTATAATAAATCAACCACTAAAATTTCATATGAATCCAATCTCTAAATGTGCCTAAAGTACCAATGGATCAAAACCAAGGTAAAAAAGGGTGGGTAAGGGAGGGATAAACAACTTTGACTAGTAGGGAAGTTATGGATGGAATAGCATATGGTATGGCACAAGGAAGGTGATACTACAGTATGACATAAATGATCCTCATAGACAATACATCAAGTCTCTCAAGTGAAATAATGATTTAGGTGTATTATGTTCATGGATTCATCAAGTTCATCTCCTTTCTTTTTAGCTAACCTGTAAGCCCCAAATCCATAGCTAGCAATAATGACATAAGGTCCTATCTAATGAGGCTTGAACTTATCTTTATTATTTTTCTTGGCCATGGTGTTCTTCTGGTTTTATTTAAGGAAGAGATCACCAATATAAAACTCTTTATGCTTGACATACCTATTATATTAACCATGTAATTAGTTCTAATATGCTTGAAGGTAGGTTATAGTGGCCATGCATTTTTCATCTAGTAATTATAGCTCTTGAAGATGAGTTACTCTATAATCCTCATCATCAAGGATGTGCATCAATGAAATACACAAATAAGGCAACTCGATCTTGATGGGAAGAATGGCCTCAATTATATAGACAAGGAAATATGGTTTGGCTCTTGTTGGATTATGGTAATTAGTATGGTAAGTCGAGAGGGAAAAAAATATCTATAAGTGCCAATCATGACCAACATTATTGATAATCTTCTTAATATTATTGATAATGGTCTTATTGGATGCATCTGCTTGGTCATTACCTTATGGGTAATATATAGTGGAAAATTATTGGGTGATGTTAAACTTAACATATAGTGCTTTGATATCCTTGTTCTTAAATGATCCATCATTATCAGATATAATGTCAAATGGGATAACATAGAAGGAGATGAGATGGTTGAAGATGAATTTGCAAATTTGTTTTATGGTCAGGTAAATGAGGGGTATAGCTTTAACCCACTTAGTGAAACAATAAATGGAAGTAAGGATATGCTTATGACCATCTAAAGAAGTAGGGTTAATCTTCTCAATAAGATTGAGTCCCCATGTTGAAAATGGCTATGATGTAGTCATTATTTTGAGTGTACTTGATAGATCATGAATCAAATTTGCAAGCTTTTGACATTTATTACACATTTTCACATGATCAGTTGCATCTGATTCCATGGTTAGCCAACAATAACTAGTACATAGGATATTTTTGGCAAGGATGGCCTCATTGTTGTGGGATCCACAAACTCCTTCATGTACTTCTTTCAATGCTAATGTATATTTTTTTGAATTTAAATAATGAATCAAAGTTCCTTCAAAACTTATTTGATAAAGGGTTAAGTCGAGTAGGGTATATTGAGAGGCTTGGTGTGTGAAATATTTTTTTTACTTATGTTAAAGGTTAGGTGGAAGGACTATATTGTGGATGTAATTATATAAGTTGGTGTAAAAAATTGAACTGGTACCAATAATATCATAGATCATTTCAATGGTTGAGGGTTCATAAGCTAGGGATATAATATGTTCAATGAGGAATTGATAATATTTTGCCTTGTTTATGTTTTAGATCTAAGAAACAATGGTAGCTATGGAATATGTGGTCTTATTATTATCCCATTATATGTGTTCAAACTAAATGTGAGTAATCTACTACTTGAGAATGTCCACCATGGATTTCTATGGTACCAACTTATCATCTTTGGTCTATAACCAATCTAGACCCTGATTAATGATAAGTTAGGAATCTCCATGAACTAGAAAATGTTGAATGTTCAATTATACTACTTGATAAAACCCTGTAACAAGTGCTTCATATTTATCCATGTTATTTGTACAAGGAAAGATAATATGCAATGCTTTAGGAATCAGATCCCCTATGGTGTAATAAATATTAGTCTTGTTCCTCATCCATGAGATGTCAATGACCCATAAAAATCTAGCTTCTAGTGTTTCTCGTCAGGAAGTGTTTATATGAAAGTCATGATGGACTCATTTGAGAATGCAAAAGTGAGTGGTTGAGTATCTAAAAGGGGAGCTTCAACAAGATTATTTAAAAGTAATTTTCCCTTGATGGCATTTAGATTGACATATTCAATATCAAACTCACTTAGAAGCATGATCCACTTAGCCATGCAGCCACGTAAATATGTTTTGGATAGTAGATACTGAGTGGATCTAATTTGGCAATAATTATGGTCTTATTTTTAAACAAGTAATGATGTATCTTTTGGGTTGTAAATTCCATAGCTAAATAAGATTTTTTAGTTGGTGTATATTTATGTTCATATGCTACCAGTGTATGACTTAAATAGTACACTACATGTTCTTTTCCATATTCATCATGTTGGGATAATAGTGCATTAAGGGCATTGTCAGTAGAAGATAGGTAAAGTGGGAAGGTCCTCCTTATCATTAGTGGCAAAAAATAAGTGGATTAGCTGAGTATTACTTTAGGTGTTCAAAGGATTTTTTATATTATTCATCCCAAATAAATGTAATACCTTTCTTTAATAAATGAGTGAAAGGATATCATTTATCATCCAACTCTGAAATGAAGTGTCTAATAGACTAGATTTTACCCTGCAAACTATGGAGCTACTTCAAAGTGGAAGGTGGTGGCATTTCAGTAATGGATTGAACCTTGGAAGGATCAAATTCAATGCCTCGATGAAATACAATAAAGCCTAATAATTTACCTAAAGTAATACTAAAGATGCACTTCTTGGGTTTAAGTTGAACCTTGTACTCATGAATCCTTTCAAAAATATTTTGTAATATAATTGGATGATCTACAGGGGTCTTAGATTTACCTATTATGTCATCGATATAGTATTCAAAAATATCATGCATCATGTCATGTAATATAATGGTAATATCCCTTTGGTATTTTACCCCAACATTCTTGAGGCTGAAGGCATGAATTGATAGAAAAACATTTCCCAAGGAGTGGTAAATGGTATTTTATGTTGCTCTTCTATTACAATCATGATCTGGTTATATCTTGAAAATCCATCCATGAGGGAAAGCATTTCATACCTATTAATGGATTCAATTCTCACATTGATGTTCTATATATTAAATTTATCCTTGGGGAAATCATTATTGATGTCTCTAAAATTAAAATAGATTATGATCCCTTCTAGCTTTTTAATGATAAGCACAATTTTTGAGATCTACTTTGAATAGTCAATCAATCTAATGCATCTGCTTTAAGAGTTTTTCCTATTCTTTCTTAACTAACACATCAATATGAGGATGAATCTTATGTAGTTTCTACTCAACAAGTTTGGCATTAGGATGTACAACAAGATGCTGTATAATCAAGGTGGGGTCCAAACCTAGAATTTCTAAGAGAGGGTAACCACCCTTAGCCAAAAACAAAAAGTTAAAACATCAAGGTCCCAAAGTGAAAACCTCTTTGAGGTGTTTTTGGACTAGGGTAAAAGTCAAGAAAAAGGTCAGTCTCTTAGTGAAAACCTATTTTAGGTGCCACTAGATGGGTAAGTTCACCTTTCTTCAAATGAAGCTCAGGAAACCACCAATAATGAACTTGATTTCAGGTCTAAGATTTGTATAGAGGAACATCCCTATAGTGTTTGTTACATGAAAATTAATACCATTAGGAGATGCAGATTAATCCTATTTGGGAGAACTTAAAGAACCAGTCCAATTATATGACTTTGCCATTGCTAGCCAATTTACATCTTTGTCAACTATTCTAAAATATGTTTTGACTCTCCTAGTAGAGGATAATATAGAAGTCAACATCGAGACTCTAGAAGAGTCAAAATGGATAAATTTAGGCACATCCCTCACTAATGAGGAACATGATGTCTTTACAGTGCTTTTGATGGGGTTTGTTGACATATTTGTATAGGCCTATTCAGACATGCAATGTTTAGACCCTACCTTGGTTGTGCACCATATCATTATACAAATTGATGCCAAACTCACTAAGAAAAATTGTGTAAGATGCATCTTCATATTTCTATGTTAGTTAAAAAAGAGTTGGAAAAATGCTTAGAAGCAAGATGCATCAGACTGATCGACTATTTAGAGTAGATATCAAACATTGTGCTTGTCAATAAAAATATATAAGGGATCAAAATATACACATATTCCATAGACATCAACAAGTCCTACCCCAAGGATTAATTTCCTCTATCAAAAATTGACATGATAGTTGACTAAACCATCAGGTATGAAATGCTTTCCCTCATAGATGGATTTTTAGGATATAACCAGATCATGATTTCACTAGAGGACCAACACAAAATAATGTTCACCACTCCTTGGGGAATTTTTGCTTTTAAGTCATGTTTTTAAATCTTAATAATTATAGGGAAACATATCAAAGGAATATGAATTCTATATACCATGATAGGATGTATGATATTATTGAAGACTATGTCGATAACATACTAGGTAAATCTAAGACCTATATAGATCATTCAATTGTACTATTAAATATATTTCAAAGGCTTCATGAGTACAAGGGTTTAATTAAACTAAATAAGTGCATCTTTGGTGTTAATTCAAAAAAAATATTAGGATTTATTATCTCTCATCGAGGCATTAATGTTGATCCTACCAAGGTTCAATCCTTTACTGAGATACCATCACCTTCCACTTTGAAAAAGCTCATAGTTTATAGGGCAAAATATAGTCTATTAGATGTTTCATTTTAGAGTTGGCTAATAAATACCATACTTTCAATCATTTATAGAAGAAAGGTATAATATTTATTTGGGATGTATAATTTTAGAAAGCCTTTGAGCACTTAAAGGAATACTTAATCAATCTGCATGTTTTGTTACCACCAATTATAGGGAGGCCATTTGTACTTTACCTATTTGGTACTGATAATGACCTAAGGGCATTGTTATCCCAACATGATAAACATGGAAAATAATATGCATTGTATTATTTAAGATGTACACTGGTATCATATGAACATAACTATATGCTAATTGAAAAAGCTTGTTTAGCTATGGTCGTTACAACCTAGAAGCTACATAATTACATGATTAATAATAAGACCATAGCTATAACCAAATTAGACCCACTAATGTATCTATTATCTAAATAATATTCACATGGCCTCATGGCTAAGTGGATCATGCTTCTAAGTGATTTTGAGATTGAATATTTTAATCAAAATTCCATCAAGGGACAAATACTTTTAGATGAGCTTGTTGAAGCTTCCCTTTAAGATTCTCAACCAATCACTTTTACAATCCCAAATGATTCCATTTGACCATCATAGAAACACCTCTTGAGGAGAAGCAATAGAAGCTATATTTTTATGGGTCATTCACATCTCATGGATTAGGAGAAGGATTATTATTTATTACACCATAGGGGTATCTCATTCTTAAATCATTCCATATCAACTTTCCTTGTACTCATAATATGGTCGAATATGAAGTGCTTGATGTAAGGCTTTGTCAAGTGGTTAAATGGAACATTCAACATTTACTGGTTCATGGAGATTCCCAACTTATAATTAATTATGTTATAGACCAATTATATACCAAAGATGATAAATTGGTACCATATAAATTTATGGTGGATATTCTCAAGTATAAAATTGCTCACATTAAATTTGAAGACATATCATGGGCCAATAATAAGATCACATATCTCATATAGATACCATTGGTTAATTAATCTAAAACATAAACAAGGTAAAAGACTATCAATTCCTCATTGAACATCTTTTATCTCCTACTCATGAACCCTTGACCATTAAACACTTGATTTTTGAAGTGGTCTATGTAATTATTGGTCCCAATTCTATTTTTTACATTGAATCATATAATTAACTCCATGAACAAGTACTTTCACCCTAACCCTTATAATAAACAACAAAAATATTTCAAAAACTACACCTCTTGATATACCCTACTTGGCCTAACCCTTTATCAGAGAACCTTTTATGGAAATTTGATTCATTGTTTAAATTTGATAGAAACCACATTAGCATTGAGATAAATTCATGAAGGGGTTTGTAGATCCCACACTAGTGGGTCCATCCTTTCCAAAAATATCCTATTTACTTGTTATTATTGACCAATCATGGAAGTAGATGCAACTACTTAAGTGAAAATATGTAATAAATGTTAGAGACATGAAAATTTAATTCATGATCCAACAAAAACACTCAAACCAATGACTACACCATGGCTATTTTCAACATGGGGACTCGATCTCATTGGGAAGATTAACCCTACCTCCTCAAATGGTCATAAGCATATCCTTACTATCACCAAGTATTTTACTATGTGTGTTGAAGCTATACACCTCCCTTACATGATCATAAAATAAAATTTCAAATTCATCTTCAACTATCTTATTTTCCATTATGGTATCCCATCTGATATTATATCTGATAATGGTGGATCATTTAAGAATAAGGATGTCAAAGCACTCTATGTTGAGTTTAAAATTACACAACATTTTTATAATGCATATTACCCATAAGGTGATGGCCAAGTAGAGGAATCCAACAAGACCATTGTCAATATTATTAAGAAGATTGTCAATGATGTTGGCCATGATTGGCACTTACAAATCTTCCATGCCCTCTAGGATTACCATAATAATTACCATACTCCAAAAAGGGCCACACCATATTCCCTTTTTATGTCATTAAGAACATTATTCCTATCGAGGTCAATTTTCCTTATCTACATATTTTATTGAAGCACATCCTTGATGATGAGGATTACAGAGTATCTTGTCTTCAATAGCTAGAATTACTAGATGAAAAATACATGGCCATTGTAAAGAACATTCAAACATATCAGAATTAGTTACATGATCAATATAATAGGTGTGTCAAGCATAAAGAGTTATATCTTGGTGATCTTATCCTCAAATAAAACCAAAAGAACACCATGGCTAAGAAAAATAAGAAAGGCAATTTCAAGCCTAATTAGATAAGACCTTATGTCATTATTGCTAAGTATGGCTTTGGTGCTTACAGGTTAGCTACACCATAAGGAGATGAACTTGATTAAACCATGAACATAATACACCTCAATTGTTATTTCACTTTAGATACCTGAGGTATTATCTATGAGGATCATTAAGTCATACCATAGTATCACCTTCCTTATGCCATACTATATACTATTCCTTCCATACCTTCCTTATTAGCCAAAGTTGTTTTGTTGATTAATTATGTTTATTTATTGGTGTTTTGTTGTTTATTTATTTTGGTTTATAAATGTTTTGTTTTATTTTGTTTGTTTGTGTTGTTATTTTTCCTTTTTTTCCTTTATATTTCTTGTTTACATTAGGATTCTTACACTTTGTTAGACTTGAGTCTTGATTACCCATATATTACACTTAATTTGTGAAGTAGTGTCTATTACTACACTTAGTTTATTACATTATATTCACTTGGGATTTGATTATTCATATCTTATGCCTAAGTAATTTGAACTTGTAGTTACACTGAGTTTTCCATGCTTTGGATACACATTGTTATTATAGTTATCTATAACTATGATACATAGTATTATAAGTTATAGTAAAATTAGGCCAAATAATATGTTTGACTATGTAATGGGTAGTATTTCTTCTTTCTTAACACTTGGTAAATACCTGACCTACCCAAATGTAGAGTAAGTAAAATCACAAAAGAATTATATTCCTTACTAGTTAGGATGTTCATATCCATACTACTGGGTAGCCCAAATTCATGATTATCCTCTATGTTAATTATTGTTACTCTATGAGTATAGATTCAGTACGTGATCCCCCTTTCCAAATCATATCTACCATATTGGGGAAAAGATGAATTGTATCATGCATTTATTCACCCTATTGTAAAATTTTTTAGTGTGCTAATGATTGTAACCACCTTTGGGAAAATCATTATTTTCACTCATCTTCCTTATTGGGGTACCTCACTCTACTAATGATTATAACTAACTTTGGGCAAATCATTATATTTACCTTCCATCTGATCTACTAGGGATTTTTCATTATCCTAATGATTATAATTGCCTTTGGGAAAATCATTATTTTCTACCCTACTGGGGCACCTCACTATGCCAATGATTATAACCACCTTTGGGAAAATAATCATTTCCATCCATTTGACCTATTAGGTATTTTTTAGTGTGATAATGATTATAAACACCTTTGTAAAAATTATTATATTCATCTACCCTATTAGGTCACCTCACTGTGCCACTAATTATAACCACCTTTGGGAAAATTAGTATTTCTACCTTTGTTACCTTAGGTTGCATCCTTTCCTTCTTTTGATGGGATCATTCACCAACCTTATTTGCCACTTGCTCCCTTAAGGTGGCATCTAAGGCTCATCCATCACCTTTTTTGGAATTAGTGAAGGCGTTAATAACTTTCTCAAAGATGTTACTATGCCTGTATCCTGCAATAACTTCCCAATAGGGGAAAATTGTACACACTCTATTTTAGCCACATCTGTGTTCCAATAAAAATTAAAATTGATTTCTACCAAACAATGGAAATTAAGTTTATGTATCATTAAATTCCCCAATTTCATCTACACATTGAATAATAGAACCCAAAATCATGTTTTATTCTATTATGTGTGATAGGAATCCAAGAGGGGGGTTATTCAAGTGTTAGTATGATAAATCTCAATAAAAACACATTAATGAATCTAACACCTCAAGCCTAGATACTCAAGGAGCAAGAGAAAAATTTAAGTAACTAACAATGGTAGATAAAATTATTACCTTCCTTGAGAGAAAGAGTTGCATGTTATCCATAGAGGAATGTGATCAGTCGTGTGTTCAAAGAGTCTTTGACAATAGTGCTCATTGCATCATTTCTCCTTGTCGCCTTAGTAATGTTTAGCTTGGCTTTGGAAAGATGTAACAATCTATCAATATTTTTGCATTATAACACTAAAATAATTTTTTGTCTCTCAATAATTAAACATTATAAGATTACACCAAAAATCTCTCTTTAAAAGGACCTTGGCACTTTTATTTATAAACTTTCAAACTAGACTAACCCAAGTGCAGTTAGGTTAGCTTTAACTATGGTTAGGTTTAGTTTAACCTTAGCTAAGTTAAAGAGGGGACAATCATTTAATATTTGGGATAGAGATCCCATTTATTAAGCATGGCTCTCCATTTTTGAATTTAAGGCTTTAATGGAGATATTTTTAATTCCTTTGACTTTGAAGATGATGACATCATCATGACCTCAATTTTATTAGAATTTAAATTTTCTTAAATCATTTTAACTAATTTCACATGAAAATTTAACTTAATAATTTAATTTAATTTTCTTAGTTAATTCATTCTGCTTAGCATTTTTACACTTTAGGAATTGTTTAAGTGCCCCACTTAATGGGTTCAAAGGCCAATCTATTAATTTGTTAGGTCTCAACTTAACTGGATATGAATCTGTGAGAGGTTAGTAATATTTATATAATAATACCTTGAATAGGGATGCTTTAACATTATTTTGGGTTCTATTGTCTGATATGCTGATCAAATTTAGACATTCACTTATTCTTAAGCTTAATTTACACTATTTGGTAGAAATCAATCTAAAGTCAGTTGGAACATAGTTGCAGCCAAAATGGTGTGTCTACATATGTATTATGAAAACCATGGACCTCTTTTGATCAATATTAATAAATTCAAGATAAATTACAAGAATTTATTTAATGCTTATAATTTGATGATGTTTATGATTTTAGAATTGTTGACCAATTTTGACTTTTAGGTCAAAATAGGGCACCCCTAGTTAAAAAATTTATTTTTAGGCATATAAGGGGGTATAATATATTTTCATAAGGTGTTTCATAGGTCAATTAAATTCAATTGATGTTATAATAACTTTGTTATTTTATTTTCTAGGTCTATTTATCATTTTAAGTCATTTTAAGGGTCAAAAATAGTGCATTTAATGCTTTGTACAAGTTTCTTGGAAAATGTGCAAGTTTTAATGGGTGATGTCATGACCAACATGTCAAAAAATGTCTCAAGTAGCTGAAAAAATTATAAATTTTTAGGTTAATCACAAGAAAGTTTTCCTAAAGAAAAGGAAGAAAATGACACATGTATGGCTCCTTGGGAAGTGTGCCACACTTGAGGAGGCCATGAAACGTCTATCCATCTTCTTGAAGCTCATCTCCATGATTTTTTTGATCTATAAATGCAAATTTGAAGCCAAAACCATTCTATCTATTTCTCATTCTTCTTGGCATAAAGAAGTGACTTGTAGGTTTCCACTTAGTAAGACCAATATAAAGGGTTTCAAGTAGAATGCTCTTGGGAGGTTATTTTAAACTTAGAGACCTTAAAATATATATAATAATTTTGGTAAATGGTCAAATTTGCTTCATGAACCATCCTTTTTAAGTGGACTATGAAAATTTGATTATCATTCCATGCACCCATCAAGTTTTACCTTAGTTTGAGAAATTTTGTATGCATCAGATGCTAAGATTATTTATAGAGGATGTTCAATTCCTTCTATAACACTTTATATGCTTGGTTTAAAGTTTCAAGTGGTTTTGACATGCTAATCACCTCAATTTGGAGAAAGATATAATTTTTTGATTTTTGAGTAGTTTTCATCATCTCTAAGAGTTTTGTGTTTTGGTCATGGTTTCAAAATATTGATTTTGGTTCATTATCATGTTTAAAAAATTATTTCAACCTCCATTCAAATTTCATCTTCTTTCTCCAAGTAAATGTCTCATGGTTAGCAGTCATACATTACCCATACACATAGTTTGCATACTAAACCCAGTCAATGCACCTACAGGAGCTTGAAATAATGTCATGCTAGAATGGGACCTTAGTAGTGATTTCAAACTCCTTGACCTATGGATATTGCATTTATAATGTTAGATATGCATATAGAACCCATTGAGGGCCATTTTCCATATGTACTATCCATTGTTGTTTTTGTTGCATGCACCTTAAAAGACCACCTACAAGTGGCTTAACAGAGAGTTGAAGTCATCATATTGAAAGTGTGGAAATGTTTAAAACCTTATTGAAGGCATGGTATTATAAAAGCATCATGATGATCATGTTCAAGGTGTTATATGGTTAAACAAAGCTAAAAATGTTCCCAAAAAGATAATGACTAAGATTCAAGTCAAAAATCCCCAAAAAGTCTAAACAGAAGCCCAGAGGCTTTTTCAAAATGGTATAAAACATGGTTGGTAGGGGCTCAATACATCTAATTAGGTGGATGTGATAGCCCTTAACATAAAAAATATCCATGCCAAGTAAGGAGGTTAGCTAGAATTGGGTGATATGTTTTTTAGGGCCTTAAAAGTGCTCTAAAACATAATAATATGCTTCAATAATATCTACAGGTCTAAAGGATATAATGGCCCATTTGTTGCTTTGAGGATCAATATGGATCATTCACACTTGACTAAGTGGCTAGGTGAGTTGAGTGACATGAAAATAACCTAAAGGACTATCCATGAGGTTGATAATAGGTTCCATGACCTCCTTTACACACTCATAGTTCGTACATATGCCTAAAGAGTGCACTTACAATAGGGTATAATATATTCACTTGAACTTGCATCTTGGTAGTGTTTCACTCTTTCAAGAAGAATCAAGATGAATGCAAGAATTAGAGAGACTATCAGAATTTAAGGGGAGCCTTTCAACATCATGGAAAATCTAGATTAAGCCTATGAACACCTATATCTGATGTATGGACTGACACAGGGGTCAGATAAATGAAGTGAAGGAACAATGGATAGACATGTATCATGATAGTGTTTATCCATATTATGTGAATTTTAAAGTTGATCAAACAAGTTTCAACTTTCAAGGTGAGTTTAAGAAGATTCTTCTCCATCATAATCACCTTAATGAAGCCCAAGTATTCACCTACAACAAGTATAGTGGGCAATGAGATAAGATCTAGTCCTAAATGATAAGCCAGATCAAGTGTAAAAGGAGAAATATAGGACATAAACTGAAGGTAATGGAGAGTTTCATGAAGTTTAAAGTTATTGTCTTCAATATTTAGGTTACATCTATATACACCTATAGGGAGGAGCTAAAACAAAGATTCTTAGTCCTAAAAATAGGGTATCTCAGTCAAAATAAGGAAGCACAATTTTTGTGATCTAGGAATTTGACTCAAGAGAGGATGGTTAGTATCATGTTAGTTCCAAAATGAAAAAAAGATGAAATAAACATACTAATAGCATAACATCTCTAGGCCTAGACACTAGGGAGAGCTTAGTTAACAATAAGAAAATGACAAACACAACTATAAATTAAGGAATGAAAACACAAGAATTCCTTTACCTTCCTTGGATGCTCCAAATGCCTTTGTAATGGTGGCTTGCTTGGCTTGTGCTCATGAAGTCTTCATCAAAGGAGGCTTGGCTATCTCCTCTTCTCCTTGGCACCTTTGGATTGTGGCTTGGCTTGGCATCTATTTATCATGGTAACACTAGTAGCAATGGCTTCTTGAAGATATTTGTGTATTATAACTTTGCACCAAAATAGCTTAGAAATGATGTTCATGGCCTCTCCATTTATATATTTTTGCAAATGTCTAGAATCAATCTGAACCATCCATCTTAAGATTGAGATGTGTGGTTAATGATTAATTCAATTTTTGTAATTAAGTTTATAATTATCCTCATCATGACATTAGAAGAAGGGGAAATTAAGAGGCATGGAGGGAATCATGGAAAGCATTGATGAGGTATGGGAGGCATGAATCCTGATATTTGTGGCATTTATGGCCTAGAGATGTATTCTCAAGAAATGAGGTCACTTGATGATGTAGATATTCAATATTCATTTCTAAAAATAAATATTCAAAAATTTTCCATGGAATTATTAATTAGGCCTTAATTTGGATTAATTAGCTCTTAAGCATGTTTTAGCACTTTGTGCACAAATTACTTAAATTGATTAGAATGCCTTATTATTGGTCCAAAATTTGACTAGATTAGAATTAGAAGATGATGTCAAATGTGTTGGAACCGTATTCCCATTTAGGATGTTGAAAAAAACAAATAACAAAGGCATATGTCTTGTGCAAAATATTTGATAGGGAAGAGCAATTCAGAGCACCCAGGTGCAAATTTCGCATTTTGACTCAAAATGAACTGATCAAATTTAGCTAGCCCATAAATTACATTGGCCCATTTAGGGATACACTGGCTAAAATTAGCACTTGAATATGTTAGTTTCACATCATTTAGTATGTTTTAGTGTTTTTAGGCCAAATTGTGTATTTTGGGTGGAAATTAGCCAAAAGCTTGATTGCAAGTTATCAGTGGCCAGTTTTAGGTGTTTATAGTTTTCCCCTATTTGGGGAAGCATTAAAATATATAAACATAGTAATGTCTTCTCAAGGAATGAGAAATGTCCTTTATGCCTACAACTATAATGATGATAAACTAATTATATGATGCCCCCTCGAGGGAACAGTTGGCACAAGTAAGTCGGTAAATGCCCTCAAAAAGAAAGAAGCAAAATGACGGGACCAAAGAAAGGAAAGATGATGGGGTAAAAACACAATGATATTGAAAAAGTAGTCAAAATCATTGATAATGAAAGCAAGATGGTGTATAATGGTTTTCCCAAAGGTGGTTATTAGCATTGTACCCTAATAGTGGTAATGTGGTATGATAACACAATGATTTTCCCAAAGGCAATTATAATCATTGAGAAGATGGCATTGCCCCAGTTAGGATAGACAAACAAGAGAATAACATGCCCCTATATGGGTAGAAAAAGTAAAGTGGTGACAACATAATGATTTTCCCAAAGGCGGTTATAATCATTAAGAAATGCAAGTGGGATGGTGTGAAATGATTTGCCCATAGGCTGTTATAATCATTGGACCTTGATTATGGAAAATATGATAAACTTCACTGAGGATGATGATAAATTAACACAGAGGATAATGATGAATTGGAACAACCTACTAGTAGGGAGATGCTCATCTAAACTAATAAAGGTTAAAATTCTTTCATGGTTAATTACTCTATTTGATATATGATTAGGATGGAATCGAGATGTCAGTGTCAAAGAGATGTCACCATTACTAAATAGACTTATTAAAGCTAAGGTTTGTTTTATCATGTGATGGTAGGATTCATGATAGAACACCATAAAGATGACCAAAATATGCATGAGGACTGACTCCTGTAATCCAATATTCAATAGAAAACAATGCACCTATGATAGAAATCATGATGACAATGTAAACATATGAACATGGATGAATTCAAGTGTAAGTGTGGACAAGGAGTCACCCAATGAACACACAAACTAAATCAAGGCAATAGTGTTAAAAGAAAACAAATAGATAGACAAACAAACAAAAAAAGTAGAAATAAACAAACAACACAATAAAAACCCTATGAGCATTACCTCTATATAATAGGTGAAAACTTAACTAAGAAAAAAAATGGGGGAATTGAAGAAAAGGAAGGGGGTGGTCGAGCTATCTCCATATGTACTAGGCAAGTGGATGATACCTACATAGTTCCATGGATGTGACATCCAATAAAAAACTTTAGCCCAAATATAGTTCTCCCAGGGAATGAGAAGAATGTGATAACTAAGGAAAACAAATAGAATGGATGTGAAAGAAGAAGAGGAATGGTCTTGCAAAATGGCAAGTGTGTGAGAGAAAAAAGGCCAAAAATAATGGGGAAACTAAATGACAAGTGATTTTCTTTTAACATAGTAAGGGTTCCCAAAATCCTTAAGGCAAAGAAGTGGTCAATGTTTTTGTTCTTTTCTAATAATTTTTGAAATTTTTTAAGAATTGTTTTAGAGTGTCTCAACTCAATCGAGAATGATGAGACACTAAATGGTTCAAGCTCAAAAATGGCAAGAGCATTTAAACTAAGGTTTCTCATAAAATAATGAGATCATGGCTTAAGTTGCTCACAAAATGGTGAGAGCATGGTGAAAAGGGTGACTATGCTGACCTCAATAAGTATTGAGTGTTGCCTACATAGTCATAGAGTAAGACCTCAAGTCATTGTATTTTTACCCTTTTAGTGGAGGAATTTGACTAGTGTGGTAGTCAATTTAAACAAAATAAGCACAATTGGTAGAAAGGCATAATATGACATAAGAAGTGTTAAGTTGGTATGTCAAGTTTTAATGATGCCCCTAGCTTGCCCATAGACAGTAATAACTAGGACACAATGGCATAGATCAAAGGTATTAATTTACCCAAAGGCAATTATAAGTATTATCAAGACTAGTAGTAAGAAAGGAATAACAAAAAAAATATGCAACTGCAAAAATATTTGTCACACTATCCCAAATTATGATCTCTATCTGAAGTTCTTGAACTAACTGATGAAACTAATCAGATAGCTTGATGCTAAAAATGCATAATGAATGAAAAAAACCAAAGTTAAATAGGCTAGGATTTAGAGCACACTGAGCTGATAAATCAAAAGTAGAAAGTGGATATGATGAAGATGATAGATAAGGAATGTATTTATACAAAGAATAATAGTGACAAAAAGGCATAACTAAAATGGTCTATAAAAATAATACACATTAGCACTCAATCATAGTATTGCTTGATATGAATAATATTCATCAGCTCAGGAAGTTCATCTTTGTCTAGTGTGGCAAGCTTGTATGCTCTAGATCCATAATCTGTAGTGATGATGAAAGGCCCTATCTAGTTTGGTTTGAATTTCCCTTTATGTTTATTCTCAATCATGGTATTCTTTTTGTTTTCGTTAAGAAAAAGATCACCATGTTCAAATGTTCTATACTTGACGTGTTGATTATAGTGTCCTTTGAGTTGATTCTAATATGCTTGAAGATTGTTGAGCATGGCTATACATTTCTCATCAAGTAGGTCTAGCTCTTGTAGGTGAGCTAATCGATAGTCATGATCATCTAGGACATGCTTGAAAGAGATGTATAGTGAAGGTAATTCAACCTCAATGGGAAGGATGGCTTTAGTACCATAAATAAGTGAGTATGGAATGGTTCCTATGGGGGTATGATGATTGGTACAGTATGCCCAAATGGTATGGAATATCTAGGGGTACCAATCATGATTAGCATCACTAATAATCTTTTGGATAATATTGATAATAGTTTTGTTAGATGCCTCAGCCTGGCCATTACCTTGAGGGTAATATGCTATAGAAAAATGTTGTGTGATGTTATATTCAATACATAGTTGGTCTACATCCTTGTTATTGAATGATCCTCCATTATCAGATATAATGTCAGAGGGAATACCATAGCGATAGATAAGATGGTTGAAGATGAATTTGGAAATTTGCTTTCCAGTCATGTAAGTGAAGGGTATAGCTTAAAACCACTTAGTGAAATATTTGGTGGTGGTAAGGATTTGTTTATGGCCGTCAGATGAAATGGGGTTAATCTTCCCAATGAGGTCAAGTCCCCATGTAGAAAATGGCTATGGTGTCAACATCAATTTTAGATTTTTTGTTTGGGCATGAATTAAATTAGCATACCATTGACATTTGTCACACTTTTTTACATATGTAGTGGCATCTACATCCATTATGGGATAATAATAACTAGTACATAAGAGATTTTTGGATAGGACTACCTTGATAGAATAGGCTCCACATACTCTGTGAACTTCTCTTAATGCTAATGTAGACTCTATCAAATTTAAACAATGAAGCAGAGTTCCATCAAAACTATGATAATAAAGGGTGGATTCAAGTAGAGTATAATGGGTAGAATGATGAATGAAGGATTTGGTTTGTTTCTAAGAAAGGTTAGGTGGTAGAACTTGGTCATGAAGGTAGTTGTAAAGGTCTAAGTACCAGATAGAATTAAGACCAAAAATATCACAAATCATGGCAACAGTTGAAGGTTCATGAGATGGTGCTGACAAATTATTAATGAAGAAATGATACTCTCTAGCTTTATTTATTTGTTGAATCAACAATCCAATAGTATCCATGGCATCTATATTTTTGTTACTAGCCCTCGGTATATGCTCAAACTGAATGTTGGTAATTTTTTGTTTAAGAGCATAGACCATGGATTTATATGGAACTAGCTTGTCATCTTTGATATAAAAATGATTTGTAACCTAATTGATGATTAACTGAGAATCACCATAAACTTAGATGTGAGATATATTCCAATACACTATTTATCGAAGTCTTGCAACAAGTGATCCATACTCAGCCATGTTATTTGTACAAGGAAAGTTGATTCTAAATGATTTAGGGATTAGATCCCCCTGTAGTGTAATAAACAATAGGCCTTCCCTCAATCCATGTGTAGTAAATGAAATATCAAAATATAGCTTCCAGGGCTACTCCTCAAGGTGTGTCAATGGCATTCATGATAGATTCATCAAGAAATTGAAATGTAAGTGGTGTGTCTGTGAGAGGTGCTTCAACAAGTTGATATGCAAGAACTTGTCCCGTGATTGCCTTCTAATTGACATAATCTATGCCAAATTCACTAATAATCATGATTCATTTAGCCATTCTACCTTGTAAATCTCTTTTGGATAGTAGATAATTGAGTGGATCTACCTTTGAAATGGCCATGGTTTTATTATTTAACATGTAATGGCATAGTTTTTGAGCTATGAAAACCATGGCTAGACAAGCTTTTTCAACAAGTGCATAGTTATGCTCATATATAACCAAGGTATGGATTAGGTTATACACAACATGATCCTTTCCATTGTCATTATGTTGATCCAAGAGTGCCCCCAGAGCATGATTGGTAGTTGATAAGTATAACAAAAATGGCTTTCTCGGCATAAGAGGTAATAAAATAGCTAGATTAACAAGATAGTCTTTGAGTTATTGAAAATCTATTTGGTAGTGATCATCCCAGTGAAATGCAACTCCATTCTTCAAATTATGTGTAAATGGATGGCACTTGTTTGCTAACTAAGAGATGAAGCATTAGATTGACTAGATCTTACCTTGCAAACTACAGAGTTGATTTAAATTGATTGGTGGTGACATCTTGGTTATAACATGAACTTTAGTTGTATCAACTTCAATACCTCTATGAGATATGATAAAGTTAAGTAATTATCCTAAATTTACACCAAACACACATTTATTTGGATTGAGTTTGACTTTCTACTATCATAATCTTTCAAATATCTTATGCAGCACTACTGGATGGTCAGCCCTGGTTTTAGATTTTCCTAATATGTCATTGACATAGTCTTCAAAAATATCATGCATCATATCATGGAATAAGACAATAATGGCACTTTGATATGTATCTCCAGTATTCTTAAGGCTAAATAGCATCACTTGATAATAAAATTTTCCCCATGGAGTGGTGAATGTTATTTTATGTTGATCTTTTGGTGTGATTCTGATCTAGTTATATCTTGAAAAACCATCTATGAGTGAAAGAATTTCATAACCCTACTATGGATTCAATGATCATGTTGATATTAGGCAAAGAAAAATAATCTTTAGGACAAGCTTTGTTGACATCTCAAAAATTAGTACAAATTCTTATCCCTTCAAGGTTTTTTCTAACAAGTACTACACTAAAGATCCATTTTGAGTAGTCAATGGCTCAGATACATCCTTCTTCCAATATTTTTTCCAATTCTTTCTTTACTAATACAATAATGTAAGGATGCATCTTACGTAGCTTTTATTTTACCAGTTTGGCATCAAGATTAATCACAAGGTGGTGCAAAACCAAGGTGGGGTCTAAACTTGGCATGTCAAAATAAACCCATGCAAAGATATCTATAATTTTTTTCAACAGAGTTGTAAAGATGTCATGTTTTTCCTTGATGAAAGATGTGCCTAATTTTATCCATTTTAGGTCTAATAAAGTCTTGATGTTTACCTCTATTGTATCTTCAACTAGAAGAGTCAAACCATCTTCTAGGATAGTAGGAAATGACTTGAACTATTGAATTATGTTTGGATCCTCTATTAGGACTTGCTCTTCAACTTCTCTTAGGCATGATGAATCAAAATTCCCTAATAAGATATCTAGCCATGTGACAAAAATAACTATAAATTCTTGAAGAATTTGATTAAATACTTATTGTTTCTCAAAGTTAAACTTAGATCCATAGGCAAGTTCATCATTGGTGGTTTCCTGATCTAAATTTGAAGAAGAATGAACACCCCCATCTAATGGCACCTAAAGTAGGTTTTTACCACTAGACTAGCCTTTATCTTTACTTTTTCCCTGGTTAGAAAGTGCCTCAAAGAGGTTTCCACTTTGGGACCTTAATGTTTTACTTATTTATTTTTGGCTAAGGGTGTTCACTCACTCTCCAAAATAGGTTGTAAGATCCAATGTGATTGAGCATCCTAATTTGTGATCTCCCAATAAAACATTGTCTCTAAGGCCTAAGAAATCACATAATGCCTCATCATTCTAGAAATCATCAATCAGTAGACTAGATTCTTGTTGGTCCTAATCTATTATTTGGAGATAATATAATGGTTATGGGTTACATTGAATGACCAAGGTAAGGGTACAAATAACATTATTATCAAACAAGTTGGTTTTAGCTAGGTCATCAAAGGTGAGGCTATGATCAGACTCTACTTCACTATTGGCATCATCATCACTAGTCACTGGTGATGGAGTTTGAATAAGATATATGGGGTCACCTACAGATGATTTAAATCTAAGTCCATAAGGTCTTTCATAATTAGTCATGGAAATTGGCTCAATAGTTCCTTATTGATTCAGTCTGAGGCCTCTTCCTTCATATTTTTGATGCTCCATGATCCCATTGGGAATAGGATACTTTTCACTTTTATAACAATCAGCTTGATTTTCATTGTATAACCATGATTCATCCCCTTCAAAAGGGTCAGGTTCTAGGCTAGATGCTAGTACAAATGTGATAAGTCTCTTATCTGTTCTCTTTTATTTCCAATGCCTATGTGGGGTGACTTTAGGTCACCTAAAGGTTTTTGGATTTTGAGAAATATTAGAAATATGAAACATATCATGGGTCACATATTGTCCTAGTCCATTATCTGAAATGGTGAAATGATTGGAAGATTTAAGAGGTAGCATGTGGGGAAGGGAATCCAAGGTATTAGGATCTATACAATTATCAAGTGATCAATAAGCATAGCCTTTCATTTATCCTATTTGGAACTTAGATTCATATAATACTGATAATTATATCTTTGAAATTTTACCTCAAGATGCTTACAGTGTTCATATGGGTGTAAATCTCTTGGAATATTCACTTCCATCCCTGAGTGGGAAAACTTGATACATTGGTGCAACATTGACAGAACTACATGAATATCATGTGACTAAGGCCTACCTAGAAGTATGTTGTATGATAGATCAAGATCAAACATGTGTTAAAGTGTATCATGGGTCAAAGGCCCATTGATAATTGGCAAACTAATAGTGCCTTTTGACTCTCTTTCTTGATTATCATAGGCTTTAATAGTAATTGTTTCTGGCTGGAGATCTATCATTATGTACCCAAGAAGCTTGATGAGCTTTAGAGACACTATATTGAGGCTAGATACATTGTCTATAAGGACACATTTCACTTTATGCCATCTTATATAAAATTTTATGTATAATGGATTATTATGGAGTGGCCCAAGGGAAGACATATCACTTTGGTTAAATGTGATTTGTTGGGTTAGATCTAGGTGTCCAACCAAAGCTTGAAATTTATCAAGGGATATGCCACTAGCAATAGTGGATTGGGTCAAAAACTCATTCAAGATGTTCTTATGGATTATTGACATTCATAGAAAATCTAAAATAGAAATTTGTGCTGGTGTCTTCTATAATTATTTCACAATATCAAAATTCTTGTCTTGGTCAGTAGTGAATGGTTTATTCTGAGGCTAAATGGTTGGTTGGATGATAGGCAAAGTGGTGGATGGTTGTGGACTGGGGATAGTAATATTCAACCTCCAAGTTATGATTTCACAATAGAGATTAAATACTAGACCACTATTGCTAGCTACTATTGAAAATGGTGTGGGACCAAATAGGATAAGTCTTGGTTGCCAGTGCACTTACATGTGGTCACATGGAAAGAACAAGTTGTAACTATAATATCCAAAAGTAGAAGTCCTAGTTTATTGGCTTGCCTATATGCAATCCCAATTCAAAAAAGGATTATCCATGTAATTTGTCTAAATATTGTTGTTTAGCAATGGTCTAGGTTAATTACTGTTGGGTATAGGATTAATAGAGATGGTATTAATGCTACCCCCTATAATATGACCTATAACCTTGTTGTAGTCATGTACAACTACATGGTAGGTTTTTTGGATGTTACCATTTTGACCTTGGTTTTTTCCATTTTTTTGTCATTGTGGATTTTGTTGTTGATTTTGTTGATTCTAATGGTTCGACCTTTGATTTTGATACTATTGATTTTGCTATTGCACTAGCCATTGTTATTGTTAGTGTTAATTTTTATATCCAAGAAAAGGGTTTTGATAAATCCCTAGAGTTTGATTGGAAGTGGAACCACAATTATCCAATGTTATCTCCCTATTCTCCAACATATTCTCAATTAAATGCTTGATTTAGACACATCTTCATAGATTATGCCCATTGACCTGATGATAGTCATAGAATTCATTTTATTGATACCAATCAAGATAGGGAATGCCTTGGGGATAATGCTTTGGTATAGGCCAACTAATCAAATTAGCAAAAATAAGCTTTTGAAATACAAATTCAATAGAGTCTCCTAGGTCACTAAAGACATGACATGTAGGCATGGTTTTCTTAGGAGGAAGGGTTTGCAATGGTAAAGATTGATGTATAGGTTTTGGTTGTTGTGCTTGTGGCATTGGTTGGAGAGGTTCTTGGGTAGGAGTAAGCTAAAAAGGTAGTGTAAATGATGTTTACATAGTTTGCACATGATAATATTTGGTTACTCTATTTCCCACAATATTCCTATTATGGTTGAATTGTTTTGGTCTTTCTTGGTTATTAGCTTGTGCTGATTTCATTACTTGCACTTGAATAAGATGCTACTATTGGCCATTTCCATGATTAGTACCCTGATTTTGATTAGTTTAATTAAACTTGATGAATCCTTTATTGATGAACACCCACTTGATCAATAAACCTTTACCAATGATCTCTTTGAATGCATGTGCACATTGTAGTTCTAGATGGTAAGCTATCTCACTATGCAAATTTTTAGTAAACACAGTGGCTAGTTGTTTATCTAGTAAACTGTGGGTGAAATGGATTTCAAGGGCTCTCCATCACTATAAATAAATTACAAAACTCTCTCTAACCTTTTGCTTTACTTACATCAGGTCTAATAATGAAATCTCATGATCAATATTATAAGAAAAGTGATGCACAAATTTATCAAAAAGATCATCAAATTCCATTACTAAATTCTTGGAAAACTTTAAAAACCACTCCAAGGCTTGTTCAACCAAGCTCCTTGGAAATGATAAAAAAATTCATATGTCGTTATATGCCACTGGTTGACATGAGATAAATAATTTGGTTAAATGAGCCTGAGGGTCACCTTTCCCTTTGTATTTGTCAAATTTGGGTGGTTCATATCCTAAATGAAATAGTATCTACAAATACTCTATGTTGAATGGATAGGAACATATGTCATCCAATTTGAACTTTTTAGTCTACTTCCCTGCCTGAATAACAACAATTGCATCCTTCATATTTTGTAATTCTTGGGATAGGAAACTAGAAGGAATATTAGTTTGAGGGAGAAAATTAGTTTGGGTGAATGGTTGGGAGGTCACAAGTGGGACACTTTGACCAAGGTATGATGGAGACACTTGTTGGGGTACATTGGTTTGGTTAGGGAATGGACCAGGAATACATATACATAGATTAAAATGTACATAAAATTACACATTTGGTTGCACAATATTCTAGTTTGGGTTGGCAATAAAGGTTTGACTTAGAGGATTTTGTGGTTGGGATGGAGGTATATAACTATACTTTGCTTGCTATGGTTGAAAAGGGACATGTTGCTGACTAATCAAACCTTGTTATTGAGTGGGAACTTGTGGACCAAGACCCTATCTTTAAATTTGTGGCACATTCTAAACCAACAGTTGTCTATTAGGTACTTGAGAAACATGGGGACCTCCTTGTTACAGAAATCCTTATGGAGAAGTAAAAATAGGTTACAAATTTGGTTTCTATCACTGACCAATATTTACACATTATTGACTAGTCATTACTTGATTTTGAATTGGCATATTAGTCTATGACTGAAGAGGTATGTTCATCATTACCTAGTGAGGTAGAACATTAGTTGCCCCTAATTGAGGTGGTAATGTATTCACCCTCTATTACATTGATACACTAAACTGTGTCTATTGTTGTGGATAACTACTCATTACTTATTAAGGAGGAGTAGGATTCATAACATTCTACCATTGAGGTGTGACATTGGTCATTGCTTGATTTTGAATTGGCATATTAGTCTATAATTGAAGAGGTATGTTCATCATTAACTAATGAGGTGGAACATTAGTTGCCCTTGATTAAGGTGGCAATGTATTTGCCCTTTGTTGCATTGATACACTAGACTGTGTCTGCTATTGTGGAACATTGCTCATTACTTATTAAGGAGGATAAGGATTCATCACATTCTATCATTGAGGCATGACATTGGCCATTATTTGATTACCTAATCCTATGGGTTATATACTTGAGGAAGTAGTTGGTTGAGGCTAGGGTGTAGAAACTCCTATTCCTTGGTATGATGATATGTTCATGGGGTTAACTATAGGCACATATTATTGGCTAATTTTTTGTATGTTAGTACCACTTTGATCAAGATTAGATGTTGTTTGCACATTGTTTACTATGTTTGGCTCACTATTCAGTGTAGAGTCTGAAGACACTTCTCAAATAATTGGCATATGCATCAAGTTATCTATCAAAGTAGTTTATACAAATGGGTCAAGACACAAATTTTCTTGTCCAGTTAATTCTATCAACACTCTTGTTGAAGGTACTAGGTCAATGAGAGGTTTACTTACCATGTTCATCTGATTGAAATCACATGCTAAAATCAAATAGGTTTAATATGCTATTTGTATTTGGTTAAAGTGATCTTCCATGAGTTTTTTGCCTCAATTGGATAGATTATGGTCTTGATACATTGTGTGGACTAGAGCCATAGGATTACTAAAAGAACCCTGTTGATCATAAATGATATTGTGGGGCACTCTTACTAGACTTGGTAAATTTTCATGGGGTAAGTCTGCTGGAAACTTGGCCACTACCTCTATGGCTCTAACCAAAATCTCATCTTTGTTCTTGAACAAATGTCATTAAAATAAAAATGGATCATATGTGGAAGCCATGTTAGTAGAATATGACTATTGAAGAACTGGCTCATCCACTATGGGTACTATAGCTAGATATTACACAGTTTGTTCTTGGTCCTATTCTGAATAATGTGGTGTGTTAAGCAAGTAATTAGCCAATGGATCTTGGCTTTGTGCCCCTGATTGAGTATTATATGAGGGATAATAATCCATCTCATAAGCAACATTATTTGCATAGGGTTTTTTCACCATTTCTTCCTACGTAACTACATTACTAATCCTTGGATTGTATATGAGTCCACTACGAGTGTAGGAATACATGTTGGGATCCATAGTCAATGCCTTGCGATAAAATGTTAAAGATTTCTACAAACTATAAAAAAGATAGAATCTAAAACAAATGATGCCTTCAACTTGGTCTAGATTTGTCAAAAGTATCAAAAGGATTATGCAAAGATTTGTGAAGAAACAAGCTAGTGTGAAGTATCTAACATTTCACTGTTCACATAAAGATAAGCAAGTAAATGGACCAAAAATTAAAATGCCAAATTCTAATGTCAAAGCATTTCAAATCGGTCTAGTATAGGAATTTAAAAGTTGCTAGGTCTTTTGGCCAAACATGGTGTCAAAAGCTAGGTTCAAATAAGGCATGTGCTAGGACTCTTGGCCAAATGATGTCAAAAGCTAGACTTTGAAAATATATGAAAGTTTTAACCTAATGGATTTGAAACACTTCTAAAAAACACTAGGCATTTGATTCTTGGTTATGAACTTGATCAACTAGGTATAAGGTATGAAACAAAAGGCACTTTAACAATAGTTTATTTTGTCATAAATAATGGTATAAAACTTGGTTCTTTTGACAAACAAGCTAGATAAAGGTGAATAGTATAACTATGTTTTAGACAAAGGATCACAAAAGGTACACTTGGATTGGTTTGATTTTGTAGGAACAAATTTGGAACTCTATGTGAAAGGGGCTATGAAATAAATTTTGAAATGATTTGGGCAATGTAACAACTCTATACTGCCCAAAAGGTATGATAAAAAAGTTTATTTGAAAAGTCTCTAAGGCAAAGACATTTTCTCACAATTTTGACAACATAACACTACCTTTCTTGACTCAAAATTTTGTGGTGTATAGACTCAAAGTACAAGTGTTTAGCACAAAATGGCTGAAGTCTATCAAGTGATGATAATGATTATGAGTCTTAAATGGCCTTCAACCTAAATTAGAAATTAAACCTAAGTTCCCTCAAGTTTAGTGCAAATGGCAAACCCACTTAACACATCAACCCTATGAACTTGTAAAGGTGTAATTCTGAATTTAGATTATAAGTGGACTTAAACAATGTTGATAAAGGTCTAGACTCAATTGGACAACATAACTATGCCAATTGATGATATGACTCTCAAGCTTTTGATGAACTTTTGAACAAGACAAATTGATGATCTCATGTAGGTAGCATAATGACTCTTTATTTAAAGGAAAATTTGGAATATATGTTTGGTTTTAGATTGTTTGTTTACACCAAGTTTTAACTCCAAAAAAGACTTTAATCTAGGACAAGACCAACTAATTAATTTTCCTTAGATCCTAAACTGACAAAGTTGTTTCGTATTATTAGAATCTATTAATATACATCATTTGAGATGATTTTAAGAGTTCATCCAAAAGTAAATGTGCATTATATAGTACAATTTTTACACCTCCCTTCTCTCAAATGACAGTACTGTGACATGGACCTTGAGGTGCACCTTGCACCAACAATACTTTCATGGCAAGTGGGGATTTTTCTAAGATCTAACAAGTTTTTGAACGATCTAAAAGAATCAATTGCACAATGACTTTCACACCAAATAATGCAAAAGAAAATCATGGATTTTGGGTCCTTATCACTTGGCTTATTGTAAAAAGGTCTAGTCCTTTTTGTAACCACTACATCCTATTGTTCACTCAATATAGTGCAATGTCCAAAGTACCACTACGTCTCATGTGCAAATCCAAAGGAGCCAAATGAATTCAATGCCAGGAGATGAAACCCCAGGTCAAAGCTTCCATAAATAACTTGTGAGAGGTGATGAAGTCACCCTCATAATCCAAAATACATAAAAATAAAGAAAGCATGAAAGTAGAAAGACATTAGTGTCATTTTCAAGGTCACCCAAACTTTAATGATTTTTTGGGGAATGCTTTAGATGACTTTCTTTCTAAGCCTTGGACTAGGCTACTTGCAATAGGAATGGCACCTTTGATTTCAAGGGTTCCCTATAGGGTAAAAATGGAAGAGCATACACACAACATTCCTCTTTTTGCCAAACAAAATTTGATTAAACAACTATTAAAAACAAGAATTGACAAGTATGTTCAATTTTAAGCCCAAAATGAAATATTTGGTGGTGTTCATTTGACCCCTTGATCGTAGTTGCAATCTTTGAAAACATCCACCAAAAACATCTAAATTCTTTGTTAAACACCCAAAACAAGGTTCCTAATTGATTTTTAAGCATACAAAGGTGATTTAAACATGTTTTGAGAAAATGTAAGCTTGAAGCTCTTTTGAGTTTGAAATAATGAATTTTAAAAAAGTAGATCTTGAGTCTATGTTTTTGGAAAAATAAAGTGACCAACATCAGTTATTCTAGCTAATTGAGATCTAACTGATGTTGGTTTTGCTGACTGACATCAGTTAAGCCAAGTAACTGATGTCAGTATTTACTGTCGATGTTGGTTACTATGTAAAACTTTGGGAAGAAAAAAAAGGCAAAATAAAGTTAGAAAATCAATTTTCAAGAGTTTTAAGGGCTCAAATAAATATTTTAGAGTTGAAAAATGATCTCCTTTAGGTGTGATATGCATCTAGTCCCATCATATTTTCCATTATGTGATCTAATAATTTGACTCAAGAGAGGATGGTTAGTATGGTTTTAGTTCCAAAATAAAAAATAAGATGAAATAAACACACTAATAGCATAACATCTCTAGGCGTAGACACTAGGGAGAGCTTAGTTAACAATAATAAAATGACAAACATAACTAGAAAGTAAGGAATGAAAAAACAAAAATTCTTTCACCTTCCTTGTATACTCCAAATGCCTTTTATAATGGTGGCTTGCTCAGCTTGTGCTCATGACATCTTTATCAAAAGAGGCTTGGCTATCTCCTCTTCTCCTTAGCACCTATGGCTTATGGCTTGCCTTGGCTTGGCATCAATTTGACATTGTAACACTAGTATCAATGGCTTATTGAAGATATTTGTGCATTATAACTTTGCACCAAAATAGCTTAGAAATGATGTTCATGGCCTCTCTATTTATAGATTTTTACAAATGTCTAGAATCAACTTGAACCATCCATCTCAAGATTGAGATGTGTGGTTGAGGATTAATTCATTTTTTAGAATTAAGTTTATAATTATCCTTATCATGACATTGGAATAAGGGGAAACTAAGATGCATGGAGGGCATCATGGAAGGCATTGATGAGGCATGGGAGGCATGAATCTTGATATTTGTGGCATTTATGGCCTAGGGATGCCTTCTCAATAAATAAGGTCACTTGATGATGCAGATATTCAATATTCATTTCTAAAAACAAGTATTCAACAAGTTTCCAAGGAATTATTAATTAGGCCTTAATTTGGATTAATTAGCTCTTAAGCATGTTTAAGCACTTTGTACACAAATTACTCAAATTGATCAAAATGCCTTATTATTGGTCTAAAATTTAACTGGATTCGAATTAGAAGATGATGTCAAATGTGTTGGAATCGTATTCCAATTTAGGATGTTTCCAACAACAAATAACAAAGGCACATGTCTTGTGCAAAATATTTGATAGGGAAGAGCAATCCAGAGCACCTAAGTAAAAATTTAGCATTTTGACTCAAAATGAACTGATCAAAGTTAGTTGGCCCATACATTACATTTTTCCATTTAAGGATAGCCTAGCCAAAATCAGAACTTGAATATGTAAGTTTCACATCATTTAGATTTCCATATAGTTAAAAAGGGTCTTTTGGGCCTAATACATAGATTGAAGATGGACCAATTATTGTGAAGCAAGTTAAGTAGTTTGCAAGTTTTCATGGATATTTTGATTGTGTGAAAACTAATAATTAGATTGGTTTTCACCTATAATGAACTTATGTTCGATATTGGAGAAAATATAGACATAAACATGATCATGGAAAGGCATTTTACCTATCATTAGGGTCACTTTTACAATAATCATGTACTAATGGCCACCCAAAGTAGATGTGGCATAATTCTATCAATTTCAAGACATGGTCCTCATCAATAGATTAGATAGATAATGACATGAAGTTCCAATAAGGACACTAGGTGGATGGATAGGGATAATGAGCATTCAATTATTTTATATAATTTGTTCCTTATTGATAAGGTCATGAGTCATCATCCTTGAATTTGTGCTAATACATCAAAGTTCCCCCTCTCTCTTCCTTTTTCTATATATGTTCCATATTCTACCACATTTTCTCTCTCACTAACTCTTTTAAATTTTTAGAAATAAATCTCTGACATTTTTAGAGAAACAGACTTTTATTCTTTGGCTTGTTTAGGTTATGCCAAAAACTATACTATAACACCTTTTGATGCAATAAAGATTGAGTTCTATCATTTTACAATCTATATTGAAGTGTGTCCTACAAATTCATGTACTATAGTTAAGTGAATGTATGTTTCTTTTCTATGTCTGACTTTTCTCACCTTCATGAAATTCTTGGTAGTTCTTAAAAGGCATTATAAGTGTAATTTATAGTTTGTTGTTTATCTTGAAAGTGGTTATCTACCCTCTCATGCTAGTTTGATGACTGATCAATGCCTTATTGTGAAATACTTATGTGGGATTGATCTTCTTTGGTCTTAAATATGTCTCATAGTGTGACTTGTGCAAAGTATAAGTGTTCAAATTACTAGTACATCACCTCATTTTATATGCTTTCAAGTATTATTATTACTCTCTCTTCCCTTTTCCAAGAAAGTGTTAGATTAGGTCTAGTTTAGGGGATATATCCAAAATGAATCTATCCTTCTTCAAAGGTATGATACATTATTAGGATACCCATAACCTAGGATCAATCCCATGTTGGACTATATTTGAGTAAGAGGACTTGAACAAACTCCTTATTCAGCTAGGGTACAATCTAGAATACCAATAGTTTTGGCATGCCCAATGGGACTAAGTTTCCTTGGCATAATTAAAGTTTTAAGATTGAGAAGAAGAAATTACAAAAGGAGGAGACATCTACCATCATTAAAAGTTAAATATCCTTTAATTTGTAGAGCTCATAACACCTTTCAAATAGTGTTTTCATGCCAAAGGTTACAACAAGGTCATCAAGTAAAGGTATTCATTTTGAATTCATTGAGCTAATTTTTACTTTAAAAAAAGAAAGATTCAATAAGATCATACCTTATCCTCAAAAGATGTTTTCATCCTCTGGTCATCCTATTGTTTTAATCCAAGCTATTGTCCCCATAAGCCAAATCCTTTTTTCCCAAATGGTGGTTAGAAATCAAGTGTTTTTTCCATTTAATAGGGGTAGTCCCTTGAATTAAGCCCAATATGATGGCATCCATGTGTCTACCTTAAAGAGTATCCCTTTCTTCTTAGGATAATGGGATAAAGCTACTAGTATTAAGCATATCCAAGATGTTTCCAACCTATGTTTTGTTCACAATGTTGTTCAAGATAATGTGGCTATCAGATTACTTGTTGCGTTCTTCAAAGGAAAAGCATTGCAATGGTATAGGAATCTTATTTTGACCTCCATTGCTACTTGGGATGAGTTAGGTGCAGCCTTAGTCATATAGTTTGAAGACAAGTCTAATCATCTATATTTGGTTTAACAACTAACTACTATACAAAGGTACCTCCATGAGTTCATGTCTAATTTTAACCTTTAATTCTAAAAGACATGGACTATGATACCTACATTGGTCATACCATCTCTAGAGTATGCATTTTTGTACTATCTAAAGGCCCTTAATTCTAATATTAGTGTCATGATACAGTCTATTGATGGTAATACTTTTCCAAATACCTATGAACTTGTAATAAGAACATAAAATATCTTGATACAAGCTGGTAAACTTGTTTTAAGGCCTTTAATACCCATATTCCCAAAATTACAATCTATTCCTCCTCCTCAAGTTCCTCAGATCCCATCTATATCTCTTATTCCATATCTAAAATCCCAAGTTATATCCCCTTATAATTAATCTAGTGAGATTGGAGATCTAAAAAGTATGCTACAAGCTTTTGGGAATGAGATTTTTCAACTCAAGAGACAACAGTACCAAGGTAGGCCTTATCAATAGAAAAACTAGAATACTTATCAAACCTCCTTATCAAGGTTTTAAGGATAATAGCCAACTTACCAAAATCAAGGAGCTATAACCCAAATTAAGCCATATGCATCCCCTAATTTTGATGTACCTTCCATTTCAAAATCTATTTTTCCTCAAAATAACTTGATGCAAGATTCAGGTTGGCATCCATTAAATCCAGATGATACTCAAAACCAAGCCTTAACATCATAGGATATTACTATGCCAAAAATGACACAAGAAGAGTCATCTCTTCAAACAAGTCATTATCAAGACATGAACATGGCATTCCAATGAGAGTATCAACAAGTTTTAGGGTAACCTAATGCCATCAATGTTAATTGAAAATTAGATGATCATATTACATTCAATCAAGTTGGTGAAAGTAGCAACACAAATGTTCAAGTTGGAGCTCTAACTAGAGCTAAAAAAGAGTAGTTGAGGAAGCTCAAGATGTGAGAAATACTTTTAATGTTCTTACTTTTGTTTCCAAAAGTGTCAAGGATCAACCTATTATCCCTATAGCATAGAAGAACTAGAATGTAGAGGCAGGGGAAGTTCCCCAAATGCCTCTAATAAGAGAATAACCAGTGATTCAAAAGTTATAGCCAAAGGATAGTGGAGCCTCATTCAGCATAATAGATAAAATGAATAAATTAAAAGTTATAATTATCATGTGGGATTCCCTTTCTATTCTAGGGAAAAAATACATGCTCATTAAAGAGCTTTCAGCTTGTAAGATATCTAAAGAACCAGTTGAGAAACAAGGAGTTATCTTGGCTAATTTAGAATAGCCTACCAAGTAACCTGATCAATAGGTACATGACATGATAAATGTGGACAAAACCAATTAAAAATCAAACAAAATCCCTCCCTTTTATCTCTCTCTTATTGTTGGTGACTATAGATAGTGGAGCTAGTATCTCTATCATGCCCAAGCAAATTATAGACAAGCTTGGTATTGTCTATTAGCCAAATACCAAAAGAGTATTACAATTATATGGGTCACCAACAAAGGTACTAGGATCAATAAAGGATCTAAATTCGACATTACATGCTTTCCATAATGTTACCATTCATCAAGATGTATCTTTAATGGACTTGCCTCCTTACTTTTCCATGTGTTTGTCAAGGGACTTTACTTCAAAGATTGGAAGATATTTCTCAGTTGATTGGACATATTTAATGTTCAAAACTAGGTATAGTACCAAGGTAAAAATACATTCTAAACCAATTTCAATATTTCATTTTGAGCCATATATGCCAATTATGGTGAACACTAATTGGGTTATCTCAAACAAGGTACTAGAAAATAGTGAGGTGGAAATTGAATCCCCTCTAGATGGAGTTCTAGATATTTTCCTTAATAAATGGGCATATAATTTTCATGAGCATGATACTTCAAAGTTAATTTAAGAAGAGGGAATTGGTGTCTATTTCCTCATGAAAATGATACACCAATTCTAGCTTTGATGAAGGATGATCAACTTAATGATGGCCTATGGCAACTATACTTTGATGGATCCAGGAAAAAACATGGCACTAGGGCTAGAATGATGTTAATTTCTCCAACCAAACAAAGGTATTTCTCTTCTCTTAAGTTTTAGTTTGGTTGTTCCAATAATGTTTCTGAATATGAAGCACTAGTGCATGGTTTGCAATGAGTAAGAAAGATGAAGGTTAGTACCTTACAAGTCTTTAGTGATAGTGAACTGGTAGTTCACCAAGTAAGAGGACTTAATGTATGTAACAACCCACTACTTAGGTCCTATAAACATAAAGTATGTAACTTAATTGAATACTTTCAAGCTTTCAGTATTTGTGTCATATCAAGAAATAAGAATAAACATGTAGATAGTTTGGCTGATATTGGAGCATAATTTAGGATCCCAGATGACATAAATAATGAAAAGGTTCAATCACACATCAAGTTGATTATAAGTCATTTTATCTCAAATAACCATGACAGTTGGCAAGTATTTGAAGATGATAGTTATATTTTTAGGTTATTATAAGAGGAAGTTGAATTCTCCTCAAGGAACCAAGGCAAGCACTTGTAGTAGTATGGTGATCAAATTGTGTAATTGAAGACAAATAAGTTGCCTAAAGGGTTGGTCACCCTTGAAAACATATTCAACAAAGATGATGAATTGAGACAAAAAATGTTTTATTTATCAACTAAATAAGAACACTATACAAATGTGGAGATTACAATTGGTAAGAGCTTAAAGTTGGTTAAAGTTTTCACATCTTCAAAGAAGGAAACTTTTATTGAGTATCTTCAAGTTTTGTAGATGTCTTTGCATGGAAGTATAGTGATCTCAAATGATTTGATCCAAGCCTAGCTCAACATACCATTGAGTTAGAGGATGAGACCAAGCCAATTAAATAAGGACAAAGGCTTATTAACCCAAAGCTTGAACCTTTAATGAGAGTTGAGATACATAAGCTTATTGAGTCAGCTATAATATTTCCAATTAAGCACTCAACTTGGGTGGCAAACCTTTTTCTAGTATAGAAAAAGAATCATGAAATAAGACTATAAGTTGACTTCCATGACTTGAACAATGCCTCTCTTAAAGACCACTATCCATTGCCATTAATGGAGAAAAAATTATAGTTAGTTGTAGGTTTATAAAGGTTCTCCTTATTAGATGGTTATAATTATTATAAGTAGATTTTGTTCAAAGAAGAAGACCAGTTCAAAATAGCCTTCACCACAAAGTGGGGGACATTTGCATATGTAAAGATGCCTTTTGGTTTATCCAATGCTAGAGCAACTTTCTAGAAAGCTATGGACATGGCATTTCAGGTTCTCCTTAACAAGTTCATACTTATTTATCTATATGGAATAATAGTGTTCTCTAAATAGTGAAGATGAACATATGATTCACCTCAAACAAGTGTTTAAAAGGTGCAATCAATTTAGGGTGTCTTTAAATCCCAAAAAGTGTGTTTTCTCTATTCATAAAGGTAAGCTTCTTAGACATGTGATTTATAAACAAGATACACACATATATCATAATAGAATAGACTCAATTTTTGCACTTTCCTTGCCTAAACACAAGAAATCCTTTTAAATATTTTTATGCAAGATAAATTTCATAAGAAGATACATTTCAAAGTTTGTTACTTTAGCTAGGCCACTCACAGCCATGCTAAAGAAAGGTCAAAGTTTTGGTTGGTCTAAAGAAGGAGTAATAAGTTTTGAAGAGATCAATAAGGATATAGCAAGTGCACCAACACTCCTAAACCCTAACTTCATAGAGGATTTCTTATTATACACCTATGTTAATTTTGACATTATTTAAGGTATTCTCATGCAACATAATCAAGAGACTTTAGAGCATCCAATAGCCTTCTTTAATCAAGGCTTAGAAGAATATGAAATAAGGTAATATTTTGTTGAGAAGTATGTACTTTCAATTATAAGGTCTATTAAAAAGTTTAGATACTTATTATCCAATAATAAGATACATTTGATGGTTGCAAATCTAATTGTCAAGGATTTCCTCTTGAATAAGTATATAAATGAAAAAGAGATAGTTGGATAACCAAGGTCATTAAATATGATGTTGAGATCAAGGTCAAAAATATGGTTAGAAGTAAAGGAATTTGTGAACATCTATCCCAAAACTTGAAAGAGGCCAATGATCTAGTTATAGTGTCAAATGATGATTACACCTCACCTTCTAGCTGGTTTTTTTGATATCGTATGATACTTATAAGATGGTGTTTATCCTTCTCATTTGACCCCTTCAAAGAGGATATATTTTAGATTGCAATAAATTCCTTTTATTTTTATTCAAAATGTGTGTTTAAAAAACATATCAACAACATGTTACTAAGGTGCATAGAGCCACGTCAAATATAGATACTACTTAAGCAATTTCATGATGGACATGGTGGAGGTCATTATTTAGCAAGGATCATAGCCCACAATATCATGAGATGTGTGTATTATTGGCCAAGTATATTTGGTGATTGTCATGCATAGACTAGGAAATGCAAATAATATGCCATGTTTGTTGAAAAGGTAAAGATTGTAGCCCATTGAGGTAAACATACCCCCATTTCTAAAAAATAGGGACCCTTGTGATTATTTTGAACCTTAGCACTGAAAGCTTGATATTCTTCTCTTTATTATGATTTGAAGATCATCCATGCCTAATGAAATTGGCCCATTTGGTCATGGTGTTGTTTGAAACTTACCTAATTTGGCTAATAGTTGATCCTCATGTCTTAAGCTACATTTTTTATGGCATCTCATAGTTATATTCATGTGATAAAACCCTCCTTCAACAAACCCTAGCCCAGACCTTTGATTTAAGTTTTGGCAAGAATAGATTTGATGGGAATATTTTGAATCAAATTTAGACTTAAGCCTAATTTTTATGCTAAGTCTTGGTCATGTTTTTTAACATGACCAAATCTTAGCCTTAAAATCATGCTTAGTCTCCTTTTATTTTTCCCCTTCCATTCCTTATGTTTTTAACATGGTCTAATGTTTATGTTAATAGGGTCATTTATTTTAGCATGGTCCATTCCTTATGTTTTTAACATGGTCTAATGTTTATGTTAATAGGATTCTTTGTTATATGCTTATCCTAAAGTTTTAACCCTAAGGCCTCATTCATATTTTACCAACACAAACAAAACCTTAGCTTTAAAGCTTTAGCCTAAGTTTCTATATTTACCTACATCCTAACTTAAGCACCTTGCTTATTTGTAGATCCAACAGACCTCACTTCATCATGAGGAATGGTCCAATAAAGTATAAGAATCTGAATAAAATCAAAGATTTTATCCATCAAACCAATCCTGTAAGATCACCAGGATCATGATCAATGATCCATGTTTAAGTGGGACTGAGGATCAAATGGCATGAAATCATCATTAAAGCTAAAGGGCCCCCTTTTATTAAACATGAAATTAGCCTAAATTTTACCCTAAGGTCTCATTGTATTTATTAATAAAATAAAACCTTAGGATAAAACTTATGCTACAACTTCAATATATAAAAGGATCCAGTCAAGTGTCAGCATCTGGATCAAGATCAACGATCTATAGCAACTCACATAAAAATGGTCCAACAGAATGAATGTGGTGATAAAAAGATAAAATACTAGGGATCCCTTTAGATTCACCACATGGAATTCTCACATTCAAGCTTGATAACAAAGGGTCTTGTATATTAAAATGAATAGTGGCATGCGTCTGCTCAGATTCAGATTAATAGTCTATTCTTCATCATGAAGATTGATCCAATGAAGCTATCAAATCCAAGGTCTATGGATCAGAAGGGTTTCATGAGATTAAAATTGACATTCTTGTGACCATCATTTGACATTCATGAGACTGTCATTAACGTCAATATGACCATCAAATTTAAGCCCACCACACCTAATGATCCACTAACTTAAATTTGATGTTCTCACGACCATCATTTGATGTCCATGAGGCTATCATTGACATCCATGATACCATCAAATTTAAACTAATTGATTATTTTGTTTAGACATAGAGATATTCTTTAAAATGTTGATTAAATCTTATGGATTATATTGCAGATCAATGGGACCCCTCAGAATGTGTTCAAACACTTAGGATCTTTGAACGTCAAATAATAAAATGATCTTATGGTCTAAATATATGAAGATATGGACTTAGTCTTAGTCTATTTCTTAAGGTTCCAATTACATTTATTTGAATGCAATAAACCTTAGGCTAGAGACTTATATTAAGCCTTATGTTAAAATGTCCTTGTGACATAAAGCTTAGCTTAAAATGCTTTTAACCTAAGTCTTTATCATGTTTATTAATATGGTAAAACCCTTGGTTAAAACCTAGCATTTGGTCATTGTATTATTTGGCCCCTTTGGACATGTTCTAATAACTTAGCATAAATATTTTAGCCTAAAGTATATGTTGTGTTTATTAACACAACATAAACCTTAGCCTAAAATATTTAGCTTAGGTCCCCTTTCTATGCATTCTAAAAACTTAGGCTAAAATAGTTTGCCTAAAGCTTATGACATGTTTATTAAATATGAGATAAACATTAGCCTAAAGTATTTAAGCCCAAGTCCCTTCCTATCGCAATGATAATTAAACTTCTCACCCTTTTACAAGATTAAAGACTTTTAATTCATCATGGAGATTGATCAGATGGAGTAAAAGAACTGATAAATCTAAGGAATTTGATCTATCAGACAAATCATGTGCATCCACTCAGATTAAGATCAACAATCTATGTTTGCTCATAAGAGGATGATCAGATGGAGCACAATTTTTAGAGGCTTTTGAATGAACCCCAAAAGCTCGTGGGATCAACATGTGGTAAGCACACTTTTACTACATAGAATATAGAGCCTAAAAGGCCCATGAAAGCACCAAGTGTCACAACCATAGGTCCTAACATAAAGTAGTCAATGATTCGCAAGCCCTGTGATCATGATCAACAGTCTGTGTTGATCCAAAAACAAATATCCAATGGTGTGAAAGAAAAGTTGGATTTTTAAAAGACAACAACTAGTCCCTCAAGGAATTTATGAAAAATACTATGAAAGTTGTCAAATAGATGCCACATAGCCACAATGTAAGCACAAAATGATAAAATTAAATATTTTATGTGCTTGAAAATGCAAAGGTATAAAGGCCTAGGTATCAATAAAATCTGAGACATGAATGAGCCTAAGTTTAAATTGCCATTACCATTAAAGCTTCAGACTAGCCCTAAGCATCCATAAAATCCCTAATTTGAGCTCAAATTAATCACAATCAAAATGAGAGAGTTCAATTAAAATCTGAGTAAGAGTGAATTGACTGAGAGGCTACTTTAATTTATTTGGTAAGTAATTGCAACTTCCATAATCATGGCAGCTCACAGACAATAACAAAGGGATGAGACAGTGTTATATTTGACCTCAGATAATGAGGGAAGAATCTTTAAGAACATGAACCTAGATATTGTAGTTTTGAATAATGGGAATAAGAACTAGTCCAAACTCTTTTAGGCCATTGAGGAGATGCAATCTCTTACTAGAAAGGATCATAAAAATGCAACCATTTTATAGAGGTATAATGACCTAGTCTTCATCTAGATGGATAGCCTCCATTATGTTACCATCAAGCATGAGGTATTACACTACATTTATGTCCTTGCTCCTCTTTTCTAATATTGTAAAATTGAGAATGATTTTATTGTGCATGATCATAGTTTTTAAAAATATCATACATTTCCCCCTTACTTTTGAGAGCTATTATAAACTATGTGAGCCCCAAACAAACTTACCCACCATCAAAAAGTGCACTAGAGATCATATTCTAAACACAATCCTAGCCCCATGGCTACTTAATAGGAACCAAATAATCCAACACCCCATAGGTAAAATACCAATTATCCCATCTAGGAAGGGGATCAAGATAATAATGACCTTATTGAATAGGTTATGTGGAGCCCCCTCCACCACACATATTGGTAAAGTCTAGGTGCCCTATGTTTACTTCATGTTTGAGAAGGGACTCACTCCCCCATTAGGTGAGCTGATCAATATCCATTTGAATTTATAATTCATAGCCATCAAGAATAAAACAAGCAAACACTTTTACATGATGTCATATCTATTTGATGCCTTTTTAGCCTCCACCCAAATCCCAAACATTAAGAATTGGTCACTTGATGGGAGACCTATTATCTCCCATAATTATTCTAAACTCCACATATTTAAATATAAACACAACATGAAATTCATTCTATGATTGTGTTTATCCATCCCTATTGGAATCCATCATAGGAATCCCCATGAGTAGCATCAAACCATTGATTAAGAAATATGTGGAATTGATAGGGAATATATGGTTCTACCCTGATTACATAGTAATAAATATTGAAGGGACTTTGACACAACCCTATAGGTTGCCCATCTATTTTCCCACCAAGATAACAAAAAAATAAGTGGCTTACCAACTTATTAATAGTATAGATGGATTTTGAAAGGAAAAAAATAAGGGCCTCCCCAATTCCTTTCCTTTAACAATCAACAAAACTGTGTTATAAAATTGAGAACATGTAAATGTTATTTCCAGACATAAGGACTCCTTCACCCTACATAAATATGATTTGAGTAAATGGGGATGTAATGGGGTGATCACCAAACATGTAAAGTTGAAAACCATAAAAAATACATATGAACATCAGCATGGGGTGTATGACCCATTATACATCAAGGCCTTTGTTTTCCTAGAGGTATTGGCTAGATTGAAAAGGCATAACATCAAGCTTGATCCTAGGTTGGATAGGGGAGATGACAAATCACCAGGTTAGATATGGAAAATGGGGCCCCTATATTATCACCTATTTCTTGGACCCTTTTCTAAGTCTCCTCCAGAGTAACCACTGCAACATCCCTAGGAATAAATAACACAAAGACTTAGTAAAGAAAAGTTGAAAGAGAAACTTGGGAAAGGATCATCTTTATCCCCTCTTAATAGACCAAAGTATCTAATAAAGTACCTAGATATGATTGCCTTAGAACCTAATGAGATAATAGAGAATGCATTTAAGGTGCTTGCTAAGGCATATAGGTCATAAGATGAAGAAGATCAAAATGAGGAACCCCAATCCCAATCTGAGGTAGAACAAGACAAAGGGAAAGAATTTGCTTTGGACCTAGTTCTAATAGCAACCCCACAAAAGAGGAAATTAGAATTAGCATAGATCCTAGCTAGGAAAAAGAAGCCCAAGTTGACCTTCATCCATCCTATGAGTGAGGTCAACTTGTTTAGTGATGAATACCCCATTCATGGACCCATTACCCCTGAATGGTTTATTTATGGGAAGATGTACAAGATTCCTAATTTATCCCATTATTGGGCCTTGACCTAAATAATTCATGTTTATTTCCATGAGGAAGTCAAGCCATGGATATTGGATTTGATGAAGGAAGAGGAATAAATAAGAATAGTTACCATAACAAGATCAAGTTTCACACAAATGAACACCCTAGGAGCTTCAAGCAGCACACAGGTGGAGACTCCTGAGCCTCATAAGATCACAAAGTCACCAACTAGCATACAATTCAATCCATAAATATTAGGATTAGAGAGGATAAAAATCAAGAAGGACATGGTTGAAGCTAATGAATTCACCTTTCAAAGAGTTGAGCCCTTTGTTGGTCTAACCCCCATTGAAGTTCAGAAGCCTAGTGAGCATCATATCCATGAGGAGGACATACAAGGATAGGCCAAGCCTCATTTAGCTCAGATCAAAGTAGGCATCAAAGATATGAATTAAAAGATACATAACCTAGAGAAAGAAAAGGAGAATATAGAGACACTTGCTATCTTATAAGTCCCTGAAGTAATAATAAAGATGTTTGAGTCATCGTTATTTGACATGTTTGACTCTTTGAAGTCAATGAAGCTGAGGTAGGATGCATTGGCCCAAGAAAATGAAATAGAAAAAGGATTAGTGGCCTAGTGGTAGGATGTAGAGGAAAAAATAATGGATCTTATCAATATACTAATCAAAGATAGGATTCTTGCCTTTAAAACCATCAGCCTAGCCCACTTGAATGTAATATTGGGGATAATTATTGATAAGATCTAAAGTTTAAGTGTTTATTAAAAGAGCTTAGATAGACTACTAAGGGATGATGAGGAGATAAGAACTAGAGTCAAAAAAACTTCTTCACACCATGTTGGCCAATCCTATAAAGTTTAACACCCTAGGCATCATTGATGATGAAGAGTACAAACACAGAGTCACTTTGATGATGCAGGAAGTTAGAAGCAAAAGCCAAGGCCAATATAGAAGTGAAAATAGTCAAATCATGGGCATGATCTTCAATACTAAAGATAATATTCTATAAGAAAGGAGCATCAAGGAATTCATGGTGAGGAATGATAGAGACCTTGGTGACTTGGTTGATCAAGAGGATGTCTATCTGTTGAATCTAGTTGTTAATTTGGATCTTGTCAAAGAGCAGCATCAAAGAGCTATGGAGATTCTCCAAGAGTAACAAGGGATCCCTTCAATACAGGGCCCAATAGTTAATTAACATTCCATTTTGTAAAAAAATTTAATATTTGAACATATTATATTCTTTTATAGAAGCATATGCTAGTTTTTTATCATATTTTCCTATAGGTCAACTTGTTTGGGAAAGAGAAATGTATTCTAAAACTATAAATAAGGACAATTGTCCTTATCTATGTACATAAAAAACATACCAATATTGAATATCTTATTTCCCTTAATTTTTCCATGTGGGTTAAAAATTAAATAATGTTCCTCTAATACAAGTTGTTCCTCTAATCTTATGACTAACTAATATATAGTCTGAGTCTTCTATAAAAGGAAGTATTACCATTTTATAAGAAGAGGGAGTTTTGAGTTAAAACTTGTATGCTTCTGATTAATTAATATAAGCAAGGAATACTGAAAAGTTTATCCAAGTTTGTTTGTATAAATTATTACATGGTTTTCTCTCTCAATTGCTTGTTCTAGGTTTTAATTTGAATGGTTTCTATGAATTTTTAATATTCATCTTTGATAAAAAGTTGTTAATTTGTGCTAATGCTAGATTAGTTGAATGTTCTTAGATTTTGTCTCATTTATTTGATCTGCATTAGGATGTGTAAATGTATTTGAATGCAGTAGTAAACCTTTAAGGAAAAGTTTGTTTATACTTCTATTATTTCATGTTTTCCTCATATATTAGCCTGGTGTATAGTGTGATTTGAGCAGTTGCTACTTTACATTATATATTGGTTAAATGTAGGTTCAGTTAAAATTAAAACCTTGCCATGATGTTTAAAGCCAAGATCAACAATCCCCACTCTCTTTCTGCCCTACCCTTCCTTTTTCTTCTTTTTGTGATCAAATCACTTTAATTTAGATATAATTTTAAAAATTCACTTAGATTAGTCTTTAGTGTAGATCTATGGTCATAGTTAATTAATATTAGCATTAGATACTTCAAGATTCATAAGGAGCATGGTGGCTTCCAACCAACAATCAATAAATTTGTGGACCAGTTTAATTTGCTCTACCTCTATTTCACCATAAGTAACTAGATTACAAAAACCTACTACTCATGCTATGAATTCTATAAATTCTAAAATGAGAAGTGTTATTTAAACACTAAGATCACCTATGATAAACATATAGGCATCAATAAGACATATCTCCACTAGTGCTAGAAGGAGGGCCATGAATTTATTGAATCTCTATCAATTATAGTGTGTTTTGATCCAAGATTAGTGTTATCTTTGCACTTTTGCATTGTTATTTGCTAAAAATCATAAATATCATTAATATTTGTGGTATTTGACCCATTTTTGTGCTTACTTTAGACAAAGATCCAATATATTTGAGGATAGATGCTTAATTCTGGTGAAGATAGCTTAAGATCTAAGGATCCATAGTATTTGAGGTTAGAATAGCTTGTTTTGATCAAAGATTGGTATATATTTCATAAATATAGGTTCATTTGGGATTATAATTGTAAAGGTTAACCATATTTACGTAATTAGACACATCTCTTATCTAAATTAGTTAAAATTTGATGCCCTTTGTTGTTCTTTACATATATCTTGACAAAATTAGATTAATGTGCAAATCTGAGTCTTGTTCTTTGTAAAGGTTGGTTTGACAGATCATATCTCAAATAGGATCTAGATTTCTCAAGTGGCCAAGGATCTAGACAAAATCACATTCAGAGACAAGAGAGCTTCTACTTGAGTTGGAAGTCCATAGGAGAGCAAGATGAGACAAATGTAGACGCAGGTGTTCAAAGTCTTTGCCAACTTTACCACTCCAAGGTACTCTTGAATTCAACCTTCATCAAGGTATGGATTGGTTAGGAATGTCTCCTATCAATGTACAAGGTGAAATCATGATTTCCCTCATAATACTAAAAAGTATTTGTCATTTTTTAGTCCTGGTGGTATTGTAATAGTATAAGAACATGTTAAATCATTTAAGTCTACATTGAGATTGTTAAATGTAATTCATGATGATGTAGCATGTAGGTTGTTCAATTTTACATTTAAATATGCTACATATGAGTGGTTCCTAAACATGCCTAATGATTTCATCACCACTTGGGATGATTTTAATAATATCTTCATTAACCAGCGTGGCAAAATAATCAGCCCCTGTGTCATTTATCAACAATTTACCACCCTAAAAAGGGATGCCAATGAACTTATAAGAGATTTCAATGCTAGGTTATTAAATATGTACAATATAACCATTGATCCTTATAAACTTGATCAGGCCTTGGCCTTGGAAATATACAAAGATGCTCTTGATCCCATGACCTTAGTATTCATCAAGAGGGTTGTAGGTCCAATGAACACACTAGCTTTAGCTTACATTGAGGCTATGATCATTAATGACCAAATGTAGCCTCAAGGATAGATGGCCTACTCTATTCCCAATGTCAACCCACATATGCCTACTTTGAATGTCTTTCCCAGTAATTAAAAAAATGTGTCTGCTCTTAACTAACTCCCAAATCTAAACCAATTGCCTCTAAGACATGTTGCTCCTAACTAGAATTGGGGTTTTTGATTCACCCTGCTAATAATGGATTTAATGCAACTGATCAAAGGACCTTAGTACTATCCATTGGTATCAATATCAACCATGTCCATAATTCAAAAACCCCTAAAAGTGAGAAAGAGTCCATTCTAAAAATGGTCCAAAAATTAAGCACTAACTTCCTTCATCTACAAAAACAAGTTGGTAATACTGGAGAAACTTCTAGTAGGAACTTCTCTTTCCAAAGGTTCAATAGACCCAAAAATAGGTTCAATAATGATAGTTTCCACAATAATAAGAATAATGAACCATCTTATAAAAATAAGACTATGGATATTAATCTTATTGATATTACTTTACCTAATCATTATAGAGTCTATTGTACTATTAAGCATGATGAGATTGATTACATTGAATTGTAAAGATTTTGAGGCATTTCAAGAAGAGTTGGACACTTTTTAGGTAGTGCCTAGCAAAGATACTGGTATAGGTACTTCTAGATCTAATCCTATTGACCAGAGCTTCATGGTAGAAACATTTGTTTTCCCATTCCAAGAAGACAATGAACTTGATGATGTTCCTAAGGAATTTCATACCTTCCAGCAGTTCTTAAAGAAGACATATCCTCTAAGGAACAAAAAATAGAGGTATCCTTTGACTACTTCCACTCCTCCAAACAAATTTGGTACTCCTTTGGATACCAATTCAAACAATAATATGGAACCTCAAAATGGAAGTACTCCTAAGCCTAGTGTTGATGCTTTCAATTCTTCCAATAGGATTGGTTATAACATTATAGAGGATATGAAGAAAGTAAAATCTAATATTAGCTTGCATGAATTGGGACAAATCATAAAACAAAGAGATCTATTATTGGAGTCCCTGTCTAAAAAATCTAGTAAATGACCAAGACTGATAATGTTAATATAGCCATGTACAAAGCTAAAATAGAGTCCCCACCCTTCTTACTTACAATCAGAATGTTTGGTAAAAACTTGCCTAACTATCTATTAGATTTTTGTGCCTCTACAAATATTATACCTGTAGGTTTTTATAAGTAACTTGGTCTGACCCCTATTAAGTCTGATAGGGTTGTCACCCAATTAGATAAATCTAGGGTCAAGGTGGTTGGAGAATTGTTAAATGTCCATATGCAATTGGATTTAGAGCCAAGATTCCAAAAATTTATAGATATCCAAGTGGTAGATATCCATAATGCATATGGACTATTTTTAAGTAGAGAGTGGCAAAAGGATCTAAATGGACTAAATGTAAATATGTCCATGAATTATTCACACCTATGGCTTCCTTAGAAGGGATTTCCCAACCAAATCTAAGTTGAAAGGGAGACAAGGATGAAACATATCATTACTGAGTATAATGATGTCAATGAAAGGGTCAACATAATTGATTTGGATTTAGGTGTTTTCACTCTAGAAACTACCAAGGTTTGTGATACTAAAGCTTCTAATATTGTGCCTGGGTTATGGAAGTTACATTTTGATGGTAAGAAATACCATACTTCTTATAGACTCTAGTTTCTTTATATCAATAACCTTGCAGACTATGAATCCCTCATCTTAGGTCTATAATTTACCATCAAAAATAAAGTCAAGGAACTATTAGTTTATGGTGATTAGAAACTAGTAATAAATCAAGTGAGAAGTAAGTATCAATGTAAAATTTCACACCTCAAGAGGTACAAATTCAGAGTCTGGAATCTAGTGGAATCTTTTGATGCCTTCAATATTTTTTCTATCCCAATGGAATAAAATAAATCTAATGATGGGCTTGCCTCTACTACAACTAATCTCATGCCTGGCCAAGATTTACCCACCCTTAATATTGAGCTCATACCTCACCCTTTTATCCTAGACAACGTGAACCATCTGCAAATCTTTAGTGATGACCAACAAATCTTGAACTTCATGACTAGTTCAAGAGCATTTTAAGCTCTAATCATTGATGAGGCTAATGAGAATGAGCTTAGAGAATTCATGTTTAATGGCAATCATTCAACTAAATGACAACAAGATCCCTAAAGGTATGATTGTGTTGTAAAGATTATTTGATCAAGATAAGCTATTTGAAGTTTATAAGATTCCTAAAGTAAGTGGGAAGGATTGAAATGCAATTGATCTTGGACCTCAAGATCAACCTTAGTTGGTTAACATTGGAAAGACCTACACTAGTGCTAAAAATAAGAGAGCCAAAGAGATGTTAACAAAATACAAAGATCTCATAGTTTCATCTAATGATGATTTGAAGATTTTTAACCCAAAAGTCATCACACACACTATACCTCTTAAAAAAAGTTACAAACCTTTCAGGTAGAAACAAATACTTGTGAACCTTGTCCTAGAACCCATTATCTTTAAAGAGATCAAGAGACTATTAGATGTCATAATTGTATTTCCCATTAGGCACTTTACATGGGTGGCCAATTTGGTTCCAATCAAGAAGAATGGTTAAATTATACTATGTATTAAATTTAGAAATCTGAATAAGGCATCCAGAAAAGATAATTATCCTCTTCCCTCTCTTGATCATGTAATAAAAATTATTTAAGGTTCAGCCATGATGTCTTTTCTTGATGGTATTTTAGGGTAAAATCAAGTGTTGGTTGACAAAGAGGACAAAATGAAGACAACTTTCACAACCAAGTGGGATACCTTTGCATACAAGAAAATGCATTTTGGACTGATAAATTTAGGATCCACTTTTTAAAGAGCCATGGACCATACCTTCCAAGGCCTAATTGGTGAGTGTATCATAATTTACAAGGATGATCTAACTATTTTTTCTAAGAATAGGGAAGATCATATCATGCATCTATAGTAGGTATTTGAAAGGTGTGAAAGGTATGGGATCTCCCTTAACCTTAAGAAGAGAATTTTTGTGTAATTAAAGGTAAACTATTAGGCCATGTTATCACTAAAGATGGAGTCTCCATAGATCCTAAAAGAGTGGAATCTATATCCAAGATAGATCCTCTCAATAGTAAAAAATAATTAAAATCATTTTTTGGTAAGATAAACTTTGTGATAAAGTTCATTTCTAGCTTTGCAAATATTGTCAAACCATTGAATGATATGCTAAAAAATGATGCTAAAATCTCATGGAATGAAGAGTCCAAGAAGGCATTTGAAGACATAAAAAGTGTAATCAGCCAGGCTCTAATCTTAATAAGTCTTGACTTTTCAAATGATTTTTACCTCTACTCTTTCTTCTTTGATCACATTATTGTTATAGTATTAACTCAAAAAATATAAGGATCTAACCACCCAATTGCCTTCATGAGTACCAATTTGAAAAATGTTGAGTTAAATTACCCTCTGATTGATAAATAAGCCTTTGCATTAGTTAAAGTTATCAATAAATTTAGGTACTAAATTCTTAGAAACAAAGTGCATGCTATTCTACCAGACCCAACCACTAAGTTAATGCTAAACTAATGTGAACTTGGAGAGAGAAGAGGTAAGTATATGTCTATCCTTTAGGAATATGACATAGAGATGAAAACTAAAAAACTGGTAAGGTGTCAAGGTCTGATTCAAATGATTAACAATACCAACCCTAAACTAAGTATTATGTAAGTTGATCAACAAAAATTTCAAGCTATTGAATGGTATGACTTCATTGTTCACTTACTAATCAATGGCACTTGTCTTGTAGGACTAACCAGGGAGCACATAATATCTTTAAGGCTCAAGACAACTCACTACCTCATCAAGAATGGAGTTCTATACCAAAAAAACTTTGAAGGTGTATACCTAAGATATGTTTCCAAGGAAGAAGCTACTAAGGTAATGAGCACTTTCCATGAGAATTTTGGAAGTGGGCATCCATTAGGAAGAATAATAACAAACAAAATTCCTAGGTTTGGATACTATTGGCCCATCATCTCCAAAGACGATCATAAACATGTAAGAGAATATCATCCATGCCAGATCTTCAATACTAAAGAGCCAAAGGCAGCAATGCCTTTACAACTACTCATGATTGACAAACCCTTTACTCAAGGGGACTAAAATTTGTAGGGGAAATCAACCCCAACTCATCAGAGGGTCACAAGTATGTTTTAATAGCTATTGATTATTACACAAGGTGGACTAAGGAAGTAGCTACCAAAAAATGTAGAATAGAATAAGTGATCAAGTTCTTAGAAGAAAACATATGCACCAGATTTGGAACTCCAGTCTCTTTGGTATGTGACAATGGGTCATCATTCACATCCATAGAAATTATAGAATGGGCATATGATAATATCATTATTCTCAAGTTTTCATCTAACCATTATACTCAAGGTAATAGAGTATCTAAGTTAATAACTAAAAACTTGATGAGAGCCATTAATAAGTATGTTGTAAATAAACCTAGAACATGGCATAAGCTTATTAAGTATGCCCTTTGGGTAGATATAAAAAGAGTCAAGAAGGATCCTAAAGCATCCCCTTTCTTGCTAGTATATGGCCAAGAACCTATATTCCCCATCACACTCAAGTTGCTAACCTGAAATTTTATGAAAGAGTATAAGGAGGAAGATCAAGAATTTGCAAACTCAAGGCTATTAGACATTATTCAAATGGAAGATGCATGAGAAAAGGCTTTTGATAACTTTAGTAGACACCAAACTATAGTAAAGAGGTGGTTTGACAAAAGATCAAAGATTAAGGTGTTTAGACAAAGAGACTTGGTTCTTCTTTGGGACAAAGCATCTGAGCCCAAAGGAAAACATGTTAAGTTTACACCTCTGTGGAATGGCCCCTATCAGATTGTAGATACACTTTGAGGTAACACCTTTAGACTCAAATATCTACAAGGAGCAAAGTTTACACTACCCACCAATGGGGAATATCTCAAGCACTATTTCTCTGCTACTCCTCCTGGGGTCTTCATGGAGTAAATTTGTAAGATGATTAGATTTAGTGTAGGTAGGCTAGTTAGTTTCCTTTATCTCTTTTTCTTCCTATCCCTTATTTGTACATAAGTATGTAGATATTTTTTTGCTTCCCCTTTGCTTCCTACTTTGTTGCTTTCAGTTGTGTGTTTATTTCTTGTTGCTTTGTTCCTTACTTCTAATAAGTCCTTTTAGACATTGCTCAACTCAAAGTTCATTAGTTTTCTTGAAAATCAAGAAATTCAAAAATGTTGGTATGAACTGCATACATATGTTGACCATGGATTTGAGATAGGAACTTAATGTTATGATTTGAAGAAATTAGTAAGGACCCATGAATATGTTAACCATTCCATGAGATCTTAAACATTGTCTTGACTTGAACCTAGTTTTAAGAAGAATTATACATGTTGAAAGAAAGCTCAATCCATTAAGGTACAGTCATTCTTGCACTTAATAAACATACTTGCCTATGACAAAGATTTCAACCATAGGTGATTATCTAAGGATTAGACATTTGAACAAATTCTTAAACATGGATACCATGGTTTCCCAACCTTTGTTGAAAGCCTAAAAGACCCAAAAATACAAAAAATAAAAACTTATTACAAAATTAAAAGCTTTTCAAGAAAAGGTGATTTTGGAAATCTCCATTAGGGATATGGACACCTGGATGGTAGTAGAGCAATTCCCAAGCCCTTGAACTAGAAGCATGGTTCTTAATGAATATCTAAACATGCTTTAAGTCAATGCTAAAGATTAAAGGTATGAAATTTGGAATTTGTCCCCTGAATCCTATGCCAAATAGTAAGCAAAATCAAAGCACACACATAACATGGCTATGTCTTGATGTTTGATCCTAATTTTACATGTGCAGGACTTATTTCAACCATGAACTAATCTCAATGATGGCATGGATCAAGTGTAATGAATGACTTAGTTGTTTGTCTGAACTAGAGTCTCTAATTTCTAAAATATTTTTATGTTTCCTTTTAAATTCACCATTTGTTGAGGTCAACATACCCCCATTTCTAAAAAATAGGGAACTTTGTGATTATTTTGAATGTTAGCACTAAAAGCTTGATATTTTGATTTTTATTATGATTTGAAGATCATCCATGCCTAATGAAATTGGTCCATTTGTTCATGGTGTTGTTTGAAACTTGCCTAATGTTGCTAAAAGTTGATCCTCATGTCTTAAGATATAAGTTTTATGGCAGCTCATAGTTAGATTCATGTGATAAAACCCTCCTTCAACAAACCCTAGCCCAAACCCTTGATTCAAATTTTGGTGGGAATAGATTTAGTGGGGATGTTTTGAATCAACTTTAGATTTAAGCCTAATTTTTATGCTAAGGCTTGATCGTGTTTTTCAACATGACCAAATCTTAGACTAAAAATCATGCTTAGTCCCTTTTTATTTTCCCCTTATGTTCCTTATGTTTCTAATGTGGTCTAATGTTTATGTTAATAGGGTCCTTTATTTTAGCATGGTCTCCTTTGTTATATTCTTAGCCTAATGTTTTAACCCTAAGGCCTCATTTGTATTTTATCAAACATGAACAAGACCTTAGTATTAAAGCTTTAACCTAAGTTCCTATATTTACCCACATCCTAACTTAAGTGCCTTGCTTATTTACAGATCCAATGGACCTTGATTCATCATGAGGAATGATTTAACAGAACATATGAAGCCTAAAAAAGTCAAATCTTTAATCCATCGAACCAATCTTTTAAGATCACCAAGATCATGATCAACAATCCATGCTTACGTAGGACTGAGGATCAAATGACCTGAAATCATTATTAAATATAAAGAGCCTCTTTTATTAAACATGAACTTAGCCTAAGTTTTACCCTAAGGTCTCATTTTATTTATTTATAAAATGAAACCTTAGGATAAAACTTATGCCATGACCTCAATATAAGAAAGGAACCAATCAATTGAAAGCATCCTGATCAAGATTGATGATCTATGGCTACTCACAGAGAAATGATCCAATAAAGTGAACATGGAACTAAAAATTTAAAAGCCCAGGGAGCCTCGTGAAGTCACCACATGGCATTCCTACATTTGAGGTTGATAACAAAGGGTCCCACATATTAAAATGAAATAATGGCATGTATCTGCTCATATTAGGATTGATGGTCTATGCCTCATCATGGAGATTGATCCAATAGAGTGTATTAAATCCAAGGTCTATATACCAAAAGGGTTTCTTGAGCTTAAAATTGATGTTCATGCGATCATCATTTAACATTCATGAGATCATCATTGGTATTCGTGAGACCATCAACTTTAAGCCCACCAAACCTAATGATCCACTAACTTAAAATTTGATGTTCTTGTGACTATAATTTGACATCCATGAGGTTGTCATTGACATCCATGAGACCGTCAAATTTAAGTTAATTGATTATTATTTTAGACATAGGGATATGGTTCAAAATGTTGATAAAAGCTTATGGCTTGCATTGCATATCAATGGGACCCCTTGAAAGATGTTCAAACACTTAGGATCTTTGAACTTCAAATAATAAATGATCTTGTGGTCTAAATATATAAAGACATGGACTTAGTCTTAGTCTATTTCATAAGGTTCCAATTGTGTTTGTTTAAATGCAATAAACCTTAGGCTAGAGATTTATATTAAACCTTATGTTAAAAGGTCCTTATGACATAAATATTAGCTTAAAATGCTTTTAACCTAATGTTTTATTGTGTTTATTAATAAGGTAAAACCCTAGGTTAAAACCTAGCATTTGATCCTTGTATTATTCATCCCCTTTGGACATGTTTTAAAAACTTAGCATAAATATTTTAGCCTAAAGTATATGTTGTGTTTTTTAACACAACATAAAACTTATCCTAAAATATTTAGCTTAGTTCCCCTTTCTATGCATTTTGAAAACTTAAGCTAAAATAATTTAGCCTAAAGTTTATGACATGTTTATTAAATATGAAATAAACATTAGCCTAAAGTATTTAAGCCTAAGTCCCTTCCTATCATGATCCTAGTTAAACTTTTCACCCTTTTGTAGGATTAATGGATCTTGTTTCATTGTGTATATTGATTGGATGAAGCAAAAAGACTTGATAAATCCAAGGCATTTGATCCATTAGACCAATCATGTGTACCCACCCAAATTAAGATCCATGGTCCACACTTGTTCATGAGAGGATGATCAGACAGAGTGTATCTATCAAATATTTTTCAATTAACCCTAAAGGCCTACAATATTGACACATGTAAAACATTCATTTATTGCATAGAATGTAGAGCCTAGAAATCCCATGAAAGTGTTAAGTGTCATAACCATAAATATTGACATAAAACAACCAATGACTCTCAAGCCCCATGATCATGATCAATAGTCTGTGTTGATCTAAAAATAAAAATCCAATGGCATGAAATAAAAGCTATATTTTCACAAGATAATGACTAGTCCCTCAAGGAATTTATGAAAAATGTCACAATTTTTTTCAAATAGATGCCACACAAGCACAAAATAACAAAATTAAATATTTTGTGTGCTCAAAAAGGCAAAGGTATAAAGGCCTAGGTCTCAATCAAATCTGAGACATGAATGAATCTAAGTTTGAATTATCATTGCCATTAAAGCTTCAGACCAGCCCTAAGCATAGATAAAATCCCTAATTCAAGCTTGGATTAATCACAATCAAATTGACAGAGTTTAATTGTAATTTGAGTAAGAGCAAATTGACCTAGAGGCTACTTGAAATTCATTTGGTAAGTAATTAAAACTTCCACAATCATGGTAGCCTATAGACAACAACAAAGGGATGAGATAGAGCTATATTTGACCTCAAATAATGAGGGAAGAATCTTTAAGGACATAGACCTAGATACTATAGCTTTGAATAATGGGAACAGGAAATGGTTTGAACTCTTTTAGACCATTGAGGAGATGCAAGCTCTTACCAGAGAAGAACATTAAAATGTAACCATTTTGTAGAGGTATAATGACCTAGTCTCCATCCAGATGGCTAGCCTCCATTATGTTGCTACCAAGCTTGAGGTATTACACTACATTGATGTCCTTGCTCCTCTTTTCCAAGATTATAAAATTGAGAATGATTGAATTGTGCATGAGTGTAGATTTAATAAAATAGCATACATTTCCCCCATTGATTTTGAGAGCTATTATAAATTGTGTAAGTTCCAAATAGACTTACCCACCATTAAAAGTAGACTAGAGAGCATAATCTAAAAATAATCATGGCCCCATGGTTGCTTATTGGGAACCTAGTAATCCACGACCCCACAAGAAAAATTCTAGCTGTCCAATTCAAGGAGGGGATCAAGATAATAATGACCTTGCTAAATAGGTTATGTGGAGCCCCCTCCACCACACATATTGACAAAGTCTAGGTGACCTATGTTTACATCATGGTTGAGAAGGGACTCACTCCCCCATTGAATGAGATGATCAATATCCATTTGAATTCATAATTCATAGACATCAAGAAGAAAATAATCAAACACTTTTACATGATGTCATATCTACTTGATGCCCTTTTAGCCTCCACCCAATTCCCAAACATTAAGAATTGGTTACCTGATGGGAGACCTACTGTCTCCCATCATTATTCCAAACTCCACATATTCAAATACAAACACAACATGTAGTTCATCTATGATTTATTTTATCCATCCCTAGTGGAAGCCATCATAAGAATCCCCATGATTAGGGTCAGCCCATTGATTAAGAAATATGTGGAATTGATAGGGGATATATGGTTCTACCTTGATTACATAGTAATAAAGATTGAAGGGACTTTAACATAGCCCTATAGGTTACCCATCTATTTGCCCACCAAGCTAGCAGAATAAGAAGTAGCTCACCAAATTCTTCATGGTATAGATGGATTTTACAAGGAAAAAAGGAAGGCCTCCCCATCCCTTTCCTTTAACAATTAGTAAAATTGTGTTACAAAATTGGGAGCATGTAAATGCTATTACCAAACATAAGAACTCCTTCACCCTATAGAAATATGATTTGAGGTAATGGGACCTTTATGGGGTGATCACCAAACATGTAAAGTTGAAAACTATAAACAAGACATATGAAGATCATCTTGGGGTCCATGGCCCATTCGACATCAAGGACTCTAGTTTCCTAGAGGTATTGACTAGACTAAAAAGGCATAACATCAAGATTAAGCCCAAGTTGGCTAGGGGATATGGTAAACCACCAGGCGAGATATGGAAAATGGGGCCCATAAAGTATCACCTATTACCTGGACCCTCTTCTAGGCCCCCTCTAGAGCAACCATTGCAATATCCCCAAGCACAAATAACATAAGGACCTAGTAAAGAAATGTTGGAAGAGAGACTTGGGGAAGGATCATCTTTAGCCCCTCTTGATAGACCAAAGTCTCTAATATATTACCTTGATATGATTGCATCGAAACCTAATGAGATAATAGAGGATGGACTTAAGGAGCTTGCTAAGGTGTATGGGTCATAAGATGAAGAAGAGAAGAATGAGGAACACTAAGCCCAGGATGAGGAGGTAGAATAAGAAAAAGGAAAATAAGTTGGTTTGGATCTAGTTCCAATAGAAAACCCACACAAGAGGAAAGTATAATTAGCATTGATCCCAGTTGGGAGAAAGAATCCCAAGTTAACCTTCATCCACCCCATGAGTGAGGTTAAATAATTTAGTGATGAATATCCCATACATCAACCCATTATCCCTAAATGGTTTATTTATGGGAAGATGTAGAAGATTCCTACTTTATCCCATTCTCGGGCCTTAACCCAAATAATTCACATTGATGTCCATGAGTAATTCAAGCCATGGATATTGGCTTTGATGGAGGAAGAGGAAAAAAGAAGAATAATTGCCATAATATGATCAAGTGGCACATAAACTGACACTACATGAGCTTCAAAAAGCACACAGGTGGAGACTCTCAAGCCTCCTAAGATCACAGAGTCATCAACTAGCTTATAATTTAATCTAGAAATAATAAGATTGGAAAGGGTGACAACCAATCAGGCTATGGTTGGAGGTGAGGAATTCACCTTTCAAAGAATTAAGCCCTTTATTGGTCTAACCCCCATTTGAGGTCACAAGTTTTGTGAGCATCCTATTCATGAGGAGGACATAGAAGGATTGGTTGAGGCTCATTTAGATCATATCAAAGTAGGCATCAGGGGTATGAAGTAAAAGATAAATAACTTAGAGAAATAAAAGGAGAATCTAGAGATACTAGCTATATTATCAGTCCTTGAGGTAATAATAAAGATGTTTAAGGCATCCTTATTTAACATATTTGACTCCATAAAGTCAATAAAGTTGAGGCAAGATGCATTGGCCTAGTAGAATGAAATAGCTAAAGGATTGGTGGCCCAGTGGTAGGATGTAAAGGACAAAATAAGGGATCTTATCAATAGACTAATCAAGGGTAGGATTCCTATCTTCAAAACCATTAGCCTAACCTACTTGAATGCAATATTAGGGATAGTTATTGATAAGATCTAAATTTTAAGTGCTTGGTCAAAGAGCTTAGATAGAATCTTAAGCTATGATGAGGAGCTAAGAGATAGAGTCAAGCAACTCCATTGCACCATGTTGGCCAATCCTACAAAGTCTAGAACCATAGGCATTATTGATGATGAAAAGCACAAGCACAAAGTCACTTTGGTGATGCAAGAAGTTAGAAACAAAAGCCAAGGCCAATTTAGAAGTGATAATAACTAAAGCATGGGCATGATCTTCAATACTAAAGAGAATATTACATAAGGAGCATCAAGGAGGCCATGGTGAGGAATGATAGAGACCTTGGTGACTTGGATAATCAAGAAGATGTTTGTATTTTAAAGCTAGCTATAGATTTGGAGCTTGTTAAAGAGCAGCATCAAATAGTTATGGAGATTCTCCAAGAGCAACAAAGGATCCCTTTAGCACAGGGTGCACCAGTTAATTAATATTTTATTTTTTAAAGCATTGTAATATTTGAACATGGAATATTCCTTTGTAAAAGCATATGCTAGTTTGTTATCATATTTACCTATAGGTCAGTTCATTTGGGAAAGAGAAATGTATTATATAACTATAAAGAATGACAACTATCCTTATCTTTGTACATGTGTAATCTTATTACTGACTAGTATATTGCCTGAGTCTTCTATAAAAGGTAGTATTAGCATTTTGTAAGAAGAGGGAGTTTTGAGTGAAAACTTGTATACTTATGAATAATTAATATAAGTAAGGAATAATGAAAATTTTGTTTAAGTTTATTTGTATCAATTTTTACATGGTTTTTTATCTCCATTACTTGTTCTAGGTTTCAAATTTGAATGGTTTCTATGAATTCTGAATGTGCATCTTTGATACAGTGTTGCTAATTTATGCTAATTCTAGATTAGTTGAATGTTCTTAGACTTTGTCTCATTTTATTTACTCTACATTAGGATTTGAAAATGTTATTTGAATGTATAAAATAAACCTTAAAGGCAAAGTTAGTTCATACTTGTATTATTTCATGTTTTCCTCATATATTTTCTTAGTGTACAATGTGATTTGAGCAGTTGCTACTTTACATTATTTATTGGTTAAATGCAAGTCCAATTGAAATTATAACCTTATCATGATGTTTAAAGCCAAGATAAATAATCAACCACTCTCTTTCTACCCTACCCTTCCATTTGCTTCTTTTTTTATCAAATCTCCTTAGTTTAGATCTCACTATAAAAATTCACTTATATTAGTCTTTAGTTTAGAGCTCTGGTCATAATTAACTAATATTAGCATAAGATACTTCAAGATTCACAAGGACCACAGTGGCTCCCAACCACCAATCAATAAATTTATGAAACAATTAAATTTTCTCTACCTCTATTTCACCACATGTAACTAGATTACTAAAACCTGTTACTCATGCTATGAATTCTTTGAATTCTAAAATGAGAAGTGTTCTTTAAACACTAAGACCACCAGTGATACACATAGAGGCATCAACATATCCTTACCTCTCTAATAAATTTTAGTGAATCAACCCTTTATACAATGAGGATTAGACTTTATTGGTCTCATTAACCCCCCTTCAAGCTCAAAACATAAGTGGATCCTAACTACTATATATTATTTTACTAGATGGATAGAATTAGTGGCATTGAAAGAAGCCAATGAGACCAATGTTTTTGACTTATATGAAGGTTTTATTACCATATTTGGAGCCTCTTCAACTATTATTTTTGACAATGCTATGGCTTTTGTAGGGTTTAAGATCATCCAATAGGCAGTTCAACATAGTGTTTTTCTCATAACCTCATCAAACTATTACCCACAAGGAAATGGCCTTATTGAGTCCACTAATAAGAATTTGTTGAATATCATTAGGAGGACTATTGAAGACAATCATAGGTTATGACATCTCAAATTTAAGTCAACTTTGTGGGCTGATAGGATCACCTATAAAAGGTCAATAGATAATTCTCCAAATAAGCTAATATATGGTAAGGAAACAAGAATGCCTATTTTTATTGAATTCCCTACTTTGGAACTAATGCATAAACTTGAGATTTTGGAGAATGAGCCAATGGAAATCAGATATGCTAATCTCATAGAGATATAAGAGACAAGGCATCAATCCATGTTGGCTATGGAAGCCCATCAAGCAATGGTAAAGAGATATTTTGACAAAGGAGCTTCTTCAAGAAATTTTTAAAAGGAGACTTAGTCCTCAAGTGGGATGAGGATAGAGCTAGGCAAAGAAGGAACACAAAATTTTAATCTATCTAGAGTGGTCTATACACAATCTTCAGTTACAAATCTCACAATGTCTTCTAGCTTGTAAATATGGATGCTGAAGAGCTTCCTATCCTAGTCAATGGGATACATCTGAAACACTACTATTGAGGAAGCTAAGTTCCTTGTACATAATTAGTTGATATTTATTTTTCTAAGTATTGTTTCAACATGTTAGTTTCTTTTTATTTTGTCTCAAATAAGTGTTTTGTTGCACAATTTTTTAGTAGGTTAGTTGCCTTTGCTTAATTAGGTTAATTTCCCTTTCAAGTTTGTTTCTTTCCCTATTTTAGTGGAATTATTTTGTATTTTTAATAAAAAAGACATATTACAGTCATGTAAATGGTCCATGTATCATGTAAATGGTCCAAGAGTCATATAGATGGTCTGATATCTCAAGCATAATAGGCATGTTACCTAGCCAAATTGCTAAAGATGTTGACCAAATTTGGTCTACATACCAGAAAATAGGATCCTAATTGAAGAGTGTCTCAATATCATGAAGAGAAAATAGACCTCAATTGATATCATATAGCTTTTATAAATCTTTTGAAACACTTTAAGCAACCTTAAAGTGTGATCTAATTGATCTTCAAAATACAGGCCTACAATTACAGATGAAGGATCTAAGCAGGTTTCATGGTGTCTAAAGAATTTAAGAGAATGAACTAGGTTGAAAAAGCCTTAGAAGATCATCATATCCTTGAAATATTGAGCAAAAGATGGATTATGCAATTTTAAAGAATTAGACCATCACCAAGACATCATCTAAAAAGGAACAAACTAGCTCACTTGTGCATTTTATAAATTTACCTCAGAAAGTTGTATGAGCTAAAAAATTATAGCACCACATTGTTCTTTAACCAGGAACATGCTCTATAAATTTCAAGTTTGTGCGAGCATCCTATCTCAAATTATGAGAATTCAAAGTTGGCCATGCAGAGTAAGTGTTTGTGCAAGTGTCAAATTCAAGCCTTTGTAAATAGCCATTTAGGTTCAAATGATCAGTGACAGGTGCACTGATGTCATGAAAAATCACATAGGTTATCTCACTTTAACACTTTTTAAACACACTTATAAAGATCCAAGAACCAATGAATTAGTTGGGCACAATCCTTGGAGTATCAAGAACATGTCCTACAAATTTGGTGCCTTTGTGACCTTTTCAATTCTAGATCTAAGGCTTCAAAGTTGATCAAAAAATGGGAAACGTTCACATAGACATCAACATTAAACTATGGGAAAAACCATTAGGGTCTTAAATTTGATGCTCACATAGACATCAATGATGGTCATGGAGATGTCAAATGATGGTTACACAGATATCAAATTTAGACCACAGTAAATAGCCATTTGTTTTCAAATCTAGGCAAATCCAATGGTCCATATTGCATTATACATCTTGATCCAATGGTGAAAGATGAGTCAAAAGGTCAAAGAGCTTGAGAGGCCACCATGTGGTGTAAGTTCATAAAGTATCAGACTGATAATAGGATCCTAAGATCAATGTGTGATTGACAAGTGGCATGAGTACATTCAAGATGACAAAAGATCGATGGAGTGCATTTAATCATGCAATTCAATATCTATAACAAGCAGAGGTCAAAGGGGTCAGTGAATCTCAAAGGAAAATGTGTGAATGAAAAATAAAACAAGCATGCTAGAATAGCAAAAGATTAAAGGTTTGCATTCATTTGGATAAGCAAGATCTAATAGATCAAGATGGGTCAACATGTCAATGATCCAAGTTAGATTTTGATAGCCAATGAATAAAAGGCAAACCCAAGACATTTTCAATGGAAGTCAATAGGGCATTCTTCAACCTGAGTAAGGTAAAAACAAAGGGACCAGAGCTAAAGCATGATCTAAATTGAACTAACGGGACCAAACATTGCTAGTAGAGCTCCATAGAGGTAAAATAGGTCTTTTGGGCCTAATACAAAGATTGAAGATGGACCAATGACTGTGAATCAAGATCAAGTAGTTTGTAGGTTTCTATGGATATTATGACTATGAAAACCAAGAATTGGATTGGTTTTCTCTTATAATGAACCCATGTTTGATATTAGAGAATATACAAATGTAAATGTGATCATGAAAAGGCATTTAGTCTATCATTGATCTGAAGTTTAGTTCATAAAAAATTTCCAAGTCATGATGAAACTTATTGCATAGTTTAGATCTTGTTTAGAGCTTTTTGATGCTTTTTATGGTTTGCAAAATGGACACCGTATGCAAAGATATGGTCCATTGAAGTTTTGATGCGATAGGTAAAAATTGTGGTGTCGCAAGATGACGTGGCACAATGTGGACATGCCAAGTGGTCAAATTAGGTAGCGACACATGGTAGTTAATGGGATTCCAAAAATTTGGGGCTTGGTTAATTTTTGTCTTTGACAACATGTACGAATTAGACAATGCATTGTATTTAAATTGTATGTTTTAAACACTTTGTAATTTTCCTTGGTAATACATTGTATTTATTATTACCAAGTAAACCCCATATGCCACATGGGAGAACCTAGTGCTTGCCATGCCACATCTTGGTATTATGTATGGTCCTCAAGATTGGCTCGAGATTACATACCACATATTATATCGAGTCAATCCATCCACATGCCTTGAGATTAGGGATGAGATTAGTAAGCCTTATGTCATTCCATGAAGACCGAGCCATATGCATGCCACATAGAACGTGAGAATAGACATGCCGATTAGCATCTATGCCAAGTTGGTACTTGAACCAATATACCATACTAAGCTTGGCACCTTGAGCCCACCAAAAGGGGCATCGGCAGATTCAAAAGAAGCTGTCAACCTTTTTAAAGTCTTGAAAGCCGATCCCATTACTAATGTGGGAAAAATAGATAAGATAAGTGCCCAAATAAATGGGATAAGACTTGAACCTATGACTTCTTATGTAAAAGGGATAAGCCTTGACTAACCAAGCTGCAGACATGGAAGTGTTATAAAAGGCACAAATTTGTATTTGATTTTAAGCTTCGCAGGACTATGTATTTATTTTTAAGAGGCCGAGAGCTAGATGGAAGCTTCGAGATATCTACCAAATGGAATTTTCTCCAATATCCAATCTTGTACATAGTAAGTAAGCCTTTTTAATTATGTTTTTTAATTAAAAAGAGAATTTTATTATTATTATTTGGATAGACCAATAGTTTGAGTGAAGCGACCAAAGCAATTTTGGAAGGGGATTGAAGACTAAGGAAGGATTCCGTGTGACTGAGCTTGAGTTTATCAACTTAGGTGGAATTATTGGATAGAGATCAGACTTGATGGAATTTGTGTAGTGTTTCAAAGAATTTTTAAGCCATTTGTTGCATAAATTTAATAGAAATGGTCCTCACTATTGCGTGGACCTAGAGACGTAGGCAAGATATGTTGAACTCCCTTATCAATGTCAAATGGTAATTTGTCATTTGATTGCATGTTTTAATTATGTTTTCTTATTTATAATTAATCAAGAACATATGCAAGTTATAAAAATTGACAATTTACGACATTCAATTTTAAAACAAAAATTGGTTTTATTGGTGAATGGAAGTTAAAAGTCAATTGATGGTTCCAATCCTATTCGATAACCAAGAACACTTTTGCCAAATATTTTGCAAGTTCTTTTGAGTATTTCAAGAATTTGTTAAGTTTGATAAATTTAGCATTCATACTTAAAACTTCACTTTGAGTTTATCAGTGTAGTTTACAGATCAAATTGGTATCAGAGCAGTTAGAAAGTTGGGTTAGCTTCTGATTGTGATTTGATAGTTTATTTCAATTTATTGGTTATCAATATCACTTGATTAGATTGCAGTGTACAGTTGTGGAATCAGTATGTTTGTAGGAAACCATGGGCAATTTGTCACATAAATCCAAGCTTGATGAGCTTGAAGCATATAACCAACAGATCTAGGAAGAGAATGCTTTCCTGAGAGCAAGATTTTACTCCTTAGATGAGGAGATTGCAAGTTTGAAATCCGAGCTTGAATCTAAGGATGAGCTCTTGATCAAATTATAGTGTGGTGAACCAAAGAAGGCCATACCTTTTACTTTAGATGCAGAGACTATGACTGAGTTCATTGTAAGTTATTCACCAAGTAATTCATCTACTTCTTCTTTCTATTCAGATTTAGATTCAAGTAATGATGTTTTTGGTAGTTTTAAACAACACACTAAGGGTATAGGATCCAAATTATTGATGAAAATGGGCTTTAATGGAAGATATCTTGGTCAAGATGGCCAAGGATTTACTAACCCAATACAAGTAGAGCATAGATCTCTTCATGCAGGTTTGGGTTATACTAGTGAGCAGGTGGAAATTGAAAAAACTTCCTCCATGGCTAAAGGAAGACAAGCTTCTAATAGCAAAGGTCTAAAGCCACTAGTAGAGCATGTGCAGTGTAAGAGGACATATAGATGAGGTATTGAGATTCCACCTCCTAGTTCCTACACTAGAGATAGCACTAAATCTTTTGATCCACTTTTTATGTTTAAGAAATTTGGATTTAACATTCAGAAGATGATGCAATCTTTTCCTTGCACTTTTTGTGGGATGCATAACCATAGTGTTGCATTTTTTTGGAAGAGGCATGCTATGATTAAGTAGATTATAGGTGTTAAATGTTAGGTTGTGGAGCTAAAAGCTTCACTAATGCAAATAGGGAAGGAGGTTGCTGAGAGGTTGTTGAGTGTCATAGTCACCAGTGTCAGTTAGGCCTACCGACGTTGACCAGTGGTGGACAAGAATGCAACTGACGTCGATAGGAGTCGGCCGATGTCGGTCACCTCCAGGTAGACAAGGACCAACGTCGGTCTCCTGTGTGGTTCAGAACTGTGAGTGTTACAGATAGTTTGTTAACGAACGGAGTGTTTGCATGTTAAGAGCCAATTTTAGACTTGAAGCTGTAGATCTAATTATTGTAATTAGGTGTCTAATTATTTTTTACATGAGATCTATTTAAGAGACTCATAGGCTGTATTGTAAAAGTGTGCTAGTTTGAGTTGAGAAAAGTTAGCTCCTTCTGTGTGTGAAGTGAGCAAGGGTGTTCCTCCTAGTTCCATAGCAGTGCCAAGTGTGGGTGCTAGTTTTGGAGAATCAGATGGATTCTTCATGTATGTAGGATCTTGGTTGGCAGGTGTGCAAGGCCACGTTTGGAGATCTACATGGGTAAGTAAGATCATTGATCTACAGGTGTATGTGTGTGTGAGGTCTAAGGTTTGTAGGTGTGTAGAACCAGGTTGATCTACAGGTGGCAGTAGAATAAAGGTGACAATAACACAACAAGGAGCAGGATCAGGTGGGATCTAATTGGAGTACAGTGTGTACTCAGTTGGAGAGCAAAGAGGAAGGTAAGGCAGTTCCTTCCATAAGTAAGATCATTTGAGTTGCAAGCTGTTGTAAGTTCAAGGGAGATTTACTTGGAGTACGTTGAGTACTTGGAGTGCATGGAGCACTTGTGGAGTGCGTGGAGCACTGGTGTACTGGCAATAGTGGATACTGACTGGTTAGAGGTGAATACCAACTCTGTGTTTGAGTTGTGTGTTGGGACCATAAGAGAGAGAGAGATTTTAGGAAAGAATTATTGTACACTTGAGGTGTGTGAAGCCTCTGAGAGGTGTGAAGAAGAAGTGGCATCTTCTTTATTGTATTCTTTTTTGGATGAGTATTAATATAAGTTGTGTATTATCTCTCATATTCTATGTTGTTTTTGGTTTCTAGTTACTTATTACTTCTAGTTAATTTCGCATATTTAGTTGCTTGTATATGATAATCAATTGTGCTTCTGTGGGGTTCCTAATAGTTGGTATCAGAGCTAAGGTTGCAGGGAGCAGGGTTGTGTTTGGTTACAGGTCACTCTCAGGGGTTTCTGATTGAGTGGGAGTATAGCAATGGTAGAAGAAAGTACACTAAGAATGGAGGAATTGAAAAGCACGAATGGTCAATTACAATCTTATGGAAAGAAAGAGTAGGTAAATAAAGATTGTTGGTTGGTAGCAGATCAGGATGAAGAAGCAGATGTTGTAGGTGTTGTTACACAGGATGCTCTGGATAAAGTTGAATCTTGGTTAATAGATTTTGTTGCCTCTTTCCATGCAGCCCCAAGTAGAGGGGTTGGTGAGCCTTGTCAAATTGTTGGCAAAGGGGAAGTGAAGCTGAAATTGTAGGTGGCCAACACATGGGTGTTGAAGGAGGTCATGCAGGTCCCAGTCTTGAAGATGCGGCTAATTGCTTCAAGAAAGTTGGGTGATGAGAGATGCACAAGAACTCTCACAGTGGATGCACTTGAATTAGTTAGTGGTAACAAAGTAGGTATTCTTTATCTATCTACTTATATTACTGATTCTTCTTCTATTGTGAAGACATGGCTTTGTAGGCTTGGTCACATGAGCAAGAAGGAGATGCATATTCTTAAGAGGAAGTCAGATGTGTTTGACAGACTTAAGAACTGGAAAGCCTTGGTGTTCTTAGAGGAGATGATGGATAGAGACCAGTGCATGGGGCTGGATACTTCTGAGCAAGGCAGTTTGGACATGAGTTTTGATTCAAAGGAGCTCACAGATAAAAATTCATCACTCACAGGTGAACACAATTATTGACATCAGTCAAGGGGAACTTACGTCGAATAGATAAGTGCCGATGTCGGTCATGTGCAGACTACAACCGGTGGTGTCAGGCAGGGTGGCTACCAGCGTTGGTCATAGAACCAATGTCGGTGACCAGGTAAGACCGACATCGATCAAAAAATTGGTGTCGATAGAAAGGACAATTGCATGGGAATCGATGTCGGTCAAATGCAAATTGTGTGGTGACCGAGGTCGGTCACTGAGACAGATTTTGGGTCGATAGCAAGTTGTCAAGGAGTCTCAAACGCCCATGGGGAGGATTGAAAGTGTAAGTAAGCCTCAAATTTATTGTTCCTCTTCTTTATACTAGTTGTTGACTACAGAGCAGGAAGGATCTAGGAAACAGTGGGAGCATGGCATGAACATGATGCAGGACCAAACGGGAGATTTGGTAGGGTTGCCAGCCGATATGAAAGCACTAAGACAAATGGATACCTTGGTTAAAGAATAAAGAGAATGGACACGTGAGATGGAAGGCCAGGTCATATGGTCTTGAGGAAGGTGTAGGATAGTGGTACAGGGTTTGACAGGTGGATGAAAAAGCAGGGCTTTAGTCAATGTCAGTGTAACCATTGTGTTTGTCTTACCAAGTGGATGATGATAGCTACATTATCCTGTTACTATATGTAGATGGTATACTATTTACAAGTTCAGACATATAGGGTTTTGCTAAGCTAAGGGTAAGGTTAGTTCAGTGGCATGTCATGAGGAATTTGGAGCAGCAAAATTCTTTGGCATGAGAGACATGGAAGATCACAAGTTGATTTTGTCTCTAGTGGGAGCTGATGTGAATCAGGTGTTGGTGAGGTTCAATACGCAGGATGTAGAACCAGAGCACACCAAGGGCTGGATAGTTTAGTGTCCAAAATCACATGAGATTTGGTATAGACCTGAGTTTTCCCCAGTAGTGGGAGCTGTCAGAGAGTTAGGAGCCAATTTAGGGAAGTGGGTTCTCAGGTATCTGAGAGGGACCTACAGCAGGGATTCATGCTATGCAGGGTCAGGACTTCACTACATGGGTTTGTAGGTTTGGATGTGGTAAGTTACTTAGATGACAGGAGGTGCACCATAGGTTGTGTGGTGGTTGGTCTTTAGGATTGATCTTGAAGAGGGATACAAGCCAGGAAATAGATTAGACGGGTTACAGTGCAGTTATTTATCTCCAAGTAGGAGATTGTTAGGTTATGGAGCTAAAAGCTTCACTGATGCAAATAGGGAAGGAGGTTGTTGAGAGGTTGTTGAGTGTCACAGTCACCGACATTGGCCAGTGGTGGACAGGAATGCAACTGACGTCGGTAGGAGTTGGCTGACATCGATCACCTCCAGGCAGATAGGGACCGACGTCGGTCTCCTGTGTGGTTTAGAACTGTGAGTGTTATGGACAGTTTGTTAATGAACCAAGTGTTTGCATGTTAAGATCCAATTTTAGACTTGAAGCTATGGATCTAATTATTGTAATTAGGTGTCTAATTATTGTTTGCATGAGATATATTTAAGAGACTCATAGGCTGTATTGTAAAAGTGTGCTAGTTTGAATTGAGCAAAGTTAGCTCCTTCTGTGTGTGAAGTGAGCAAGGGTGTTCCAAAGTAGTGCCAAGTGTGGGTGCTGGTTTTGGAGAATCAGATGGATTCTTCATGTATGTAGGATCTTGGTCGGCAGGTGTGCAAGGCCATGTTTGGAGATGTACATGGGTAAGTAAGATCATTGATCTGCAGGTGTATGTGTGTGTGAGGTCTAAGGTTTGTAGGTGTGTAGAACCAAGTTGATCTGTAGGTGGTAGCAGAATCAAGGTGACAGCAACACAATAGGGAGCAAGATCAGGTGGGATCTACTTGGAGTATGGTGTGTACTCAGTTGGAGAGCAAAGAGGAAGGTAAGGCAGTTCCTTCCATAAGTAAGATCATTTGAGTTGCAGGTTGTTGAAAGTTTAGGGGAGATCTACTTAGAGTACGTTGAGTACTTGGAGTGCATGGAGCACTGGTGTACTGGTAGTAGTGGATACTGACTGGTTTGAGGTGAACACCAACTCTGTGTTTGAGTTGTGCGTTGGGACCGTAAGAGAGAGAGCTTTGAGGAAAGAATTACTGTACACTTGAGGTGTGGGAAGCCTCTAAGAGGTGTGAAGAAGAAGTGGTATCTTCTTTATTGTATTCTTTTATAGATGAGTATTAATACAAGTTGTGTATTGTCTCTCATATTCTGTGTTGTTTCTAGTTTCTAGTTACTTGTTACTTCTGGTTAATTTTGCATATTCAGTTGCTTGTAAATGGTAATCAATTATGCTTCCATGGGGTTCCTAATAGTTGGTATCAGAGCTAAGGTTGCAGGGAGCAGGGTTGTGTTTGGTTACAGGTCACTCTCAAGGGTTTTTTATTGAGTGGAAGTATAGCAACGGTAGAAGAAAGTACACTAAGAATGGAGGAATTGAAAAGAATGAATGGTCAATTACGGTCTTATGGAAAGAAAGAGTAGGTAAATAAAGATTGTTGGTTGGTAGCAGATCAGCATGAAGAAGTAGATGTTGCAGGTGTTGTTGCACAGGATGCTCTGGATAAAGTTGAATCTTGGTTAATAGATTTTGTTGCCTCTTTCCATGTAGTCCCAAGTAGAGGGGTTGGTGAGCCTTGTCAGATTGTTGGCAAAGGGGAAGTGAAGCTGAAATTGCAGGTGGCCAACACATGGGTGTTGAAAGAGGTCATGCAGGTCCTAGTCTTGAAGATGCGGCTAATTACTTCAGGAAAGTTGGGTGATGAGAGATGCATAAGAACTCTCACAGCGGATGCACTTGAATTAGCTGGTGGTAACAAAGTAGGTATCCTTTATCTATCTACTTATATTACTGATTCTTCTTCTGTTGTGAAGACATGGCTTTGTAGGCTTGGTCACATGAGTAAGAAGGAGATGCATGTTCTTAAGAGGAAGTTAGATGTGTTTGATAGACTTAAGAACTGGAAAGCCTTGGTGTTCTTAAAGGAGATGACAGACAGAGACCAGTGGATGGGGCTGGATACTTTTGAGCAGGGCAGTTTGGACATGGGTTTTGATTCAAAGGAGCTCATCGGTAAAAAGTCATCACTCACATGTGAACACAGTTACCGGCATCGGTCAAGGGGAACCGGCATCGAACAGACAGGTGCCGATGTCAGTCATGTGTAGACCAGAGCCAATGGTGTCAGGCAGGGTGGCTATTGGTGTCAGTCATAGAACTGACGTCGGTGACTAGGTAAGACCAACGTCGGTCAGAAAATTGGTGTCAATAAAAAGGATAGTTGCATGGGAACCAACATCAGTCGGATGTAGATTGTATGGTGACCAAGGTCGGTCACTGAGATAGATTTTGGGTGGACAGCAAGCTATCAAGGAGTCTCAAATGCCCATGGGGAGGACTGAAAGTGTAAGTAAGCCTCAAATTCATTGTTCCTCTTCTTTATACTAGTTGTTGACTACAGAGCAGGAAGGATCCAGGAAACAGTGGGAGCATGGCATGAACAGGATGCAGGACCAAAAGGGAGATTTGGTAGGGTTGCCAGGCGGTATGAAAACACTGAGATGAATGGATACCTTGGTTAAAGAATAGAGAGAATGGACACATGAGACAGAAGGCCAGGTCATATGGTCTTAAGGAAGCTGTAGGATAGTGGTACAGGGTTTGACAGGTGGATGACAAAGTAGGGCTTTAGTCAATGTCAGTGTAACCATTGTGTTTATCTTACCAAGTGGATGATGATAGCTACATTATCCTGTTACTGTATGTGGATGGTATACTATTTATAGGTTCAGACATATAGGGTTTTGTTGAGCTAAGGGTAAGGTTAGTTTAGTGGCATGTCATGAGGAATTTGGATCAGCAAAATTCTTTGGCATGAGAGACATGGAAGATCACAGGTTGATTTTATCTCTAGTGGGAGCTGATGTGAATCAGGTGTTGGCGAGGTTCAATACGCAGGATGCATAACCGGAGCACACCAAGGGCTAGATAGTTTAGTGTCCAAAATCACATGAGGTCTGGTATAGACCTAAGTTTTCCCCAGTAGTGAGAGCTGTCAGAGAGTTAGGAGCCAATTCAGGGAAGTGGGTTCTCAGGTATCTAAGAGGGACCAGCAGCAGGGATTCATGCTATGCAGGGTCAGGACTTCACTACATGGGTTTGTAGGTTTAGATGTGGTAGGTTACTTGGATGACAGGAGGTGCACCACAGGTTGTGTGGTGGTTAGTCTTCAGTATTGATCTTGAAGAGGGATATAAGCCAGGAAATAGATTAGATGGGGTACAGTGCAGCTATTTATCTCTAAGTGGGAGATTGTTAGGTTGTGGAGCTAAAATCTTCATTGATGCAAATAGGGAAGGAGGTTGCTGAGTGTCACAGTCACTGGCATTGGTTAGGCCGACTGACGTCAGCCAGTGGTGGATGAGAATGCAACTAACATCAGCAGGAGTCAATCGACGTCGGTCACCTCCAGGTAGACAGGGACTGACGTCGGTCTCCTGTGTGGTTCAGAACTGCGAGTGTTATGGATAGTTTGTTAATGAACTGAGTGTTTGCATGTTAAGAGCCAATTTTAGACTTGAAGCTATGGATCTAATTATTGTAATTAGGTGTCTAATTATTGTTTTCATGAGATCTATTTAAGAGAATCATAGGTTGTATTGTAAAAGTGTGCTAGTTTGAGTTGAGCAAAGTTAGCTCCTTCTATGTGTGAAGTGAGCAAGGGTGTTCCTCCTAGTTCCATAGCAGTGCCAAGTGTGGGTGCTGGTTTGGAGAATCAGATGGATTCTTCATGTATGTAGGATCTTGGTCGGCAGGTGTGTAAGGCCACGTTTGGAGATCTACATGGGTAAGTAAGATCATTGATCTGCAGGTGTATGTGTGTGTGAGGTCTAAGGTTTATAGGTGTGAAAAACTAGGTTGATCTGTAGGTGGTAGTAGAATCAAGGTGACAGCAACACAACAAGGATCAGGATCAGGTGGGATCTACTTGGAGTATGATGTGTACTTGGTTGGAGAGCAAAGAGGAAGGCAAGGCAGTTCCTTTCATAAGGAAGATCATTTGAGTTACAAGTTGTTACAAGTTCAAGGGAGATCTACTTGGAGTACGTTGAGTACTTGGAGTGTGTGGAGCATTTGTGGAGTGCATGGAGCACTTGTGGAGTGCATGGAGCACTAGTGTACTGGCAGTAGTAGATACTGACTGGTTGGAGGTGAACACCAACTCTATGTTTGAGTTGTGTGTTGGGATCATAAGAGAGAGAGCTTTGAGGAAAGAATTACTGTACACTTGAGGTATGGGAAGCCTCTGAGAGGTGTGAAGAAGAAGTGGCATCTTCTTTATTTTATTCTTTTCTGGATGAGTATTAATACAAGCTGTGTATTGTCTCTCATATTTTGTGTTGTTTCTGGTTTCTAGTTACTTGTTACTTCTGGTTAATTCTGCATATTTAGTTGCTTTTATATGGTAATCAATTGTGCTTCTATGGGGTTCCTAACATTAAAGATGATCTCATCATGGCAAAGTGAGAAGAGGTAAAAGGGAGACCTCACCTAAGAAGGTTTTATGCACTCATTACAATATGAGTGGACATCAAATTGATCATTGTTTTAAAATTCAATTATATTCTCATAATAAACATGGTAAAACTAAGATGATTTATCGACCTATTAATAATTTCAATGAAGTTAAATCAATCCATAATGATGTTAAGGAATCCACTAAGGAAATCAAGTTAACTAGGCAGAAAATTTGATTAAGTGGATTTATAATACATTCATTTTTCAAAGCATTGTTAAGAATTTTATTAAGGGAAAGAACAAGCTTTGATGATGAATTAGTAGATTTTGTGAGAACACTTCGAGATAGGTTCATCATTTGAAGTATTTCAATTCTCACGCTAAATAGATCTATGTTTGGAATCTCATATTTATGTTGTGTGAGTTGTCTAGAGGACTTGAACTCATTTGATCAGTTGGAGATAATAGCATAATGCATTTTGTGGGTTGAGTTAATTTCCTTACAACACTTGTCTCATATTTAACTACTATTTTAATAATGTATCTATTTTTGGCACATGGATGTATAGATGCATTGTTAAGACCCTATGGGCATGTTTGGATGTAGGCAATATACACTTTGTGTTGTTTGCATTTGCTTAGCATATAAGTCCCATACTAGGGAATTGTATTTCAACATGTCCTAAACATTCATTGTATGTTTTTGACATTAACAAACTTGTTTTGTAGTTATATTGGGAATTGTTTCAGTTATTGATAGTTCACCGCTTTACAGGATGTGACATGGGCAGATAGTTTGGGTATGTTGTGACCAGTTTATTGGTAGTTACAGATTCCTTTACTCATGCCATGTGTAGGCATTTTCATTGAGTTGTGAATAATTTATTTTTCCAATTTTTATCTCTTACTATGATTGGGTTCTATTTGATGTGATGCAGTAGACCAATTATCAGTTTTAGGAGATCATAGACTTTTGGAGACCAAAATCTTCTTTTATAAGGAGGTGTGATCTAGAGTTTAGTCCATAAAAGTTTTCAAGTCATGATGAAACTTATTACATAGTGTAGATCTTGTCAAGAGCTTTCTAATGCTTTTTTTAGTTTTCAAAATGGACACTGTATGCAAAAGATATGGTCTGTTGAAGTTTTGATGTGACAAGTAAAAAATGTGGTGTTGCAAGATGACGTGGCACAATGTGGACATGCCAAGTGGTCCAATCAGGTGGAGACATGTGGTAGTCAATGGGAGTTCAAAATTTTTTGGGTTTGGTTTATTTTTGTCTTTGATGGCGTGTACAGATTGGACAATTCATTGTATTTGAATTGTATGTTTTAAAGACTTTGTAATTTTCCTTGGTGATATGTTGTATTTATTATTACCAAGTAAACCCCATATGCCACATGGGAGAACCCAGCACTTACCATTCCATGTTTGGGTATTATGTATGGTATTTAAGATTGGCTCGAGATTACATACCACATATTATGCCAAGTCAATCTGTCTACATGCCTCGAGATTAGGGATGAGACTAAGCCTTATGCCATTCCATGAAGACTGAGCCATATGCATGCCACATAGAACATGAGAATAGACATGCTGATTAGAATCTATTCCAAGTTGGTACTTGAACCAATGTACCATACTAAGCTTGGTGCCTTGAGCCCACCAAAAGGGGCATCGATAGATTCAAAGGAAGCCACCAACCTTTTTTAAAGTCTTGAAAGCCGATCCCATTACTAATGTGGGACAAATAAATAAGCTAAGTGCCCAAATAGATGGGATAAGACTTGAACATGTGAATTCCCATGTAAAATGGATAAGCCTTGATTGACCAAGCTATGGACTTGGAAGTGTTATAGAAGGCACGAATTTGTATTTGATTTTAAGCTTTGCAGGACTATGTATTTATTTTTAAGAGGCTGAGAGCTAGATGGAAGCTTGGAGATAGCTACCAAATGGAATTTTCTCCAATATCTAACCTTTTACATAGTAAGTAAGCCTTTTTAATTATGTTTTTTAATTAAAAAGAGAATGTTTTTTATTATTATTTAGATAGACCAAGAGTTTGAGTGAAGGGACCAAAGCAATTTCGGAAGGGGATTGAAGATTGAGGAAGGATTTCATGTGATCGAGCTTGAGTTTATCAACGTAGGTGGAATTATTGGATAGAGATCAGACTTGAGAGAAGTTGTGCAGTGTTTCAAAGAATTTTTAATCCATTTGTTGCACAAATTTAATAGAAATGGTCCTCACTATTGGGTGGACCCGGAGACGTAGGCAAGATATGCCGAACTCCGTTATCAATGTCAGATGGTAATTTTTCATTTGATTGCTTGTTTTAATTATGTTTTCTGATTTATAATTAATCAAGAACATATGCAAGTTATAAAAATTGACAATTTATGACATTCAATGTTAAAACAAAAACTATTTTTGTTGGTGAATAGAAGTTAAAAGTCAATTAACGGTTCCAATCCAATTCGATAACCAAGAACACTTTTGCCAAATCTTTTGCAAGTTATTTTGAGTATTTCAAGAATTTGTTAAGTTTAATAAATTCAATATTTGTACTTAAAACTTCACTTTGAGTTTATCAGTGTATTTTATGGATCAATCATTAAGGTCACATTTTCAATGAGCATGTACTGATAGCCACCCAAAGTAGATGTGGCATAATTCTATCAATTCCAATATATGGTCTTTGTTAGTAAATTAGATAGATAATGACATGGAGTTCCAAGAAGGACACCAGGTGGATGGATAGGGATAATGAGCATTCAATTCTTTTACAAAATTTGTTCTTTATTGATAAGGTCATGATTCAACATCCTTGAACTTTTGATAATACATCAAAGTTACCCCTCTCTCTTCCTTTTTCTATATATTTTCCATATTCTACCACATTTTTCTCTCTTTCTAACTCTCTAAAAATTTTAGAAATAAATCTTTGACATTTTTATAAAAAAAGACTCTTATGCTTTGGCTTGCTTAGGCTATGCCAAAATCTATATTATAACACCTTTTGATGCAATAAATACTAAGTTCCATCATTTTTTAAGATAGATTGAAGTGTGTCCTATGAACTCATATACTATAGTTAAGTAAATGTATGTTCCTTGTCTATGTCTAAGTTTTCTCACCTTCATGAAATGCTTGGTAGTTCTCATGAGTCATTACAAGTGCAATTCATAGTTTGTTGTTTAGCTTGAAAGTGGTTATCTACCCTCTCATGCTAGTTTGATGACTAATCATTTTCTTATTATGAAATACTTATGTGGGACTGATCTTATTTGGTCTTAAATGTGTCTCATAGTGAGTCTTGTGTAAATTATAAGTGTTTTAATTACTGGTGCATCACCTCATTTTATATGTTTTCATGTATTATTATTACTCTCTTCCCTTTTCCAAGCAAGTGTTAGATTAGGTCTAGTTTAGGTGATTAATCTAGAAGGAAGTTATCCTTATCTATAGTTTTGATCCATTATTAAAAATGTAGGATCATTCCCATGTTGGACTAGATTTGAGTAAGAGAACCTAAACAATCCCCTTATTCAGCCAGGGTGTAATCTAGAACACCAATAGTTTTGGTTGTGGTGGAGGTCATTATTCAACCATGTCAAACACATAAACTGATTAATCAATTCCATGATGGACATGGTGGAGGTCATTATTCAATAAGGATCACAACCCATAAGATCATGAGATGTGGGTATTATTGGCCAAGTATATTTGGTGATTGTCATGCATAGACTAGGAAATGCAGATAATGTGCCATGTTTGTTGGAAAAGTTAAGCTTGAAATCTTACCTCTCTAACTAATTTTAGTGAATCAAACCTTTTTATAATGGGGATTAGACTATATTAGTCTCATTAACCCCCCCCCCCTCAAGCATAGGACATAAGTGGATCCTAACTATCATAGATTATTTTACTAAATAGACATAAGTAGTGGCATTGAAAGAAGCTAATGAGACCAATGTTCTAGAATTTTATAAAGGTTTGATTACTAGATTTGGAGTCCCTTTAAATATTATTTTTGACAATGTTATGGCTTTTATAAGGTCTAAGATTAGCCAGTGGGTAGTTCAATATAGTGTTTTTCTTAGTACCTCATCAAACTATTACCCACAAGGCAATGGCCTTACTGAGTCCACTAACAAGAATTTGTTGAAGATCATCATGAAGACTATTGAAGATAATCAGAGGTCATGGCATCTCAAATTGAAGTCATTTCTATGGGTTTATAGAATCACCTATAAAAGGTTAATAGCTAATTCTCCATAAAAGCTAGTATATGGTAAGGAAGCAAGAATGCATGTTTCACTTGGATTCCTTGATTTGAAACTGATGCAATAACTTGAGATTTTGGAGAATGAGCTAATGGAAATTAGATATGATAAGCTCATATAGCTAGAAGAGACAAGGCATCAGTCCATTTTAGTTGTGGAGGCCCATCAAATAATGGTAAAGATATATTTTGACAAAGAAGCTTCTTCAAGAAGTTTTCAAGAAGGAGACTTAGTCCTCAAGTAGGATGAGGATAGAGATAAGACAATATGGCACACAAAATTTGACTCTCTTTGGAGTGGTCCATACACAGTCTCTAGCTACAAATCTCATAATGCCTTCCATCTTGTAAAAATGGATGGTGAAGAGCTTAATATCCCAATCAATGGGATATATTTGAAACACTGCTATTGAGGAAGCTAAGTTCCCTATACATAGTTAGTTGATATTGATTTTCTCTAAGTTTTGTTCTAACACATTAGTTTTTTTTTTGGTCCCAAATAAGTGCTTTTTTACATAATTTTTCAATAGGCTAGTTGCCTTTGCTTTATTAGGTTAGTTTCCATTTCAAGTTTGTTTCTTTCCCTATTTTGGTGGATTTTTTTTTATCTTTTTAATCAAAAGGATATCTTGCAATCATTAAATGGTCCATGTATCATGTAAATGGTCCAAGATTCATAGAGATGTTTTGAGTTCTCAAGCATAGTAGGCATGATGTCTATCCAAATCACCAAAGATGTTGACCAAATTTGGTATATATACCAAAATGTGCCTAGTCCAAGAGTCCAAAAGCCAATTAGGATACTGATTGAACAATGATTCAATATCATGAGGAGTAGATAGACCTCAAGTGGAGATCATATAGATTTTGAAAATATTTTGAAACACTTTAAGTAACCTTAAAGTGTGATATAATTGATCTTGAAAATATAGGCCTACAATTGTAGATGAAGGGTCCAAGTAGGTTTCATGGTGTCAAAAGTATTTAGGAGCATGAACCAAGTTGCACAAGCCTTAGAACATCATCAAAGCCTTGAAATATTGAGCAAAAGATGGACTCTTCAAGTTTAAATAACCAGACCATCACTAGAACATCATCCAAAAAGGAACAAACCAACTCACTTGTGCATTTTATAAATACACCTCAAAAATTCATGAAAGTCAAAATATTATAGCACCACATTGTTTTTCAGCCCAAAAACATGCTCTACAAATTTCAAGTTTGTGTGAGCTTCCTAGTTCAAGTTATGATTATTCAAATCTAGCCATGCAGAACAAGACGTTCATGTGAGTGTCAAATTCAAGCCTCTGTAAATATTATTTTAGGTTCAAATGATTAGTTATGGGCATGTATACGCCATAAAAATCACACAAGTCAACTCACTTGAAAACATTTTAAACACACTTAAAAAGCTCTCAGAACTAACTAATCAAGTGGGCACAATCCTTTAAGTATCAAGAACATCTCTTACAAATTTGATGCCTCTGTGACCTTTTCACTTCCAGATCCAAGCCTTCAAATTTTATCAAGAAATGGGAGATATTCGCATAGACATCAACTTTATGCTATGGAAAAAAACATTAGGGCATTAAATCGGATGGTCATTCAGACATCAATAATGATCATGCTAACATCAATGATGATCATGCAGACATCAAATTTAGACCATGGTAAATAGCCATTTGTTTTCAAATCTAGGCAAATCTGATGATTTGTATTGCATCATATATATTGATCCAATGGTGCAAGATGATTCAAAATGTTAAAAATTTTAAGAGGCTACCACATGGCATAAGCACATAAAGTAGTATACTGAAAACAAGATCTTTATATAAACATGTGATTGATAAGTGGTATGAGAACATTCAAGCTAATAGAAGATTGATGAAGTGATTTTAATTGTGCAAATCAAAATCTATGATGAGTGGAAGTTAAAGGGGTCAATGAATCTCAAAGGATAATGCATGAATAAAAATGGCACAAATGTATTAGACTGGTAGAAGATCAAAGGTTTGCACTCATCTAGACAAGCAATATCTAATGGAGTGAGATGGGTCAACATGCCAATGATCTGAGTCAAATTTTGATAGATAATAAACAAAGGGCAAACCTAGGACATTTTCAATGGAAGTAAATGGGGCATTCTTTAACTCAAGTAAGGTAAAAACAAAGGGAACAAAGCTCAAACATGATCCATATTGAACCATTAGGACCAAACATTGCTAGTAAAGCTCCATATAGGTAAAATAGGTCTTTTGGGCCTAATACAGATATCGAAGATGGACCAATGATTGTGAAGCAAGATCAATCAATTTTTAGGTTTACATGAATATTGTGACTATGTGAAAACTAATAATTGTATTAGTTTTCACCTATAATGAACTTGTGTTTGATATTGGAACAAATACATATTTAAACATGATCATGGAAAGGTGTTTTGCCTATCATTAGGGTCACATTTTCAATGAGAAAGTATCGATGGCCACCCAAATCAGATGTGGCATAATTCTGTCAATTCTAAGACATGGTCTTCATTGGTAGATTAGATAGATAATAACATGGAGTTCCAATAAGGACACTGGATGGATGGATAGGGACAATGAGCATTCAATTCTTTTACAAAATTTGTTCCTTATTGATAAGGTCATGAGTCAGCATCCTTGAACTTGTTATAATACATCACAGTTCCCCTTCTCTCTTCCTTTTTCTATATATGTTCCATCTTCTACCACATTTTACTCTCTTGCTAACTCTAAAATTTTTAGAAATAAATCTCTACTATTTTTAGATAAATAGACTCGTATGCTTTGGCTTGCTTAGGCTATGCAAAAATTTATACTATAATACCTTTTTATGTAATAACTACTTATTTATATCATTTTTCAAGCTAGATTGAAGTGTGTCATATGAATTCATGTATTGTAGTTAAGTGAATGTATGTTCCTTGTCTATGTCTAAATTTTCTCACCTTCATGAAATTCTTGGTATTTCTCATAATTCATTATAAGTGCAATTTATAGTTTATTATTTAGCTTTAAAGTGGTTATCTGCCCTCTCATGCTAATTTGATGGTTGATCAATGCCTTATTGTGAAATAGTTATGTGGGACTAATATTCTTTGGTCTTGAATGTGTCTCATAGTGTGTCTTGTTAAAAGTATAAGTGTTCCAATTATTGGTGCATCACCTCATTTTATATGCTTTCAAGTATTGTTTTTACTCCATCTTCCCTTTTCCAAGAAAGTGTTAGATTAGGTCTAGTTTAGGTGATATATCCAAAAGGAAATTGGCCTTCTCTAGAGGTCTAATCCATTATTAGGATAGCCACAACCTAGGATCAGTCCCATGTTGGACTAGATTTGAGTAAGAGGACCTGAACAATCCCCTTATTCAGCTAGGGTGAACACCAATATTTACCATAAAATAGATATGTAAGTTCATTCTAAAGCACATTATCTATTGCTTTAGTATCCCTTCTACTATTATTTTTAATAATGAAACATAATTCAAAAATAAATAAGTCAAAGTTCTTTTTAAAATCTATCGCATAAAGCACAAATGGTCCACTTCATACAACCCACAAGGAAATGGCCAAGCTGAGGGAAAAAATAAAATCATTCTTTGAATACTTGAATGAGTTATTAATGAATTTGGTCAAGACTAACACACATAGCTTTATCCCACTCTCTAGGCATGCCACACTAGCATTTGCACACCCACAGGGGCAATCCCTTATTCTATCATCTATGGTAGTGAGTCTATTATACCTATAGAAGTTGAGATTCCATCTTTGCGCATATTCCTACAACAAATCATTGTTGAAGAATATTATCACACTTCACACCTTAGTGAACTCAATCTTCTTGATGAGAAATGACTTAATGCCTTAAACCATTTGTAAGTATGCCATAATTGCCTATGCCATAGCTATAATAAAAGGATAAAATCTAGGGAGTTCAAAATCAGAGATCTTGTTCTAAAGGAAAACCAATAGAATACTAATGTTGAAATGGAAAAGAAAGGAAATTTTGAACCCAATTGGTAGGGCCCGTATATCATTATTTCAAAATATGGATCAAGAGCTTACATGTTAGCCATAAAATATGGAGAGGAGATTAATGAGCCTATGAACATCCTACACCTTAATAGATTATATGATTAACTTATTTTACATGTTATTTTTTATAGGTGTCAAAAATATTCAAAAATCATAAAAAATTAAAAAAGAAAGAAAAAAGGAAAAAAATCATCAAAAGCCAAAAAAAGTCAAAAAAATGAGAAAGCAAAAATAATAGTTCATCCATAAGTGAAAACCAATTTACGAGCACTTTGGACAAGTATCATGGTGAAAACCAAGTCTTTGATGCCATGCATAATTCATAATTTATATTCACCCTGGTTACTTGGGTGCATCATGTTGTATGCATTCATAGTATATTTCTACATTTTCCTTTGTCACTTGTTTCATCACCCATTCCATAACATTTTAGCTTAGGGTTTGATCTTTGTATTTATGTACCAGTGTCCTTTCTCATGATAGACAAATGTCTCATGTATAACCATCTCTATCACATTAATTTACACACATACTAAACCAAAACATTCAAAAATACAAGAAAACGCTTACCTTAAAACATATCTACCATATTAGCTAGCTTATAAACTCACCCACTTGCTCATATTTATGTGGAGGGATAATTGTGCATCTATTCATCAGGAACTAAACACTTCATCAATCACCCATTTTCTCATCACTTCGCATATTAGGAGAACTACATATGCCCTGATATCCCCATATGGACTTTGTCCAAGGTGGATTAATAGGCAATGCTTAAAGACACAGGGTCTGTAGGGTTAGTTTGGCCACCATCATCCCCATCATCCATTCCACCAAACAAGGTTTCATTTTACATCCATGCACTCTTTTTCCTACTTCCTCATTGATTTCTCAAATATATCAACCTTAGCCTAAGATGTTAAGTATTTTATTGTGTCTTTTAGGTGTTGATTAATTTTGTGTTGTTTTCATCTATGTTTTTTCATCATTTTGTTTAACTTATATTTTTAGTCAATTATCCCTTAACTTAACCATTTTTTGTTTTTTTTAAATCCTCTTATCCTTAACCATTTTTGGTTATTTTTCTTACTTTATTACCTTAACCATTATTGGTTATAAAATATTGTTACACCATTCTTGCTTATTTTTCTTAAATCTCATTACATTAACTTATTTTAGTTATTTTATTTATTCTTGTTTGTATTAAATCATTTTGTGATATTTTTTTAAATTTTGTTTGTCGTAAATTGTCTATCTTTGTTTGTCTCATTTTCATTTTTATGTGAAATTTTTTCAAAAGTTTGTGTTCATTTTGAAATTTTTATGATCAAAATAATTGTGTGTATTATAATCTAGTGTTATTATGACTTCATATCTCATGATGCCTTATATACTATACATCTTGACCTTTTACTTGTTTTATTAATTGTGTATATGTAAATATTATTTTATGTATTATGTTATAGTGTGGTTATTATTTATCCATATTATGATGCACTTTGTTTTACATAAATTATTTTTTTAAGTCCTTATTCATAAAACACAAAAATTCATCACGATTATTTTATATCATTGGTAATTTTTTGTTTTAATCTACATTAAAATTTAGGATGCTTAGTACTTATTTACCTATTTCACCTTGGAACTTCAATGCAAAGTAGAACTAAACATAAGGAAGCTATCTAATACACTATGCATGCATCCATAAAAATCATACATTACATTTCATTTTTTACCATAATAAATGGTGAACATAATTAACATGTGTTATTTTCACTCAAAAAGAATAAAATATAATTACCATTCATGCCATAACTATCCATCTAAATCATAAGTCATGTATAAAAGACTAGCAATATGCATACCATGTATATCTATCTACACCATAACCCATACATAAATAAAATAAGAAATGGTCCATAATGTCCATCACATCACAATAATACAAATATGATAGCCAAAATGAATCATGTATATATATATATAATCCAAATCCAATGTGTCTATACAATGTTATATATCAAAAATATATATACATCATTGCATCATCCTCAAGGCATATCAATTCTCTCCCTGACACTTAGATGGGGCATCTATGGTCAAACTAGGCTCATAAAACTATGGTGTACTCCTTAGAGTACCCATGACCCATTATGATCCTTACCTCATAGACCTCTCTATCTCTATTGTCTATATTAACCTCCCTAATATAGATCTCCTAGTCTAGTACTCCCAATATGAATGTGCCCATTGTGCTCATGGAACAACCTCCTCATACAAACTCTTGTAGTATGTGGCCTAATCTATAGCCTACATGACCGTAGCAAATGTCACCAACTACCCCTATCCTACTGATAATACCCTAACCTCTACTAACTCCACTTGTGTAGTATCCCTCTCCCATATGTATCATTGTGTTAGATTTATGTCATTAGGTGTCTGGGTCTTTACATCCTGGATTTTATCTTATGTTTGGGTTGATAGAAGGGATGTGATTGAATTACAGGTGGTGGATAGATATGTATAGTGGTGGGATAGATATTGGTTAATGAGACTCACAATACTATATGGTCCTCCACACACTCAGATACAGAGATTGATAACCAACTTAGGTAGATAACCATAAGGTATAGGACTATGATCAAGGATCAGGAGGGAAGTTACAATACAAATAGGAGGGAGATGAGGATGGGGAAAGGGATAAAGGGGATTGAGGATAGAGGAGACCCAATTTTAAGATGTGGAGGGGACATATTTGGACTATGCAAAGATATTATAGGAGTAAGATATGGATACAGAGATGAGAGCTACTACAGAGGAGTTGGTCAGAGGAAGAGAGACTTATTTGGTTGCTATTGATAGTGATGGGGAGTGAGATGGTGATGATATAGAGATGAGGGAAGCACCAAAGACACATATAGAGAGGGGAAATAATACTAGGACATTAAGGCTAGGTAAGTCATGGTAGGATCAGACATTAATAGGTAAGTTACATGAGGAGATTTAAGAATGAGATGTAAAGATTGTTGGATTACATGAAGAGGTGACTAGACTATATGGAAATGTGGATAGCAAGGATGGTCAATTAACTTTGAGAGTGGCTAACATCAAAAATCCATAGATTAAGGTGGATAGGTTACAATTTGAGGTGGAGAGGTTAGAGAGGGATGGCATGGCATTAGCAGTTGGAATTATTGTAGAGGATGTAAAGACCTAGATACCTAATGATACAACACAAGAATAATGATACAGATGGGAGAGGGATATTTCATTGGTGGATTTGGTAGAGGTGAGGGTATTATTATAAGTATGGGGATAGTTGGTAATTTTGGATAGGGTCATGTAAGATATGGAGCATGCCACATATTATAGGATTTTTTATGAGGAGGTTATTCCATGAGCACAATGAATGCCTTCATACATGGAGTACTCAACCAAGAGATATATGTCAGGGAGGTTAGTATATCTAGTAGAGTTAGAGAGGTCTATAGGGTAGGGATCATAGTGGGTAATGGGTCCTTTGAGGATTACACCATGGAATTATGATCCTATTTCAACCACAGATGCCCCATCCAAGGGTTAGGGAGAGACTTGATATGCCTTGATCATGATGCAATGATGTATATATATTTTTGATATACATCATTGTACAAACATATTTTATTTGGATACACACACACACATGATTCATTTTGGCCGTCAAACTTGTATTATTATTGTTGGGAGGGGTGGAGGTAAATCCAAGAACAAACACACCTGTTCTAATTCCACCCGTTAGGATCTTGCTCCTCAGAAAGAGCACAGTATGATTACCAAATATAAGCAATTGAATATGCAGAAATAACCAGAAACACAAGTAACTAGAATTCACCAATAGCACAGAATATGAGAGACAATACACTAACTTGTATTAACACTATACAGAAAAGAATACATCAAAGAGCCACCACACTCTTTCACCTTATAGAGATTCGCCACACCTCAAGTGTACAGTAATTCTTCTCACACACACTCTCCTACACAAAAAAATGGTCCCAACAACCAACTCACACACAGAATTGGTGTTCACCTCACCAACCAGTTAGTAATAACCCTACCGGTACACTAAGCACTCTATAGCACTTCAAGCTGATCTCTCATGAACCTGCAACCTGCAATTCAAAGACCAAACTTACATGTAGATCCCCAATGAGCTTGCAATAACCTACAACTCACAGATCTTACAACTAGAAGGAACTCTGCTTTTCTATCTCATGCCTTAAACAATACATGCCAATGGGTCTATAAATAGATCCCTAACTCAACAATAACTTAGACTCATAATTTAGACAATTATCCTCGCAGCCCAAGACTCTAACTGGTCTCAACATGCAAACTCTTTGTTCACTTAACTAACTGTCCATGAAACGAGCAGTTTTGGAACACACAGGCGACCGACGTCGGTCCCTGCTTGTCTGGTTCTGCCGACGTCGGCCGACTTCCTGCCATCGCCGGTGGCCTTCTGCACTGGTCTCTGCCGATGTCGGTCCTGCTACCGACGCCGGTGCTCCTGGATCTCAGCAACCATTGTTCCTTCAGTTTGCAAAGGGTTGAAGCTTTTAGCTCCACAACCTAACAATCTCCCACTTAGAGATAAACAGCTGCAACCTGTACCTGTACACCGTCTAGTTTGTTCCCTTGGCTTTGTATCCCTCCTCAAGATCACTCTTGAAGACCAACCACCACAAAATCCGTGGTGCAAAACCTGTCATCCAAATTACCTGCCACATCCGCATCTACAACCATGTAGATAAAGAACTTGACCCTGCATAGCATGTGCACTTGCTGCTGGTCCCACTGAACTGCCCTTCAGTATTACTCTTCTGGATTGACTCCAAACTTGTGATAACTCCCACTGCTTGGGAAAACTTAGGTTTAGTACATACCATGCACTCAACCTCATTATGTGAATCAAGACACCTGTTCTATGAACTGTCTAACCATCAGCGTGCTAACCGGCTTCACACAATCATCCTGAAACAAAGTCAACAAGACCTCCATGTCTCTAGAACACACTCATGCCAAAGAATCTTGCTGCTCCTAGATTCTCCATGACAAACACCTGAACTAGCTTTACCTTTAGTTCAGCAATACCTGTATATGTAACCCTGCAACAAGCACATCATACAGAAAATAGGATAATGTAGCTAATATTATCCAACCTGGTAAAGAGAAACACAATGATCAAACCTCCATTGCCCTGCAGCTAATACAAGATCATATACTCTGATCTTCCATCTCACGTATCCATTTCTGCTCTTCTTCATCCTCAACATCCATTCGTCTCTCAGTGCTTACTTCCAGCTGGCAACACTACCCAAAACACCTATTTGGTTCTCCTCCAAGGAATCACATCCTCATCCATGCCAAGCTCCCACTATTTCCTGGATCTACCTGTTCTGCTTCTTTAACAACTTCCTGGTTCTATGCCATAAGTGAGCAATAAGTAGTGTAAAGAAGGGAAATGATGAATTTAAGAACTTACTTACACCTTTAGTCCTCCATATGGGCGCTTGAGACTCCATGACAACTCGCTGTCCACCCAAAATTCATCTCAGTAACCGATGCCGATCACATCTCAGTCTACAGCCGACCAATGTTGGTTCCCTGCGACTGCCTCCTTGCCGACGTCGGTTTCCTTTGGCTGACGTCGGTCTCTGTCTGCCCTGAGTCACCGACGTCGGGCTGCACATAGCCGACGTCAGTCCCTGTCTGGACACTGACGCCAGTTTTCCTGCCGATGTCGGTCTCTGTGTTTTTCTTGTGAGACCTGAATTTTTCCCGTGAGCTCCTTTTGGATCAAACCCTTGTCCAAATCACCCTTGCTCTGCTCAAAATTCCTCTGCACCTTGTGCTGAACTCTGTCTGTCACTTTCTCCTTGAAAACCAAGGCTTTCCTGTTCTTGTCACTAACATCAGATTCCTCAAGAAACCTCACCTTCTTCTTCTACATACAGAAACCACGATTCATGCCTTCCAAATCTGAAAGCATACTCTTTGACTCAAGAACCAGCATCTCCTTCTTATCTATGTGACCAAGCCTATTAAGCCACATCTCTGAATCTACAGCTGAAGTAGATAACCCAGAAAGAGAATCAGTAAAAGAAGTAGATAGATAAAGCGTACCTACTTTCTTACCTTTAGCTATAACAAGTGTACCCTTGGTAACCTTCCAAGAGTCCGCTGTGAGAGTTACTGTGCAACCCTCTTCACCCAAACTTCTAACAGAAATCAGATTCCGCTTCAGAACTGGGACATGCATGACCTCCTTTAACACCCATGTGTCACATGTCTGCAATTTCAGCTTCACTTTGCCTTTGCCAACAATCTGACAAGGCTTACCATCCCCTACACAAATTTCTCCAAAGTCTCCCTGGACATACTCATGAAAAAATTCTCTATGTGGGGATGCATGAAAAGAGGCACCTGAATCTAATACCCAAGATTCTACTTTATCCAAAGAACATACCAGAGCATCCTGTGCAACGTAACCCGCAACATCTGCTTCTTCTCCATGTCCTTCATGCTGATCTTCACCCGATCTGCAATCTCTCTTTAAGTGCCCTTGCTTTCCACATTTCCAGCAGGTTATTCTGCCATACTTGGACTTGGATCTTTTGCCCATCTTCGACCTTGATCTCCCACGCTCTGTCTTCTCTCTTGGCCTTCCTCTTCCTTCAACACTCAAAGCATCTCCAGATGATTCACCTATGCTTTTCCTACGTATCTCTTCATTCAAGATCACACTCACAACATCATCTACTTTTAAGACTTTTGAAGGAGACACAGTATTAGAAACTGCCATTACCAAACCTTCCCAACTTTTAGGCAATGAACACAAGATTAAGAGAGCTCTAAGTTCATCATCAAATACAATATTAACTGAACTTAACTAGTTTACCAAACCATGGAAATCACTAAGATAGCTATGAACAGATCCACCTTCCAACATTTGCAAATTAAATAAACGCTTCATAAGAAATACCTTATTAGAAGCCGAGGGTTTTTCATACAAATTTGCCAAAGATTTCATCAACTCCACCGTTGTCTTACACTGTGATAAGCTGGAAATCACAGATGATTCAAGACTCAATCTAACAGATCCCAGAGCCTTCCGATCAAGAACCTCCCATTATTCATCTTTCATATCCAAGGGTTTGCTAGCAACCCCACCCACCGATAAGTACAAATCTTTCTGATACAGATAGTCCTCAATCTGCATCCTCCATAATTGGTAGTTCTTGCCATTAAACTTTTCCATTCGTAGTTGACTGTTTTCTGCCATTGCTCAACTCCCACTCAAATAGAAACCCTGTGAGTAACCTGTAATCAAAACACACTACCCAGATCTACACCAATCTGTTAGTATCCCAACCAAAAGCTCTGATACCACTTGTTGGGAGGGGTGGAGGTAAATCCAAGAACAAACACACCTGTTCTAATTCCACCCGTTAGGATCTTGCTCCTCAGAAAGATCACAGTATGATTACCAAATATAAGCAATTGAATATGCGGAAATAACCAGAAACACAAGTAACTAGAATTCACCAATAGCACAGAATATGAGAGACAATACACTAACTTGTATTAACACTATACAGAAAAGAATACATCAAAGAGCCGCCACACTCTTTCACCTTACAGAGATTTGCCACACCTCAAGTGTACAATAATTCTTCTCACACACACTCTCCTACACAAAAAAACGGTCCCAACAACCAACTCACACACAGAATTGGTGTTCACCTCACCAACCAGTCAGTAATAACCCTGCCGGTACACCAAGCACTCTATAGCACTTCAAGCTGATCTCTCATGAACCTGCAACCTGCAATTCAAAGACCAAACTTACATGTAGATCCCCAATGAGCTTGCAACAACCTGCAACTCACAGATCTTACGACTAGAAGGAACTCTGCTTTTCTATCTCATGCCTTAAACAATACATGCCAATGGGTTTATAAATAGATCCCTAACTCAAACAATAACTTAGACTCATAATTTAGACAATTATCCTCACAGCCCAAGACTCTAACTGGTCTCAACATGCAAACTCTTCGTTCACTTAACTAACTGTTCATGAAATGAGCAGTTCTGGAACACACAAGCAACCGACGTCGGTCCCTGCTTGTCTGGTTCTGTCGACGTCGGCCGACTTCCTGCCGTCATCGATGGCCTTCTGCACTGGTCTCTGCCGACGTCGGTCCTGCTGCCGACGCCAGTGCTCCTGGATCTCAGCAACCATTGTTCCTTCAGTTTGTAAAGGGTTGAAGCTTTTAGCTCCACAACCTAACAATTATGATGTGATGGACATTATGGACTATTGATTATTTTATTTGCATATGGTTTATGGTGTAGATGGATAGACATGGTATGGTTATTACTATTCTTTTATACATGAGTTATGATCTTTATGGATAGTTATGACATGAATGATAATTATATCTCCTACTTTTTGAGTGATAATAACACATGTTAATCATATTCAACATTTATTATGGTAAAAAAAATGAAATGTAATGTATGGTTTTTATGGATGTATGCATAATGTATTATATAGTTGCCTTGTGTTTAGCTCTATTTTGCATTAGAGTTCCAACATGAAATAGGTAAATTAAGTATTGAGCATCCTAAATTTTAATGTAGTATAAAACAAAAAATCACCAATGATATAAAATTATCATGATGAATGTTTGTGTTTTATGTATAAGGACTTAAAAGAATAATTTTGTGCAAAATAAAGTGCATCATGATATGGATAAATCTTAACCACACTATAATGTAATACACAATATAATATTGAAAAACACACAATCAATAAAACAAGTAAAAGGTCAAGATGTATAGTATATAGGGAATCATGAGATATGAAGTCATAATGACACTAGATTATAATACACAAAATTATTTTGATAACATAACTTTCAAAAGGAACACAAATTTTTGAAAAAAAATCATATAAAAAGGAAAATGAGACAAACAAAGATAGATTATTTAAGACAAATAAAATAAAACAAATATCAAAAAATGATTTAAGACAAATAAAATTAAAAAAATATCCCAAAATAATTTAAGACAAACAAGATTAAATAGAAGAACCAAAATTAGTTAAATTAATGAGATGTAAGCAAAATAACCAAGAATGGTTAAGGTAACAAGATTTTATAACTAACAATGGTTAAGGTAAGGAAGTAAGCAAAATAACCAAAAATGGTTAAGGATAAGAGGATTAAAAAATAAGCAAAAATGGTTAAGGTAATGGATAACAAACTAAAAAGATAAGTTAAATAAAATGACAACAAATCGTAGATGAAAATAGCATAAAATTAATAAACACCTAAAAGATTCAACAAAAGACTTAACATCCTTGGCTAGGGTTAAGACGTTTGGTAGCCAAGATCCATAATAATATTTGAATAATTAATGAGGAAGTATGAAAAGGAGTGTATGGATGTAAAATGAAACCATTCTTGGGGGAATGGATGATGGGGATGATGGTGGCTGAGTTAACCCTAGAGACCCCATGCCTCTAAGCACTACCTACATAATCCACCCTAGACAAAGTCCATGTGGGGATATTAGGCTAGATGTAGTTATCCCAATATGGGTTATAAAATGGGTTATTGATGAAGTTTATAGTTCCTGATGAATAAATGCATGATTGTCCCTCCCAAGAAATGTGAGCAAGTGAATGAGTTTGGAAGCTAGCTAGGATGGTAGACATGTTTTATAGTAAGTGTTTTCTTGTAGTTTTGAATGTTTTTGTTTAATATGTGTGTAAATGAATGTGACAAATATGGTTACATATGAGACATTCCTATGTCATGAGTAAGGACACATGTACACAAATACAAGGATCAAACCCTAAGCTAAAATTCTATGGAATGGTTGATGAAACAAGCGACAAAGGAAAATGTATAAATATACAATAGATGTTTGCAATGGGATGCCCCCAATGTTAAGTTTTGGAGTTAAAATCTTCACTAATGCAAATGGAGGAGGTTGTTGAGTTACAAAGCAACTAACATCGGCAGGCAAACCGACATCGGTCATCTTCAGTGTTCACAGTAACCAACGTCAGTTAGGGGTCAATCGACATCGGTCAGATAAGAACCGACGTCGGCAACCTGTGTGTGTGTGCGTTTGCATGCACTTCCATAACTGGTCTAATTTTAGACGGACAATCAGTTTGCATGTAAAGACTAATTTTAGTCTTAAGTCTATGTTTCTAATTATTGTAATTAGGAAGTCTAATTATTATTTGTATGGGATCTATTTAAGAGACCCATGGGGCTATATTGTAATCAAGGACAAGGAAGAGATCCTTCCAATTGTAAGATCAGGTTGATCTACCGTTTGTTCAAGATCAAGAGAGATCTACATGGTAAGTAAGATCAGTTGATTTTTAGGTTGTTGCAAGATTAGGGAGATCTACTTGGAGTACTTTGAGTACTTGGTACTGGCAATATTGTTATTGACTGGTGGAGGGTACAACTCTATGTTTGAGTTGTGGTTGTAATTGGTTGAGAGAGAGAGAACTCTTGAGGGAGAATTACTGGTACACATAAGAGGTGTGGGAAGAGTGTGATTTATTCATTGTATTTCCTTCTGGAAGAGTATTAATATAAGGTTGTATTGTCTCTCATATTCTGTGTTGTTTTTGAATTCTAGCTACATTTTACTTCTGGTTAAATTCCATGTTTAGTTGCTTATACAAAGGTAATCAAGTGTGCTCTTAAGGAGTATGGATCCTAAAAATTGGTATCAGAGCCAGGTTCACCAAGTGATACCACTGACAATTGGTATCAGAGCTAGGATCATTAACAACCTATTTTAGAGCAGGTTAGTGTTTGTTGATTACAGGTCACTCTCAGAGGTTTTTGATTGAGTGGGAGTAAAGCAATGGCAAAATAAAGTACACTAAGAATGGAGGAATTCAATGGCAAGAATTATAAATTACTGTATTGTGGAAAGAAACAGCAGGTAAAGAAAGATTTTTGGTTGGTAGAAGATCAGCATGAAGGAAATAAAGAATCAAATGATGCAGGTATTATTGCATGGGTTGCTCTTATATGTTCCTTGAATAAAGTAGAATCTTGGGTTTTAGATTCTGTTGCCTCTTTCCATGCAACCCCAAATAGAGTATTTTTCTATGATTATGTCCATGGAGTCTTTGGAAAGATTTATTTAGGGGTTGGTGAGCCTTGGCAAATTGTTGGCAAAGGGGAAGTGCGGCTGAAATTGCAAATGGGTAACACATGGGTGTTGAAGGATGTCATGCATAGCCCAGTCCTAAAGAGGAGTCTAATTTCTACAAGAAATTTGGGTGATGAGGTTTGCACAGTTACTCTCACAATAGAATCTTGGAAAGTTTCTAAGGGTGCACTTGAATTAGCATGTGGTAAAAAAGTAGGTACTCTTTATCTATCTACTTGTATTACTGATTCTCCTTCTAGTTTATCTACTTCAGATGTAGATGCAAATATGTGGCTCTATAGGCTTGGTCACATGAATAAGAAGGAGATGCATGTTCTTAAGAGGAAGTTTGATGTCTTTGACAAACTTAAGAACTGGAAAGCCTTAGTTTTCATGGAGAAGATGATAGACAGAGATCAGCGCAAGGGGATAAATAATTTTGAGTAGGGCAGTTTGGACAAGGTAATGATCCAAAGTGAGCTCACGGGTAAAATTCATCACTCACATGAAAACATAATTATTGATGCCAGTCAGGTGAGAACCAACATCGAACAGGAAGATATCGACGTCGATCATGTGTAGACCAAAGTCAGTGGTGTCGAGTAGGTGGAGACCGACGTCAGCTAGGGAATTGACGTCAGTGACTAGGTGTACACTAACATTGGTAAGGGAACTGGCATCGGTGATCAGGTAGAATCGACATCGATCGAGTGCAGACTAGGGTCGATCAGAGAATGGATTTTAGAAAAATAGCAAGCTGTCAAGGAGTCTCAAATGCCCATATAGAGGACTGAAAGGGTAAGTAAGCCTCAAATTCATTATTCCCCTTCTTTATACTACTTAAACTTGTTTCTCATTTATTGTCAAGAACCAGGAAGTTTTGAAGAGGTAATGCAGGTAGAATCCAAGAAACAGTGGGAGCATGGCATGAATGAGGAAATTGATTCCTTGGGAAAGAACCAAATAGGAGATTTGGTAGAGTTGCCAGCCGAAATAAAAGCACTGAAAGATGAATAGATTCCTAGGTTAAAGAAAGGAGAGAATGGACACGTGAGATAGAAGGCTAGGCTATATGGTCTTGAGCAAGCTCCAGGATAGTGGTATAGGTTTGACGGGTTTATGACAAAGCATGGCTTTAGTCAATGTCAATGTAATCACTGTGTTTATTTTACCAGGTTGGATAATGGTCACAACATTATCCTATTACTATATGTGGATGATATGCTTGTTGTAGGTTCATACATGCAAGGATTTGTTGAGCTAAACGTTAAAGTAGCTCAGTGGTGTGCCAGGAAGGATTCAGGAGCAAAAATTCTTGGCATGAGTATTTCTAGAGACAGGGAAAGTCACAGGTTGATGTTGTCTCGAGATGATTATGTGAATAAGGTAGTGGAAAGGTTCAATATGCAGGATGCAGAATCGGTTAGCACACCTATAAATGGACAGTTCATAGAATAGTGTCCCAAATCACATGATGAGGTTGAGTATAGGTGTACTAGACCTGATGTTACCCAAGCAGTGGGAGTTGTCAACAAGTTTGTGGCCAATTTAGGAAAGGAGCACTAGAAAGCAGTTTAATGGATTCTTAGGTATCTGAGAGGGACCAGCAATAGGGATTCATGCTATGCAAGGTTAGGCACTTCTCTACATGGGTATGTAGATTCAGATATGGCAGGTTACTTGGATGACAAGAGAAGCACCACAGGATATGTGGTGGTTGGTCTTCAATATTAAACTTGAAGAGGGATACAATCTAAGAAACAAAATTAGATAATGTACAGGTACAGATACAGGTGTAGTTGTTTATCTCTAAGTGAGAGATTATTAAGTTATGGAGCTAAAATCTTCACTGATGTAAATGGAGGAGGTTGTTGAGTTGCAGAGCAATCGACGTCGATAGGCCAACTGACATCAGTCATCTTTAGTGTTCACAGTAACTGACATTGGTTAGGGTTCGACCGACATCGATCAGATAGGAACCGATGTCGGTAACCTGTGTGTGTGTGTGTGTGCATTTGCAAGTGCTTTCAAAACTTGTCTAATTTTAGATGGACATTCAGTTTGCATGTAACGACTAATTTTAGTCTTAAGTCTACATTTCTAATTATTGTAATTAGTAAGTCTAATTATTGTTTGTATGGGATCTATTTAAGAGACCCATGGGGTTGTATTGTAATCAAGGACAAGGAAGAGATCATTCCAATTGTAAGATCAAGTTGATCTGCAGGTTGTGCAAGATCAAGAGAGATCTACATGGTAAGTAAGATCAGTTGATTTGTAGGTTGTTGCAAGATCAGGGAGATCTAGTTGGAGTACTTTGAGTACTTGATATTGGCAGTATTGTTACTGACTGGTGGAGGGTACAACTCTGTGTTTGAGTTGTGGTTGTAATTGGTTGAGAGAGAGAGAACTCTTGAGGGAGAATTATTGGTATGCCCAAGAGATGTGGGAAGAGTGTGATTTATTCATTGTATTTCCTTCTGGAAGAGTATTAACACAAGGTTGTATTGTCTCTCATATTTTGTGTTGTTTCTGAATTCTAGTTACATTTTACTTTTGGTTAAATTCTGTGTTTAGTTGCTTATACAAAGGTAATCAAGTGTGCTCTTAAGGAGTATGGATCCTGACAATTGGTATCAGAGCCAGGTTCACCAAGTGATACCACTGACAATTGGTATCAGAGCTAGGATCATTAACAACCTATTTTAGAGCAGGTTAGTGTTTGTTGATTACAGGTCACTCTCAGGGGTTTTTGATTGAGTGGGAGTAAAGTAATGGAAGAAGAAAGTACACTAAGAATGGAGGAATTCAATGGCAAGAATTATCAATTACTGTATTGCGGAAAGAAAGAGCAGGTAAAAAAATATTGTTGGTTGGTAGAAGATCAGCATGAAGGAAATAAAGAAGCAAATGATGCAGGTATTGTTGCACGAGTTGCTCTTATATGTTTCTTGGATAAAGTAGAATCTTGGGTTTTAGATTCTGTTGCCTCTTTTCATGTAACCCCAAATAGAGTATTTTTCCATGATTATGTCCATGTAGACTTTGGAAAGATTTATTTAGGGGTTGGTGAGCTTTGTCAAATTGTTGGCAAAGGGGAAGTGTAGTTGAAATTGCAGATAGGCAACACATGGGTGTTGAAGGATGTCATGCATGTCCCAGTCCTGAAGAGGAGTCTAATTTCTACAAGAAAGCTAGGTGATGAGGGTTGCACAGTTACTCTCACAGCAAAATCTTGGAAAATTTCCAAGGGTGCACTTGAATTAGCATGTGGTAAGAAAGTACGTACTCTTTATCTATCTACTTGTATTATTGATTCTCCTTCTAGTTTATCTAATTTAGATGTAGATGTGAAGATGTGGCTTTGTAGGCTTGGTCACATGAATAAGAAGGGGATGCATGTTCTTAAGAGGAAGTTTGATATCTTTGACAAACTTAATAACTAGAAAGCCTTGGTTTTCATGGAGAAGATGATGGATAGAGATCAGCACAAGGGGTTGAATAATTCTGAGTAGGGTAGTTTGGACAAGGTTATGATCCAAAGTGAGCTCATGGGTAAAATTCATCACTCATAGGAAAACACAGTTACCGACATCAGTCAGGTGAGAATCGTCATCAAATAAGAAGATAATGATGTCGATCATGTACAGACCAGAGTCAGTGGTGTCAGGCAGGTGGAGACCAATGTCGGTCAAGGAATCAATGTCAGTGACCAAGTGTACACTAATGTTAGTAAGGGAACCAACGTCAGTGATAAAGTGGAATCGACATCGGTTGGGTCTAGACTAGGGTCAACCAGAGAATGGATTTTGGGCAGATAGCAAGCTATCAAGGAGTCTCAAATGCCCATATGGAGGACTGAAAGGGTAAGTAAGCCTCAAATTCATTATTCTCCTTCTTTATACTACTTGAACTTATTGTTCACTAATGTTCAAGAACCAGGAAGTTTTGAAGAGGCAATGCAGGTAGAATCTAGGAAACAGTGGGAGCATGGCATGAATGAAAAAATTGATTCTTTGGGAAAGAACCAAATTGGAGATTTGGTAGAGTTGCCAGCCAGAATGAAAGCACTAAAAGCCGAATGGATTCCTAGGTTAAAGAAAGGAGAGAATGGACACGTGAGATAGAAGGCCAGGTTATATGGTCTTGAGCAAGCTCCAAGACAGTGGTATAGGTTTGACGGGTTTATGACAAAGCATGGCTTTAGTCAATGTCAATGTAATCACTGTGTTTATTTTACCAGGTTAGATAATGGTCGCAACATTATCCTATTACTGTATGTGGATGATATTCTTATTACATGTTTATATGTGTAGGGATTTGCTAAGCTAAAGGTAAAATTAGCTCAGTGGTGTGCCAGGAAGGATTCAGGTGCAAAAATCCTCAGCATGAGTATTTTTAGAGACAGGGAAAGTCACAGGTTGATGTTTTCTTAGGATGATTATGTGAATAAGGTAGTGGAGAGGTTCAATATATAGGATGTAGAACCAGTTAGCACACTTATGGATGGATAGTTCACATAACAGTGTCCCAAATCACATGATGAGGTTGAGTACATGTGTACTAGACCTAATGTTACCCAAGCAGTGGAAGTTGTCAGTAAGTTTTTGGCCAATCTAAGAAAGGAGCACTGGAAAGTAGTTTAATGGATTTTCAAGTATCTGAGAGGGACTAGTAGTAGGTATTAATGCTATGCAGGGTCAAGCACTTCTCTACATGGGTATGTAGATTCAGATATGGTAGGTTACTTGGATGACAGGAGAAACACCATAGGATATATTGTGGTTGGTCTTCAAGATTAAACTTGAAGAGGGATACAAGCCAAAAAAAAATATTAAATGATGTATAGGTACAGGTACAGGTGCAACTGTTTATCTCCAAGTGGGATATTGTTAAGTTGTGCAGTTAAAAGCTTCATTGATGTAAATAGAGGAGGTTGCTGAGTTGTAGAGAAATCAATGTCGGTATGCCAACCAACATCGGTCATCTTTAATGTTCACAGTAATCGACATCGGTTAGGGGTCGGCCAACATCAGCCAGACAAGAACTGATGCCGACAACCTGTGTGTGCGTGCATTTGCATGTGCTTCCAGAATTGGTCTAATTTTAGACGGATAATCAGTTTGCATGTAAAGACTAATTTTAGTCTTGAGTCTACATTTCTAATTATTGTAATTAGGAAGTCTAATTATTATTTGTATGTGATCTATTTAAGAGACCCATGGGGCTATATTGTAATCAAGAACAAGGAAGAGATCCTTCCAATTGTAAGATCAGGTTGATCTACAAGTTGTGCAAGATCAGGGGAGATCTATATGGTAAGTAAGATCAGTTGATTTGTAGGTTATTGTAAGATCAGGGAGATCTACTTGGAGTACTTTGAGTACTTGGTACTGGCAGTATTGTTACTGACTAGTGGAGGATACAACTCTGTGTTTGAGTTGTGGTTGTAATTAGTTGAGAGATAGAACTCTTGAGGGAGAATTACTGGTACGCCCAAGAGGTGTATGAAGAGTGTGATTTATTCATTGTATTTCCTTCTGAAAGAGTATTAATACAAGGTTGTATTGTCTCTCATATTCTGTGTTGTTTCTGAATTCTAGTTACATTTTACTTCTAGTTAAATTCCATGTTTAGTTGCTTATACAAAGGTAATCAAGTGTGCTCTTAAGGAGTAGGGATCCTGACAATTGGTATCAGAGCCAGGTTCACAAAGTGATACCACTGATAATTGGTATCAGAGCTAGGATCATTAACAACCTATTTCGGAGTAGGTTAGTGTTTGTTGATTACATGTCACTCTCAAGGGTTTCTGATTGAGTGGGAGTAAAGCAATGATAGAAGAAAGTACACTAAGAATAGAGGAATTCAATGGCAAGAATTATCAATTACTATATTGTGGAAAGAAAGAGCAGGTAAAGAAAGATTGTTGGTTGGTAGAAGATCAGCATGAAGAAAATAAAGAAGCAAATGATGCAGGTATTATTACATGGGTTGCTCTTATATGTTCCTTGGATAAAGTATAATCTTGGGTTTTAGATTCTATTGCCTCTTTTCATGCAACTCCAAATAGAGTATTTTTCCATGATTATGTTCATGGAGACTTTGGAAAGATTTATTTAGGGGTTGGTGAGCCTTGTCAAATTGTTGGCAAAGGAGAAGTGCAGCTGAAATTGTAGATAGGCAACACATGGGTGTTGAAGGATGTCATGCATGTCCCAGTCCTAAAGAGGAGTCTAATTTCTACAGGAAAGTTGGGTGATGAGGGTTGCATAGTTACTCTCACAGCAAAATCTTAGAAAGTTTCCAAGAGTGCACTTGAATTAGCATGTGGTAAGAAAGTAAGTACTCTTTATCTATCTACTTGTATTACTAATTCTCCTTTTGGTTTATCTACTTTAGATGTAGATGCAAAGATGTGGCTCTGTAGGCTTGGTCACATGAATAAGAAAGGGATGCATGTTCTTAAGAGGAAGTTTGATGGCTTTGACAAACTTAAGAATTGGAAAGCCTTGGTTTTCATGGAGAAGATGATGGACAGAGATCAGCGCAAGGGGCTAAATAATTTTGAGCAGGGTAGTTTGGACAAGGTTATGATCCAAAGTGAGCTCACGGGTAAAATTCATCACTCACAGGAAAATACAGTTATCAACATCGATCAGGTGAGAACCATCATCAAATAGGAAGATACTGACGTTGGTCATGTGTAGACTAGAGTCAGTGGTGTCAGGCAAGTCGAGACCGACATCAGTCAGGGAACCAACATCGGTGACCAAGTGTACATCGATGTCGGTTAGGGAACTGGCATCAGTGATCAGGTGGAATCGACATCAGTCAGGTGCAGACCAGGGTCAACTAGAGAATGGATTTTGGGCAGACAGCAAGCTATCAAGGAGTCTTAAACCCCCATATGGAGGACTGAAAGGGTAAGTAAGCCTCAAATTCATTATTCCCCTTCTTTATACTACTTGAACTTATTGCTCACTGATGGTCAAGAACCAGGAAGTTTTGAAGAGGCAATGCAAGTAGAATCTAGGAAACAGTGGGAGCATGGCATGAATGAGGAAATTGATTCCTTGGGAAAGAACCAAATGGGAGATTTGGTAGAGTTGTCAGTTGGAATGAAAGCACTGAAAGATGAATGGATTGCTAGGTTAAATAAAGGAGAGAATGGAAACGTGAGATAGAAGGCCAGGTTATATGGTCTTGAGCAAGCTCCAGGACAGTGGTATAGGTTTGACGGGTTTATGACAAAGCATGGCTTTAGTCAATGTCAATGTAATCACTGTGTTTATTTTACCAAGTTGGATAATGGTCACAACATTATCCTGTTACTATATGTGGATGATATGCTTGTTACAGGTTCATACATGTGAGGATTTGCTAAGCTAAAGGTAAAAGTAGCTCAATGGTGTGCCAAGAAGGATTCAAGAGTGAAAATCCTTGGCATGAGTATTTCTAGAGATAGGAAAAGTCACAGGTTGATGTTGTCTCAGGATGATTATGTGAATAAGGTAGTGGAGAGGTTTAATATGCAAGATGCAGAACTAGTTAGCACACTTATGGATGGACAGTTCATAGAATAGTGTTCCAAATCACATGATGAGGTTGAGTACATGTGTACTAGACCTGATGTTACCCAAGCAGTGTGAGTTGTCAGCAAGTTTGTGGCCAATCTGGGAAAGGAGCACTAGAAAGCAGTTCAGTGGATTCTTAGGTATCTAAGAGGGACCAACAGCAGGGAATCATGTTATGCAAGGTTAGGCACTTCTCTACATGGGTATGTAGATTCAGATATGGAAGGTTACTTAGATGACAGGAGAAGCACCACAGGATATGTGGTGGTTGGTCTTCAAGATTGAACTTCAAGAGGGATACAAGCCAGGAAACAAAATTAGATGATGTATAGGTATAGGTATAGGTATATGTACAGCTATTAATCTCCAAGTGGGAGATTGTTAAGTTGTAGGGCTAAAATCTTTACTGATGCAAATGGAAGAGGTTGCTGAGTTGTAGAGCAATCGATGTCGGTAGGCTAACTGACGTCGGTCATCTTCAATGTTTACAGTAACTGACATTGGTTAGGGGTTGGCTGACATCGGTCAGATAGGAACCAACGTTGGTAACCTATGTGTGCGTGCATTTGTAAGCACTTCCAAAACTGGTCTAATTTTAGACAGACAGTTAGTTTGAATGTAAAGACTAATTTTAGTCTTGAGTTTGCATTTCTAATTATTGTAATTAGGAAGTCTAATTATTATTTGTATGGGATCTATTTAAGAGACCCATGGGGCTATATTGTAATCAAGGACAAGGAAGAGATCCTTCCAATTGTAAGATCAGTTTGATCTACAGGTTGTGCAAGATTAGGGGAGATCTACATGGTAAGTAAGATCAGTTGATTTGCAGGTTGTTGCAAGATTAGGGAGATTTATTTGGAGTACTTTGAGTACTTGGTACTGACAGTATTGTTACTGACTGGTGGAGGGTATAATTTTGTGTTTGAGTTGTGGTTGTAATTGGTTGAGAGAGAGATAACTCTTGAGGGATAATTACTGGTATGCCCAAGAGGTGTGGGACGAGTGTGATTTCTTCATTGTCTTTTCCTTCTGGAAGAGTATTAATACAAGGTTGTATTGTCTCTCATATTCTGTGCTATTTCTGAATTCTAGTTACATTTTACTTCTGGTTAAATTCCATGTTTAGTTGCTTATACAAAGGTAATCAAGTGTGCTCTTAAAGAGTAGGGATCCTGACAATTGGTATCAGAGCCAGGTTCACCAAGTGATACCACTGATAATTGGTATCAGAGCTAGGATCATTAACAACCTATTTCGGAGTAGGTTAGTGTTTGTTGATTACAGGTCACTCTCAGGGGTTTCTGATTGAGTGGGAGTAAAGCAATGGCAGAAGAAAGTACACTAAGAATGGAGGAATTCAATGGCAAGTATTATCAATTACTGTATTGTGAAAAGAAAGAGCAGGTAAAGAAAGATTGTTGGTTGGTAGAAGATCAGCATGAAGGTAATAAAGAAGCAAATGATGTAGGTATTGTTGCATGGGTTGCTCTTATATGTTCCTTGGATAAAGTAGAATCTTGAGTTTTATATTCTATTGCCTCTTTTCATGCAACCCCAAATAGAGTATTTTTCCATGATTATGTTCATGGAGACTTTGGAAAGATTTATTTAGGGGTTGGTGAGCCTTGTCAAATTGTTGGCAAAGGGGAAGTGCAGCTGAAATTGTAGACAGGCAACACATGGGTGTTGAAGGATGTCATGCATGTCCCAGTCCTAAAGAGGAGTCTAATTTTTACAGGAAAGTTGGGTGATGAGGGTTGCATAGTTACTCTCACAGCAAAATCTTAGAAAGTTTCCAAGAGTGCACTTGAATTAGCATGTGGTAAGAAAGTAAGTACTCTTTATCTATCTACTTGTATTACTAATTCTCCTTTTAGTTTATCTACTTTAGATGTAGATGCAAAGATGTGGCTCTGTGGGCTTGGTCACATGAATAAGAAAGGGATGCATGTTCTTAAGAGGAAGTTTGATGGCTTTGACAAACTTAAGAATTGGAAAGCCTTGGTTTTTATGGAGAAGATGATTGACAGAAATCAGTGCAAGGGGCTGAATAATTTTGAGCAGGGTAGTTTGGACAAGGTTATGATCCAAAGTGAGCTCACGGGTAAAAGTCATCACTCATAGGAAAATACAGTTATCGACATTGGTCAGGTGATAACCATCATCAAATAGGAAGATACTGACGTTGGTCATGTGTAGACCAGAGTTAGTGGTGTCAGGCAAGTCGAGACTGACATCAGTCAGGGAACCAACATCGGTGACCAAGTGTACACTGACGTCGATTAGGGAACTGGTGTCAGTGATTAGGTGGAATCAACATCGGTCAGGTGCAGACCAGGGTCAACTAGAGAATGGATTTTGGGTGGACAGCAAGCTATCAAGGAGTCTAAAACCCCCATATGGAGGACTGAAAGGGTAGGTAAGCCTCAAATTCATTATTCCCCTTCTTTATACTACTTAAACTTATTGCTCACTGATGGTCAAGAACCAGGAAGTTTTGAAGAGGCAATGCAGGTAGAATCCAAGAAACAGTGGGAGCATGGCATGAATGAGGAAATTGATTCCTTGGGAAAGAACCAAATGGGAGATTTGGTAGAGTTGTCAGTCGGAATGAAAGCACTGAAAGATGAATGGATTCCTAGGTTAAAGAAAGGAGAGAATGGAAATGTGAGATAGAAGGCCAGGTTATATGGTCTTGAGCAAGCTCCAGGACAGTGGTATAGGTTTGATGGGTTTATGACAAAGCATGGCTTTAGTCAATGTCAATGTAATCACTATGTTTATTTTACCAGGTTGGATAATGGTCGCAACATTATCTTGTTACTGTATGTGGATGATATGCTTGTTGCAGGTTCATACATGTAGGGATTTGCTGAGCTAAAGGTAAAAGTAGCTCAATGGTGTGCCAAGAAGGATTCAAGAGCAAAAATTCTTGGCATGATTATTTCTAGAGACAGGGAAAGTCACAGGTTGATGTTGTCTCAGGATGATTATGTGAATAAGGTAGTGGAGAGGTTCAATATGCAAGATGCAAAATTGGTTAGCACACCTATGGATGGATAGTTCACATAACAGTGTCCCAAATCACATGATGAGGTTGAGTACATGTGTACTAGACCTGATGTTACCCAAGTAGTGGGAGTTGTTAGCAAGTTTGTGGCCAATCCGAGAAATGAGCACTAGAAAGTAGTTCAATGGATTCTTAGGTAACTGAGAGGGACCTGTAGCAAGGATTCATGCTATGCAGGGTCAGGCACTTCTCTACATGGGTATGTAGATTCGAATATGGCAGGTTACTTGGATGACAGGAGAAGCACCACAAGATATGTGGTGGTTGGTCTTCAATATTGAACTTGAAGAGGGATACAAGCTAGGAAACAAAATTAGATGATGTACAGGTACAGGTATAGGTGCATCTATTTATCTCCAAGTGGGAGATTGTTATTTTGTGGATCTAAAAGCTTTACTGATGCAAATGGAGGAGGTTGTTGAGTTACAAAGCAACTGACGTTGGTAGGCCAACTGACGTCAGTCATCTTCAGTGTTCATAGTAATCGATGTCGATTAGGGGTCAGACAACATCGGTCAGATAGGAACTGACATTGGCAACCTGTGTGTGCATGCATTTGCATGCGCTTCCAGAACTAGTCTAATTTTAGATAGACAGTCAATTTGCATGTAAAGACTAATTTTAGTCTTGAGTCTGCGTTTCTAATTATTGTAATTAGGAAGTCTAATTATTATTTGTATGGGATATATTTAAGATACCCATGGGTCTATATTGTAATCAAGGACAAAGAAGAGGTCCTTCCAATTGTAAGATCAGGTTGATCTGCAGGTTGTGCAAGATCAAGGGAGATCTACATGGTAAGTAAGATCAGTTGATTTGCAGGTTGTTGCAAGATCAGGGAGATCTACTTAGAGTACTTGGTATTGGCAGTATTGTTACTGACTGGTGGAGGGTACAACTCTGTGTTTGAGTTGTGGTTGTAATTGGTTGAGAGAGAGAGAACTCTTGAGGGAGAATTATTGGTACGCCCAAGAGGTGTGGGAAGAGTGTGATTTCTTCATTGTATTTCCTTCTGGAAGAGTAATAATACAAGGTTGTATTGTTCTCATATTCTGTGATGTTTCTAAATTCTAGTTACATTTTACTTCTAGTTAAATTTTGTGTTTAGTTGCTTATACAAAGGTAATCAAGTGTGCTCTTAAGGAGTAGGGATCCTAACACCCAAGTAACTAGGGTGAATATAGATAATGGATTATGCATAGTGTTAGAGACCTAGTTTTCACCATGGTAATTGCCCAAATTGTTACTAAATTGGTTTTTAATTATGGATGAACTATTTTTTATTTTCTCATTTGTTTGACTTTTTTTTATTATTATTATTTATATTTTTTTATTTGTTATATTTTTCATTTTTTTATATTTTTTTAATTTTTTGACACTTAAGATATAAACAAGAACATGTAGAATAAGGTAAGCATAGAATATCCAAATGTACATGATGTTCATAAGTTCATCAAGCTCATCTGTATCTTTTCTGGCTAACATGTAAGCTCCTGATCCATATTTGCCAATAATGATATATGAGCCCAACCAATTGGGTTTAAATTTTCCTTTCTTTTCCTAGTCAACATTAGTATTCCATTAGTTTTCTTTTAGAACAAGATCTCTGATTTTGAACTCCCTTGATTTTATCCTTTTATTATAGCTACAATGGAGGTGATTTTGGTATACTTGAAAATGGTTTAAGGCATTAATTTGTTTCTCATTGAGAAGATTGAGATCATTAAGATGTGAATTGTGATTGGATTCTTCATCAATGATTTGTTGTAGGGATATGTGTAAAGATGGAATCTCAACTTTTATGGGTAGAATAGGCCCACTACCATAGACAAGGGAATAATGGGTTGCCCCTATATGTGCATGGATGCTAGTGCAATATTCCTAGAGAGAGGGATAAAGCTATGTGTGCTAGTCACCAACTTCTTTGACAACTCAATTAAGTATTTGGATAATGATTTTACTTGTTACCTCATTTTGGTGATTTATTTGTGGGTAGTACAGAGTGGACCACTTGTGATTATGTGATAAGTTTTGCAAAGATATTTGAACTCTTTTTTTTGAATGATGTTTCATTATCAGAAATAATAGTATAAGGGATATCTAAGTGATAGATAATATGGTTTAAAACAAACTTAGATAGCTATTTTATGGTAACATATGTAAGGAGAAATTACTCATTCCACTTGGTAAAGTACTCATTGGTGGTAATAATGTGTTTGTGACCATCAAATGAATTATGATTGATTTTTCCAATGAGGTATAAACCCCATGTGGAGAATGGATAAGGCATGGTAATAGGATACAAATGTTGTGAATGGTTGTGTATAAGGTTACCATGCTTTTGAAAAAGTATGCATTTTTTAACATGAGTGCACAAATTAGATTCCATTATATGCCAATAATAACCTATACATAAAATGTTTTTGGTTAGGACTATACAATTAAAATGTGAACCAAATATTACCTCATGAACTTCTCTAGTGGCCAAGGTTTATTCTTTAAAATTTAAACAATGTATAAATCTTCCATCATAGCCTCTTTAATACAAAGTATTGACAAGGATTGTGTAACGAGATGTGCATTGGATAAATAATTTATGTTGGTTATGGGATAAGTTAAGTGGAAGTATGTTATCATGGAGGTATGCATAAATATCAGAATATCAAGGAAAAGTGAGACCAACCACCTCGTAGACCATTTTAGAATTAGGCATGTCATAATATGGTATCATCAGGTACTCTATAAGGATTTTTCTTATTTTATGTTAAGATCAAGTAACAAACCAATGGTCACCATGGCATTTATTGCCTTGTTGTTGATTTATGGTCCTTGTTCAAACTGGATAAATTCAAAAGACAACTTTAAATTTTCCAACATCCATTTTTATAGGATTAAATTAGCATCACGAGATTAGAATTCATCAATTATTGGATTTATGATAAGTTTGGAATCACCAAATATAATAAGATGTTGGATGCCCCACTGAATAACAAGTTTGGGACTAGCTATGAGAGATCCATACTCCATGATTTGTTTGTATAAGGAAACTCGATTCTGAATGCTTTTGGAATATAATATCCATCTAGTGTGACTAGTAAAATGCTTTCCCCTGAACCATGGTTTGTGAAGGAACCATCAAAAAATAATTTACAAACTATATTTTCATCGATAAACACTATTATTTCATTTGGAAATTATGTAATAAGAGGTGTTTTATCTTTGATAGGTGCCTCTACTAGTGCATCTGCTAATACTTATCCCTTGATTACTTTTTGATTAACATACTCAAGATCAAACTCACTGAGAAGCATAACCCACTTAGCCATCTTGCCTGTTAAATATATTTTGGATAAAATATACTTGAGAGGGTCAAGTTTTACAATGATTTTGGTTTGATTATTGAGCATGTAATGACATAGTTTTAGTGAAGAAAAAATAACTATGAGACATGCCTTTTCTATTTGAGAATAATTAAGCTTGTAAGATACCAAGTTATTTCTTAGATAATGCACTACCCTTTCTAACCCACTTTAATCATGTTGTGATAATAATTCCCCTAATACAAATTGAGTAGCAAATATATACAATATAAAAGGCCTACCAGCAACAAGTTATGTTAACACTGGTGGATTTGAAAGATATTATTTAAGGTGGTCAAATGCTTAAGCACAATTTTGAATCCAATTGAAAGGAGTGTATTTATTTAATATAAATGTAAAAGGGTGACAAATATTTACAATATGGGATATGAAACCCTTGATTACTTAGATTTCTACTTGTATATTTCAAAGTTGTTTGAGATTTTTTGGTGGTGGCATATCCATGATAGATGAAAATTTAGAAATATCAATCTTTATGCCCCATCATGAATCAATTAAGCCAAATAACTTTCTTGATATCACTCTAAACACACTTCTTTGGATTTAATCTCATCTTATATTCTCTCATTCTTTCAAAGATACAATGAAGTACTTTTGGATGCTCTTTTCTAGATTGTAATTTCACAAGTATATCTCCAACATAGTCTTCTATAATACCGTGAGGCATATCACGAAAATGGTATTCATTAATCTTTTGGTATGTAGCTCTAACATTATTTATACCAAAGGGCATCAATTGATAGCAAAATTTCCCCATGGTGTTATAAAATTTATTTTATGTTGGTCTTTGAGATTTATTTTGATTTGATTGTAACCCAAAAAAATCCATTAAAGACAAAATTTTGTGACCTACAATAGAATCCATGATCATGTTGATATTTGGCAATGGTAAATAATCCTTTGGACATACTTTATTGATATCATGAAAATATGTAAATACCTTGATTTCCTTATGAATTTTTGGATATAGGAACTTATTGGATATATAATCCATATAGTCGATAGAGTATATGAAACTAACTTCTCATTGTTTCTTAACCTCTTCTTTCACTAATTATGTTATCTTGGGATGCATTTTCTATAGTTTATGTTTCATGGGTTTTGCATCTAGATATACAATAAGATGATCCATTACTAGTGATGGATAAAGCCTTAACATATCTAAATAATACCATGTGAATACATTAGAAAATTCTTGAAGCAAAAAAGTGAGTATTTCTCTTTCTTATTAAGTGTGGGAACTACAAGCTTGACTATTTTGGGCTCTTTCTCTATTCTAATGTTGATAAGAATAATATCCTCAACTAGGAGACTTGACTCTTCGTTATAGTTTGGGGATGGTGGAGAAAGAATGAATTCCTCCTCTAAGTCTTCTTGATTTGATGTTGATGTTGAATTTATTTTTTAATGTGATTATTGTCCACCAAAATATTAATAATTATCTATCTCAATAGAAAATCCTTTATTATGAACCCCTACCAGAATGTGGTCCCATGTACTCAGTAATTTTGAATTTGCATCATCACTTTATAAATGATCAAGTGAAGGTGTTGCATGTTGGTCCCACTTTATTAAGGATAGATATGTGAGGTCAAATGTTAAAAAAAAATTCATGGAAAATATTAGTGAGGAAAAGGTTTTTGAAGTGGATAAGAATGGAATTTATTTCAGTATCTAAAGAATCTACCTCTAACTCACTAGAAGAGTCACTTTGGAAAAGGGTGGCATTTACATTGAGTGGATTAAACCCTATGCCATGAGTTGATTCATTAGATTTTAATGTTATTGGTTCAATTGACCCTTGTTCATGATGTCCAATACCCTTATCTTTATAATTCATAATATTTCACATAAGGGATTTTGTGATAGGGTATTTATTATTGGTTAATAGTTCATTAGAGTAAATCTAAGAAGGATTTAAATCTTTGATGTGTTCATCAAAAATAAAACCACCTGATACAAATTTTGTTTTGTTGAATATTCTAACCACTTTATTATCTCTTTGATATATAACCCCACATAATTTTGTGGGGTTATATGGATTATGCTCGTATAATTAAAATCTTAGATTATGTATTCATTCATGTATTTATCAATGATTTTGAAATGGGATGAAGAGGATGAAGGTGCTTTAGAATTGGATGGTTGATTGGATGTTTGATTGGAATATGGTTGATTGGATGCTTTAATAGTGGAAGGTGTTTCTATGGAAATGGAATTACTTGGTGTGTTTATCTAACCACAAAAAGGATGTGTTTGAAATAATGTATTAGGATGGATGTAATTCTCAAGTGTAGGTGATTCCTCAATATGAGTGAATTTATCATCAGTAAATGGGATATAATTGTATTTTTGATATCGACCTTCCAATGACTTACAATATTGGAAGGGTTGAGGATCACCTTGAAAGATTACTTTCATACCATCATGGGAGAATTTCAAACACTAATGTAGAATGGAGGTATGGCATTCATTGAATGTATGTATGGAAATCTAAGTAGTTTATAGGTTAAATCAAGGTCAATCACATGTACTAGTGTTTCTTTTATAATAGACCCCGCCATCAAATAAAGATAAATGGTATCCATGGATTGTTACTCATTATTATCATATGCCTTTATAGTAATGATGTTGGTATTTAATGCTATTGTTTAATATCTATAATACTTAATTATCCTTAATGTACACAAATTTAATGCCAAGTCATTGTATATAAAAACCCACCTTATGCCTAGAGATAATACTTATATATATAATGGAAGATTATGAATAGATCCCGAAGGGGAGACATCAAAATGATCAAATTTAACCTGGTTGTTAGTGTAAAAATTACCAATTAATGCTTATAAGATTGAGGGTTTGATGTCTTGTGTGATACTAGACTCTTGAAGGACTTTGTACAAAATGTCTTTATATACAAGTGAAGTCTTAAGAAGGTCTAATATGGAAATATTTACAAGCATCTTCTCAAGATGATCAATAATGTTGTACTTGAATTCAACATTGGACAATGATGCACTAAGAATGGTAAGTTTTGCATGCCTTGTAGTAACAACACAATGTTGGGCTTGAAAAATAATGAAATTAATATGATTGTGCATAAAATCAACACTATAACTGTAGAATCAAAAAGATGACTAGCTTAGTTGACATTACTCACTTTGGATTATTCTTGATTTTGTTTACCTTTTCCTTGATTATGGTTAGAGAATGGGTCTTGATATATCCCCAACTTTTGGTTTTTGTACATTTTGGATGGTTGATTTTCAATGGATATGTCCCCTCAATCAATGAGGTATTATACATAGTGCTTGAGGTGCATACACATATTGGTATAATGTCCCTTTATCCTATGGTACTCATAGTATTCATCTTCTTTGTATAAACAAGGTTCAATAAAAAATTTCTTAATAAGGCTTTGTGATTGGATAAATTATCATGTTAGTGTGGGCCAAATTTCAACAAATATTTTCATAATCATCATCTAGTTGTGTGAACTTATGTTTGGGTTTTCCTTATTGGGGTTGACCACTAGGAATGGTTATATTATTAATGGGTTGGGTTTAAGTTTGTTGTTGTCTTAGTGGGTTTTGGATTTGTTTAACATTGGTCACACTATCTCCAATAATGTTCTTATTCTTAGCAAATAATTTGGGTTTTTCAAGTTGTTTTTTTCTCGGATTTAAATATCTTGATAACACCTTATTGATTAATGTGCATTCAAATTGGACCCCATTTTCAATAATTTCATCAAATGACCTTTGGAAAAGGAATAATAAGTGATGTCCCAAATCTAAGTTGATATTGTTCATAAATATATCCACAAGTTTAGTTTTAAGAAATGAACACATAAGATGACTTCCCAATGCTTGCCACCATTGTAAGAAGGAAGAAAAGGTTTTGTCATTGCATTGTTTGGTGTTGTATAGGTCTAATGTGGTCAAGTCCATTTCAATATTTTAGGAAAAGTGACAATCAAAATTCTCATAAAGGTCCTCAAAAATTAATATTGATCCTTTAGTAATGCATGAAAACCATTCAATGGATTGACCTCTAATACTTTGTGGAAATAATCATAACATATACTCATTAATATAAGTAACATCACACGTGCATGATAAAATCCTGTAATTTGTTCCTTAGGATATCCCTTACCTTCATATTTTTCAAATTTTGGGAGTTAAAAATACTTAGGAAAATGTGTTTTCATGGTACTTAAGTCATAGGGGTATGAAAATTTTCTTAAAATTTAAATTATTTATGTCAGGAATGAGTTCTATATTACAAACCTTGAACCTTGTCTTTCATGTTTTAAAATTATTATATAAATTATGGTGATAATTGGTTCATATAACTTAAGGAAGTATAAAAGTTATATGGTTGACCTATGAATGGATTTGTGTTGATGTGATTTTGTGTAAATTGGTTAAGTGGTGGGTTGAAGTGATTAGGAGGTTGATTGGAAAAATTGGTGTTTTGCGTATTTTTAAAGTGGTTGGCATTATTCAAGTTAGTGTTAAAGCTAAGGTTTGTTGGGGTAGGTTTGGTGTTAAAATTATATTTTTTTGGATTAGGGTTTAATTTAAATTTAATGTTTGCATTTGTGTTAAATTTAAAGTTTTTTGGGTTAAGGTTGGTCTTAAAGTTTATGGGGTTTGGATTAATATTATAATCAAAGTTGGATTGATTTAACAAGTTGGGGTTAATTTGATTTGGATTTATGTTATAGTTAAATTTGGAAGGGTTAAAATTCATGTTTAAGTTAGGTTTGGATTGGTTTGCATGAAATTGGTTTTGTTTTGAGTTAAATTGGTTTTGATTTGTGTTAAGGTTAAAGGTAGTGGGGTTAGGGTTTGTGTTCAAGATTAAGTTATTTGGGTTAAGGTTTATGTTTTGGTTAGGGTTGTTTGGGTTAGTTTGATTTATATTTTGGTTTGGATGTGAACTACTCACATGGTTAACATGGGTTTTAGGTTTGAAGTAATGGGTTAGATTGGGGTTAATGTTAAGAGAATTAATGTTAGGTGGTGTTAGATTTGGATTGGATGGAACTAATCATATAAGAGAATAGGAATGAGAAATTTGATTTTATAAACTACTATTTGGATTGGGATTTGTTGGCATATATGAATTAATTCCCAATCTTGGATTGGATGTGTGGATTAGTGAACTAGAATGATTATTTAGGCTCAAATTTTGATTTGGATTGACAATGATTAGTGATACTTGAAGACTCAGATTTGGGTTGCTTTATGAGGTTGAATGAACATTCAAGCTTGGATTGGATTGATCATATATTTGTAAACTTGAATTCGCATTCATGTTTGTGGTGATTAGATTTTGGATTGGTAAACTTGAATCTATATTCAAGTTTGGATTGTTTGGATGGATGATTGGAAAACTTAAATTAATATTCAAGCTTTGGTTAGTTGGATTTGTGATTGGTGAACTTGAATGCATATTCAATCTCAGATTGTTTGATTAAAATATGAGTAAGAACTTAAATGCACACCCACATTGGGATGATTAGGATTTGGATTACCAAAAGTATTATTTGTTTGATGGGATTGGAGATTCATAATCTCTTGGTTGATATGGTGTGCATGGGTTTCTATACAAAACCCATGAATTGGTGAGAGGATTCCTCATGAAGGATGGATTTACCTTTGTCTTGGGAGATATGGGGATTATGATTTGAGGATGTTATGAGGGAATTAATACCCTATAAGGATCCTTGTGGTTTGTATTGATCATGAATTAAAGGTAAAGGCTCTTTAATTACAATCAAGTATTGCAAGTTTTGTACATCAAAATCTAGTGGGAATTTGGCTCCTAAGCTCAAATATTAAAGAAAAACTTCATTTTTATTGGTCATAATGTATTTTTCAATGGAATCAAGAGGTAAAATATATTTTGGGATCCCCTCATCTTGGTATTCCCCTCTTTCTTCTTCATGTTCAAGAATTTCATGTATTTTTACATGATGGTCTTGGCTACTGAATTGAAAAGGGTCACTGTCAAATGGTGCATCCCTTGAATTATGAATATTAAGCATGGACATGTGACATTTTATGGGTAACATATATATGAAAATTACTTGACTCAAAAAAATAAATTTAGAATAAGAACAAGAACCAAAGTGACTAAAATTTTTGATTGCTAACTAATTACTTTTGATCTTTATCTTTGGAAAATTTTGATTTTAAGTTTTCTAGTAGTTTTACGACTCAAAAGAATTTTTTTTCACTCAATTATTATTTATTTCATGCTAAAGCATAAATAAACAACAAATAATTCCTAGTTAAAATAATCATGCAATTAACAAAAAAGGTGAAAATATAAGATTAAAATCATGAGAAAATTTTGGGCCTTCTGATGTCACTTATTTATTCATGATCTTATCTATAGCCTAATATTTCAAGGCACTGACCATGGAGGATCCTACCATTCCCATGTCCCACTAATTCCAATTTTAAGGGTGTGTGAAGGTAAATTATCAACTATAATTACTAACTGATACACCAAAGTTGAATGAAAAATAGCCTTACCTAGGATTAAGGCTTTCATAAGTTTTTCTAAGGGAGTCCTTTGATATACCTTTTAGTATGATGAGGCCCAATTCTATGGAAGAATATTATGAGGCCCAATTCTATGGAAGAATATGATTAAGTGGATGCACACTATTGGGTTTCGTCCCAATGTGCCCAACATAGACATAGGGGTCTTAGTATGTTGATATCAACAAAATATAATTTGAGGCAACTATTGAAACCTTGGGTATTGGAGCATGAAATCCCCTGATATCATAGTTTACTTAAAAAATACAACTTCTTAGGACTTTAAAATAGTTGACACCCAATATATATACCATGTTATACATGAGGTTTGGCCTACCACATAGTGGTAAAATCCATAGTCGATAGAGCCCCCTAGGAAAATAATATAAAAAACTAATGTTGTGTCTGATTCCTAGGTATTGTCACCAATGTGATGCCAAAATAAGAGAATACACATAAGCATAACTTGGGTAACACAAAATTTTTAAAGTTGTTTTTATTACTGAGTATCATCACCAATGTGATGCCAAGGGAAGTTCATATACAAATTTACAATACACATAAAATGTTGAAAAAGGGAAATAAATGAACTCTAATAAATCAAGTATGAGATAATTACTAAGAATAAAATTAAAAAATGAAATAATAAATATTAGCAATAAATATGGAAAGATTTTGGTTTTACTTTTAGCTTTTTACAACTTTTCTTTGACTTGCAACCTACAAACAATTTGTTAGAGAGTTTGTGTTTGGATAAAAGTCAAGGCAACCTATAAAAATTTAGAAAAATCACAAAAACACAAGGAAAAAAGCCTCTATGACAAATCTACAAGTCCATAGTCAAATAGAAATGCAAACTTGTTAGCTACTTAGTAACATAAAGATTAAAAAATACATAAAATAAAATAAAAACAATTTCACGGTTGTCAGACAATTTCATAGTTTTGTTCATTGAATTTATTGATAATTTTTTTGATTTCATAGTTAAATGGTTTGAATTCATTGATAACCTGAACAATCTCATTATTAGGGGGAAAACAATGTAGAATGATTTTGTAGTTTTAAAATGATTTCATAGTTAAAAGGCTCAATTTTGTGGCTCAGCTCTTTGAATTCATAGTTTTCCAAAAACACAGAGTTAGAAAAAACATAAAACATACCAAAAATGAGGCATCAATATGCTAAGAAGGATAAAAGTATAAAAGACCTTAAAAACACACTACATAATTATACCTAATGATGTCATTGCCAGACTCTCTTATTTACTAGTTTTCCAAAAACACATTATTACAAAAAATAGAAAGAATAATACAAACCATAATTGAAATAAAAATATGTTGTAAATAATAAAAATGAAAAAAAGGTTGTAAAAATAGGAAAAATCATGATTTCATAATTTTTAGTTACAATTTCACTACTAACGTCTCTAATTTCATAGTTACATAGAAAATATGCACAATAGAATTGAAAACACTAGAAAATGACCTATAAAATCACAACAAAATTGTCAAGACAAAGATCAAACATAAATGCACAAGAAAAATTGCAAATATCAATGGAAAAATAATTATAAATACACCTATGATGATTGTGATATGCAAAATATGAGGGAATGTCCCATTGAGCATGACAAAATATATGAAGGAAATATAGATGCAACTAAACTAAGAAATCAAATGATCTTAATCCTATTATAAACTCAATCAATCTCAAGATAGATCAACAAGAAAATGAAGAAACTAAACTAGTAAAATAACTATTTACAAACACATGTAAAGTCCGTTACCTTCTTCATTGTGCAATCAATGGTATATTTTATCTTTGTGTGGAATGTGGATGCTCAATCCTTTCTCCAATGCAAATGAGAATGGGTAGTGTTTTGATAAGCAAATGTAATATTTATGGTTTTGATTCACTTCATATTCACTTGAATAGTCATTATCACTTCATTAACTTGAAGGTAGATGATTGAAAGTGATGGATTCCAAGCCTATTTATAGGTTTTTGGAAGACAAATCAAATGGTGGGGGATTATTTAAATATTTAAAATTATATAAATAATCAATGGTGGAGAATGAATCCTCTCCCATGAAGATGATTACCAGTTCAAATGGTTGAGATAAATAAGGAGTTGGTTATTTGAGTCATCAAAAATGGGTCAAGTTATTTGACAAGTCAATGGGTGACTCAAGGGTAGTTTAGGAAGCTAAAGGATTGGTTGGGTGAGTCAACATGCGAGGGAGATAAAGGTGGAGGATGTTTGGGTGAGGTGGAAAATTTAGATTTATTAATTAAATTTAGATTAAAAGTGTACATAATTGATTAATTTTGAATTATTCAATTAATCAAATTTGAAGGGTAATGACATGAATTTGAATTTAAATGTGTTGAAGAAGAATTAGTGTTAATGGGTACATTTTGACACTAAATGAAATTTAGGTGTCTATAGTTGGACATAATACTCGTACCTATAGGTAATACAAAAAAATATTTAGAGACTCTCAAAGGACCAACAAAAAACATTTATAAATATGTTCCTAGGGAATCCTAATGCAAATAAACAAGCTCAACCAACCGATACTATGGTGCCTTAAAACATCAATTTATTCATATATCAAAACCCATTTCCTGATCACTAATAGGGTAACATACATAACTAATCATAGATTAACCAAACTAGCTAACTTCCATCAGTTTGAACCCATGATGGTAAAACTTATACTTCTAACTTGACCATGCCTAATATGGCTCCTCAATTAGGACCTTAGGGAAAAATTAGATGATAAGAATTGTTAAATTAGAAATATATGAAGATGTGAACATAATTACTTGCATAGGATAGTATCAACCTATAACTCCCCAATTTCAAAATTATTTAGAGACTGACATAAACCCTAATACTTTAGAAAAATATGATTTAATTGTGTATACAATTGTATATACATCTAAATGTGTTTTCCTTAACTATTTTATTGGTCCCTTTATTAATCCCATAACCATAGTCCTAATTAAATAAATAAATCCCAATCCCCATTATATATTTACATAATGATAGTCTTTATGTACACCCCATGTTATATTAATCCCTTGATTATCCCACTAAAATCTCATTAAATCACTAACCCCACCTCATTTAATAACCACCTACCCCACTTGCCAATGTAAAATTTAAAATATTCTACCTCCCCCCCAGCCAACCTATCTCTAGACTCTCCTACACACATATATCCTTAAACCTCCATAAAACCCTTAAAATAATCCCTATTAACCCCTAATAAAATCTAGAATCCTCTAAAATATAGAGCCTTCTATAATTCTCTAGAATTTTTTAAAACTAGAGAGTTCTTATGAATTTAAAATTCATTTTTAATCATCCTCACCACCCTATAAATAACCAAGCATGGAGCTTGGTTGGACTAATTGAAATTGGAATAAAATCACATAGAAGCTCTTTTTATAGCTTTCATACTCTTATTTCATCCACATATTCTTGCATCCAAGAAGCCATTTATCCCTCGTGCATCCATTCTAAATCTTGAAGCCACCATTGTCAGGCAATTCAATAATCCTTGGAGAATCCATTTGAAGATATTAGAGGGAAGACAAGAGAAGCAAGGTGATGGTAAGAGCCTTCTTATAAGTTATGACTATTTCTATATTCTTTCTTTTAGATATTTTTTGTAGATTTTGGGTAAATTTACTATGTATAATATATTGAATCTATAGCTCAAATTTTACAATCATACATTGGCAACCACAATGGGGACCCTCCTTTAAATTAACCCTTATGTGTGTAAGACATGTTAAATCATATTTCATAATAGGTTATAAATAGATTGGGTTTCAAAATCTCAAAATGTTCATGTTCTATGAGAATTATGATTTTTCTCTATAAATAGTGATTTTGCATAGGCGATTTTGTAGGTCACAAATGTGATTCTGGCAAACCGCATGGACTTGACCACTAATTGTTAGCTTCTCTAGTGGTTTGGTAACTTTTTTCAAAATTATTTATTGATAGTGGTAGTTTTGAATATCATCTATGATTTTCCCTAATATAGTTATAATTTTAACTTGAGTGTTACATTAAGGTTAACATCAAACATTTTGATCTCTTTTTGGTTTTTTTACTTATGGGCTAACCTTGTTATCTTGTAGGGATAAAATAAAAAATTTATAACCTTTAAATAAGTAGTTTTTTAATTATGCAACACCACTTATCTTTACTTTTAGTATTGATTCCCATCTATTTTTTTGCTTCTACAAATCACAATTTTGATTTAGACATCATCTTACTAACCAAAAAGTGGTGATTTTGATCTCTATTAATTTTATTGCTTCTATCTAATTGTAATTTAGCTGTAGAAAGGAAAAACTCTACTCAAACAAAGTCATTACCCCCAAAGATAACCTTTTTGACTATATTGTGAAATATCACTTACATTGTAATGATGTTGAATCCTAATTGTGGTTTTGATAGTTGTAGAAGTGATTTTGACATTAGGTAGATAATAAGTGTTCTTAATCTAGTTTTTGATCTTTAGTGGTAGATGTTTTGGTTCCCATAAATAATTAGGTTTTTAACATCATAAGCAGTTTTAGTAATCTCTAGACATTTTGTGTATATATTTTAAATTTTACGTAAAATTACTTCTTGACAAAAGTGATTTTGATTGCCATAGCTAGTTTTGAAGTTGCATAAATGATTATGAATATAGTTCAAAAATAGGTATTGTTGTTCATAATCTATCTTTTCTTAGTAATTTAGTATTCAGTTTTGGTCATCATCAATCTTAAGTAATTTTAGTATTTGTTATAATTTGTATATATCCCTTAATTTACCTAGAAGCAAAATCACTTATCAAAAGAAGAGATATTGATTTCCAAAGGCATTTTGAAATTTAATCTATGGTTTTGACTCAGATAGTTTTGATAGTACCTTTTTACTGATAACATCTGATATAAAATTGTTTTGAATAATTTTGATAAACCTATTTCAAGTAATAACATTTTATTTTATAGTCTGTTATAAAATTTATTATTTTTATTATAAGTTGCAAAATTGCTTCTCAATATTTGCATTTTTTTATTACCAATCATAATTTTGACTTACCATAGGCAATTTTGACTATTTACCATGTAGTTACTACTAACTAACTATCTATAAAATTGTAGAATGCTCAATTGCAATTTTGACTTGTTAATTGTGGTTTTGACTCTTTAGAATAAATTTGGAAAATTTAACCTTGTGCCAATGTACAAGAGCAATTTTGTAGGAGCCAAATATAATTTTATTGATTAGAGAATAAAAGGCCTTAAATTATATTTCTAACTTGTTTATTTGTAGGATCAAGGCTTCATTTAAAATTTAGAATTAGTTAACATAGAAAAGATAGATTACGAACAACAATAACAATTTTTTATTAGAATTAGTTAATATATCGTTGATTGTTTGTGATTTTATCTCACATAATTCAATAATTAGTTAAATAATTTTTTTTCTATTAATTTGTTACCCCAAAATTTGATTTTATAGGGTACAACATGACATGGAATTCATCTCCATGCACTTGCCTAGTCTTTATAGGTTGGTGACATGTATTTCATCACCACACATTCAACCACACTCCATATTTTGGAAGAATATAAAAATCAAGGACAACTATTGTTAGGCCAAATAATTAACTAGGGGGGAGGGGTATTCATTATGCTCACCCCTACCCCATATATAGATTTAGATTCTAAATATAGATTTGGATATGGGATTGTAATATATGTGTATGAGGTGGATCTATCTATAGGGGAGTGAGTATAGATAGTGAGTGGGACATGACATGGAAGAGAAGAGTGGACCCCTTCCCCCCTTCATTCATGTCCTTCTCTAGTGATCAATTTTTAATTCAAAATCAAGTCCCCTCTAGATTTTCCCGTCTATGAAGGGAAAGAGTTAACTCTCTGACCCAAGCATTAGACAATATCCTACATAAATTTGGGACCCATGTCCCTTGTGTATATTGAGGATACCCCTATAAACCTTGTATAAACCTAGTGTATGGCCTTTTGATTGTAATAGGTGGCATGTTGCCAAGGCTATTATCAGCCCCCATAGTGATTGTCAAGTATAGACATGATATATAGGTTTTTGGAGATACCATAATGGGTCACCAGCCTACAACCTCACCTGTAAAGTCATTATATGGTGAAATTGTCGAGTTACACATTCATTAGTTTACTAAATATTATGGATTATGATTAGTGTGATTGTCTATGTGTTGTGCTTGACCCATATAGTTTTTGAGCTAAGTCAACCTTATCCATTTCTTATAAAACACATAGAAAACTCTTAGGATACATGCTCATCTTAGGGATTCACCTAAAAAAAAATCATCTTCATCCCATCTTCCAAAATCTTGAGTATTAGATTTGTCTTAAAACTAAGCTATAATGGTCACCTAATCCCTTCTTAGAAGTCTTGAAATCATATTATTAATCACTTAATCCATCCTAAGACATACTAACTTGATTAAATATTACTAAATTCTATAACTCTATTGGATTTCATCTATCACAATCTCATCTTATCATCTCGCTTATTCATAGCTAGCCTCTATCTAATCATTATCTTGCCAGTGTGAATAAATGCACATAGTTGTCTCATCATCTAGTCTCCTTGCTAGGTTAAATATTTTTAGATTTTTTACATTGTTAATACTTGATCATCATAGTCCTTAATCTCAAAATACAAAACTTATCACATCCATTTCAAACATCTTGATCATTCTAGTAAAATTCAAGACAAGTTTATTATTCAAAGTCACATTTCTTTCCATTTCATATCAAATCAACATCTAATCATATTCATATCATCTCACATTATACATCATGCCAATCAAGACCTATGTCCAATTCCTAAGGTTGAGACAAACATCAAACCTAAAAGATGATGTCATAAGGACACTAGGTGAACAGAGTAAAGATAATGAAGAAAATCAAAGTGGCATGCATACTCTTAGAGAAGATGAAAGACCTAATAATGACTTATTTAATAGTGATGAAGTTAGAGCCCAATTTAAATAGTATACATATGAAAACCATGATCAAATCCTATCCAAGTTTATTATAATGGGAGGTAAATTGCCCCTATATTTAACCTTAATCTTTTACAACATCTCATCTGACCACCATCTAGACCCAAAAATCCTCCTCAACCACATGTCACAAACCAAGAAGAGGGGAACCATGAACTTGTATATCATGAACATGAACTAAATTATGAATAATAAGCCCTCAAAATAATTGAATTGAGGTTGATAAAAGGAGATCTACCTTAGAGGATCGCTTAGACCAGCTTACCCAACAAATCAACTCCCTTGCATCCCAAATTCATTATGAAACTCAAAGACCCTCATCACCTAGAAATAAAAATAGAAACACTATTATTGACATGTTAAACCCAAATTTAAACCAAACTCATACTTCCAATCCTTTAATGGATCCCTCCTTTTCCCAAGAGTGGAAAATGAAGAATAAAACCCTACAACATATTAACCCTCACACTTAGGCAATTAAATACAAATATGAATACTTTTTCATGTTCCCATTAGACATGAGTATTCTACAAATACCCTTCTTGACACATTTTAAAGTTCTAAAATTTGATAAATATAAGGTGAGAGGGGACCCTCTGACCATATACAAGAATTATATTTAGCATATCATGAGGTTTCATACAATTATGCTTACCAACTCTGACTCTTTCCTAAAATTCTCATAGGACCCACTCTTGAATGGTTTGTGAATTTACCAAAGGGGTCCATTACTAATTTTGAGGAACTAATAGAAAAAAAAGTGAGACATATTTCAATATCAAACATGGAATTTATATAATTGATCTCTACAACACTAAACAAAGGAATGGGGAGAGTCTTTCATCATTTTTACAATGATGTAGGAGCCTAACAATTCACTTCTGATGTATTATCCTCAAAAAGGAGTTGGTTAAGATCTTCATTGATAATCTAAATATGAAATCAAAATATCGATTGAAATTACGATGTGCTAAATCACTTGATGAGATTATAGAAAAGGGTATCCATATAGAAAATTCAATTATTTAAAAGGGTACTATCAAGTTATATACCCAAAATAGACAAAGTCAAAATCAGGATAGTGGTTTTTTAGGTAAACCAAAGGTCTTCAATAAAAATAAGAATTTACTTTGGGATGGTGTTACTAATTCAAAACATATACAAACTATATAAAAATCTTTCCTAACTACCAAAATTTTAAATATCTCCAAAATTACTTTGATAAAACAAAAAATAAGGCATGGAGTAGGAAAATATCATCTTACTAGTCTTGGTGTGCCTATTAAAATGGTCCTAAAGAAGTTAATTACTTCTAATATGATAAACTTTGAGATATTCAACCCTTAGATGATAATAATCCATGCCCTAATTGGTACCATGAATATGAGTTTTGTCATTACCATCGAGTCAAAGGGAATAATACTAAAAAATGCATGAAATTAAGACATTTCATCCAAGACTTGATATAAAATGGGGAGATAGAAGTTTAAGGTTAAAGTCAAACAAGCCAATTTAAAAATTAAAAATTGGGAATATATCAGGACCCTCTACCAAAGCATTACCATAAATAAAAGAAATTATTGAGGGATCAAGGTCAGGCCTTTAACTCCAATAAACTTGATTACCATTCCATCCCATATCACTACATTAACACTATCAAAATTGTTATATTTAAGAGCACATATGATTACCATGTACAAGCAAATAAATGCGGAATTTAACCAAAAGTAACAAGTAACTAGAATTTAGAAATAACACAGAATATGAGAGACAATACCCAATTGTATTAATACTCTTCCAGAAGGAAATACAACAAAGAAGATGCCACAATATTCTTCCTTACACACCTCTAGGGCTCCCACACCTCTAGGGCATAAATAGTAAATCTCTTCAAGAGCTCACTCTCTCTCTTACGGTCCCAACACACAACTCAAACACAGAGTTGGTGTTCACCTCTAACCAGTCAATATCACTACTACCAGTACCACCAGTCAGTATTACTACTACCAGTACACAAGTACTCCATGTACTCCATGACCGAGTACACACCGTACTCCAAGTACACAACATACTCCAAGTAGATCTCACCTGATCTTGCTCCTTGATATGTTGATATCACCTTTGATCTTGCTACCCCACAGATCTCCTTTGACCTCGCACACACACACACCTACAGATCAACCGACCTTACTTACCATGTAGATCTCCAAACATGGCCTTGCAAACCTACCGACCAAGATCCTACACACATGAAGAACCCTTTTGATTTTCCAAACCAGCACCCCTGTGGATCTCTACCAGAACTTGCACAACCTGCAACTCTACCTGATCATACACACTCAACACCCCTGTGGAACTAGGAGGAGCTACCCTTGCTCTCTTCACACACTGAAGGAGCTAACCAAACTCAACTCTCAAACTAGCACACTTTACAATACAGCCCATGAGTCTATTATATAGATCTCATGCAAACAATAATTAGACATCCAATTACAATAATTAGATCCACATCTCAAGACTAAAATTAGCCTTTTTACATGCAAACAACCAGTTCGTTAACTGACTATTCATCAACAAGAAGTTCTAGAACCACACAGGTGATCGACGTCGATCCCTGTCTGTCTGGAGATGACTGACATTGGCTGATCTCTGACTGATGCTGGTTGCTCTATACACTGGATATGACCGACATTAGTTGTGCCTGCCAATGTCAGTTTTTGTAACATTGAGCAATCCTCCTCCATGTCTGCATCAGTGAAGCTTTTAGCTCCATAACCTAACAATCTCCCACTTGGAGATAAACAGCTGCATTGTACCTGTACCTGTACCTGTACACCGTCTAATTTGTTTCCTAGCTTATATCCCTCTTCAAGCTCAATCCTGAAGACCAACCACCACACACCCTGTGGTGCAACACCTGTCATCCAAGTAACCTGCCAAATCTGAAGTACTTGACCCTGCATAGCATGAATCCCTACTGTTGGTCCCTCTTAGATACCTAAGAACCCACTGAACTAATTTCCAGTGCTTCCTTCTTGAATTGACTGCAAACTTTTTGACAGCACCCACTGCTTGGGCAAACTCAGGGAGTACACATGTACTCAACCTCATCATGTGATTGGGGACCATGTTCTATGAACTATCCATCCATAGGTGTGCTACCCTGTTCTGCATCCTGCACTACCTTCACACAATCATCATGTGACAACATCAACTTGTGATCTTCCCTGTCTCTAGGATTACTCATGCCAAAGAATTTTTCTGCTCCCAAATCCTTCATGGAAAACCACTGAACTAACCTTACCTTTAGCTCAACAAAACCCTATATGTCTAAACCTACAACAAGCTCATCCTCCACATACAGTAACAGGATAATGTTGCGACCATCATCCACCTGGTAAGACAAACACAATGGTTACAATGATACTAACTAAAGCCATGCTTTGTCATCCACCTGTCAAACCTGTACCACTATCCTGTAGCTTCCTCAAGACCATATGACCTGGCCTTCCATCTCACATGTCCATTCTCTCTATTTTTTAACCAAGGAATCCATTCATCTTTCAGTGCTTTCATATCGGCTAGCAACCCTACCAAATCTCCCATTTGGTTCTGCATCCTAGGAATCAAATTCCTTATCATGCCATGCTCCCACTATTTCCTGGATCCTTCCTGCTCTACAATGAGCAACTAGTATAAAGAAGAGGAATAATGAATTTGAGGCTTACTTACCCTTTTAGTCCTCCACATGGGCATTTGAGACTCCTTGACAGCTTGTTGTCCACCCAAAATTTGTTCTAGTGACTAACCTCGGTCACCACACAATCTGCATCCGATTGACGTCGATTCCATGCGACTGTTTAGGTCACCAATGTCAGTTATCCTATCGACATCGGTCTCTACCTGCCCAATACCACCGACTTTGTCTGTCTGCACATGACCAACATTATTGCCTATCTGTTCGATGCCAATTTTCTCTGACCGATGTTGGTACCTGTGTTCACCTATGAGTGATGACTTTTTACCTGTGAGCTCTCTTTGGATCAAAACCTTGTCCAAACTACACTACTCAGATTTACTCAGCCTTCTCCACTGATCTCTATCCGTCATCTCCTCCATAAACACCAAGGCTTTTTAGTTCTTAATTTTTTCAAACACATCTATCTTCTGCTTAAGAACATGCATCTCCTTCTTGCTCTTGTGACCAAGCCTACAAAGCCACGTCTTCGCAATAGAAGAAGAACTAGTAATATAATTAGATAGATAAAGGATACCTACTTTCTTACCACCTGCTAATTCAAGTGCATCTACTGTGAGAGTTCTTGTGCATCTCTCATCACCCAACTTTCCTGAAGCAATTAGCTGCATCTTCAAGACTAGGACCTGCATGACCTTATTCAACACCCATGTGTTGGCCATCTGCAATTTCAGCCACACTTCCCCTTTTCCAAAACTTTGACAAGGCTCACCAACCCTTCTAATTGGGGCTGCATGGAAAGAGGCAACAAAATCTATAAACCAAGATTCTACTTTATCCAAGGAACATCCTAGAGCATCTTGTGTAACAACCCCTACAACATCTGCTTCTTCAGTTCCTTCATGTTGATCTTCTACCAACCAACAATATTTCTTTACCTGCTCTTTCTTTCCATAACACCGTAATTGACCATTCATGCCTTTGAATTCCTCCATTCTTAGTGTAATTTATTTTTCCATTGCTATACTCCCACTCAATTAGAAACCCCTGAGAGTGACCTGTAATCAAACACAAACCTGCTCCCTACAACCTTAGCTCTGATACCACTTATTATATTTAAGAGCACATATGATTACCATGTATAAGCAACTAAATGTGGAATTTAACCAGAAGTAACAAGTAACTAGAATTTAGAAATAACACAGAATATGAGAGACAATACCCAATTGTATTAATACTCTTCTAAAAGGAAATACAACAAAGAAGATGCCACAGTCTTCTTCCTTACACACCTCTAGGGCTCCCACACCTCTAGGGCATAAACAATCAATCTCTTCAGGAGCTCACTCTCTCTCTTATGGTCCCAACACACAACTCAAACATAGAGTTGGTGTTTACCTCCAACCAATCAATATCACTACTACCAGTACCACCAGTCAGTATCACTACTGCCAGTACACAAGTACTCCATGTACTCCACAACTGAGTACACACCGTACTCTAAGTACACAATGTACTCCAATTAGATCTCACCTAATCTTGCTCCTTGATATGTTGTTGTCACCTTTGATCTTGCTACCCCACAGATCTCCTTTGACCTCACACACACACACTTGTAGATCAACTGACCTTACCATGTAGATCTCCAAACATGGCCTTGCACACTTGCTGATCAAGATCCTACACACATGAAGAACCCTTCTGATTATCTAAACTAGCACCCCTATGGATCTCTACCAAAAATTGCACAACCTGTAGCTCTACTTGATCATACACACTCAGCACCCCTATGGAACTAGGAGGAGCTACCCTTGCTCTCTTCACACACTGAAGGAGCTAACCAAGCTCAACTCTCAAACTAGCACACTTTACAATACATCCCATGAGTCTATTATATAGATCTCATGCAAACAATAATTAGACATCCAATTAAAATAATTAGATCCATAGCTCAAGACTAAAATTAGCCTTTTTACATGCAAACAACTAGTTCGTTAACTGATTGTTCATCAACAAGCAGTTCTAGAACCACACAGGTGACCGACATCAGTCCCTATCTATTTGGAGATGACCGACATCGGCCGATCTCTGACCAAAGCTAGTTGCTCTGTACACTGGATATGACTGACGTCGGTTGTGCCTGTCGACATTAGTTTCTGTAACACTGAGCAATCCTCCTCCATGTCTGTATTAGTGAAGCTTTTAGCTCCACAACCTAACAAAAATCAAAGGCCCCCAATAACCCTCACAAATCTGCCATCCCCTATCCTTAAAATTAATAAATCCACTATTGATTGTATTATTACTATAATAAATGGAAAAATAATAGTTCTTAAAGCACCTCCAAAATATATACCTACTTCATCTCAAAAAATCACCATCCCTAAAAAATGTTTAAACTCTCCCAATAAGACATATGCTATTATTCAACAGCTTGAGAAGACCCCATCACAAACCTCCCTTATGGATCTTCTCAAAACTTCTGATGTACATCAAGAGATATTAAATAAATTCTTGCATGAATTAAAATTTCTTAGGGATATTTTCATGAATCAATTTAAAAGTCTAGGTGGGTCACTTATCTCCATCATAATAGATCACATTTAATCCCTAGGACATGCCACCAATAGGCCCTTACCATAATTATCACTTATTTATTGAAATATCCATTACAAACCATAAAATCCCATGATTTCTTATAGAGTGAGGATCCACCCTAAAATTTTGCAATATTGAGTTCCTTAAGAAGTTGGGATATTGAAAATCTTCACTAGGGCCTACTCTAATAATTATAAAGGTTTATGATGATAATGAAATGTCATTTTCTATAACAATATATCTTCCCATATTTATGGGGATTGTAATCCACCAACACTAATCCATGTAGTGGATGTATATTACCCTTATAATATACTTTTGAGATGTCCCTAGATTAATGAAATGAGAGTGGTACCTTCCACCATCAATGTCTCAAATTCCCACATTTAGACATGGACGTCACCATCCCAGGTAAACTCAAACATTTTAATAGCTATCAAATGGAATAATAAACTCATGATATTTATTTTCCAAGTACCCAAAGCTCATCTTATAATCTAAAATCTATGAAATATGTACACCCTGATAGTCTATCACCCTCATCATTTGAGTCACCATAAATCACTCGACTTAAAATTATCTCCTAGGGTTGTATGGAATATGAGTATAAAACTCTTTGTGTAGGCTACCTTCCACTATCCCCACATAACCATGGATCCCCAACTATGTGTAAACATAAACCTATTGTCTATCAGTTTGATTTGAATGCCTTCACTAGTGAAGGTATGCTATCGAAAGAATGTTTAAGGAGCCCGATGATTTTTTGATTATTCATGAAGATGTGGCCCTAGATTTTTAGAATAAAAATATCCCCAATTATATAAAATTATTCAAAATATGAAATATAAGGGTTGAGAGCTAGGATGATATGAACAAATAAGGTTGTAACCTATTGGTATTGAGGAACATTCAAGATGACTTGGCCTACGGTACAAACCACTAGGCATTTACCTCAACTCTATTGCCATAAACTATTCTTTGATTCCTAAAGAGTCTACCTCTGATGAAGAAGTCAAGTTAGGTTCTATTCATAGCCTCTATGAAGACCTGGATACCATGAACCTATTCTCTAACACTACCATTTCCACTATTAATATATCCTTTTGATACCCTAAACTAATAGATTGGGATCAAAGGAAAGAGCCATCCTTTGATGTTTTTCAAAGTGATCAAGCTAGTATTGAATACCTGGGAGCTCAAAGTTTTATGCCATCAAGAGATCACAAAAATGGGTTTACTATTAGTTTAAATGATTCCACCTATTTTGGAGAGCAACTCGAATCATTAAATAAGAGAGGAAGAAGCATACGATGAAGTTGATCCCTCTCTAGATGTATAATAAATCTAGTTAAATCCTGATGAGTAGGATATTTATCAAGAGTTAGGTACGGAGTTCCTAGTTGAGTTTGCTTTAAGAGAATAGCTACCACCACCCCTATCATATATCCAAGATCATTCACCTTGCTTAATTAAGGAGGTCACAAAAATTAATATTGTAACTAAATAAAATACTAGAATAATCAAACTAGGGGCAATCCTTACCTCTAAAGAACAACAAATCCTTTTAGACCTTCTCAAAGAGTTTATAGACATATTCTTGTGGAATTACTCCTACATGCCTAGATTAAATCCCACTTTGGTGGTACATCACCTAGTTGTGCATCCTAATACAAAACCAATCAAATAAAAGAACTAAAAGATGCACCCCACGGTGGCATTATTATTCAAGGAAGAACTACAAAAATTCTTAGAAGCAAGATTCATTCAGTTGGTAGATTATTCTAAATGGATCTCTAATATCATCCTCATTGTAAAAGTACAAGGAGGAATATGTATTTGTACTAAATTTTGAGATATAAATAAGGCATGTCCAAAATATGAATTTCCTTTAACAAATATTGACATGATCATAGAATCCACAATAGGATACAAAATGCTCTCCCTCATGGATGGATTTTTTGAGTATAATCAGATCAAAACTAATCCAAAAGATCAACATAAAATTGTGTTCATTACTCCATGGGGGACTTTTTTCTATCAAGTCATTCCCTTTAGAGTAAAAAACGTAGGTTTAACCTACCAGAGGGACATAATAGTCATTTTACATGACATGATGCATGATATTATGGAATATTATGTGGATGGCATCTTATAAGTCAAGGATAAGAGTAAAACATCCAGTGGTCTTTTGATGAATCTTTGAGAGGCTTAGAGAGTATAAAGTTAGAATAAACCCCAAGAAATGTGTGTTCAAGGTCACTTCAAGAAAACTTTTGGGGTTTATAGTATCTCAATGAGGCATTGAGGTAGATCCCAGTAAGGTAAAAACCATTGTTGAAATTCCTCCACCTAAAAACTTGAAGTAACTACAGATCTTTTAAGTAAAATTACAATCCATTCATTTTTTCATTTTCTCAATTAGCAGATAAATTCCATATATCTACTCATATCTTAAATAAAGGAGCTCATTTTGATTGGAATTTGGAATGTCAAAAGGCATTTGATAACTTGAAGAAGTATCTATTGAAGCCTCCAATGCTCTCACCACTAATATTAGGAAGACCATTTTTTTTTCACATCTCTGTTATGCCATGTTCTATAGAGGCTATCTTATTTGAATACAATGATGAAATAGTGTAACAAGCTATATATTACCTAAGCAAAATCATCTCATACAATCTGAATTATACCCATATATAAAAATCATGTTTTGTCATGGTCTTTGCATCACAAAAACTCAAATATTATATGTTAAATAACCAAGTCAAGTTGATCACAAAAGTTGATCCACTTAAATACATGTTATCTAATTATTCAATAATAAGAAGAATGGCTAAATTGATTATGTTGATAAGTGAATTTGACATCAATTATGTGATTAAAAAATCTGTCAAGGGGAAAATTATCACAGATCAACTATCACTAGCACCTGTAGAGGACATGAAACCATTAACAATAGACTTATCTGATGAGTCCATATTGGCAACTAAAGAATCACCAGGATGGAAAATTTATTTTGATGGATCCTTTCCCATGCATGGATCAAGAACGGGAATCCTTTTGGTAACACCACAATGAGACCTAATCCCTAAAGCTTTTAGAATATATTTCCCATACACTAATAACATCAATAAATATGAGGCATTAATTTTTGGGTTACAACTTGCCATCTAATGGAATATTTAACATCTTCAAGGATTCTCAATCGATCATCAAATAGGTCAATGAAGAGTTCTAAACTCAGGATGAGAAGTTACTTCCCTATAGGCAAATGGTTGACTATTTAAATCAAAACTTTAAGTTTATAAATTTTTATCAAGTTTCAAGAGGAAGTAACAAAACTATGGATACAATGACCAATATTGGGCCTCTAATAGATCTCTAGAAAGATGTCCTTAAAGTCAATTTTATAGTTGAACAATTATTATTACCTATGCATCAAGTTTTGGCTCACTATCAAATTTGTGTAGTCCCTAATTCTAGTCAACCATGGTACCATAACATCTATACCTACCTCCAAAATAATACCCTTCCATGAAATCACAATCACCATTTATGCAAAGCCTTTATCTAATGTGAATCATGTTACACCATCCTTGATGGCATGCTCTATTGTCAAGGCTACGATGGGACCCTGTTAAGATGCCTAAACTCAGAGGAGGCCCTTCTTTCAATCAAGAATGTTCATGAAAATATTTATGGATGCCATGTTAGTGGAATGGCCCTATCTAATAAGTTACTCTAAACTTGATATTATTGGCCAAAAATGGATCAAAACACTTGTCAGTATGTGCATAATTTTGTAGCCTCTCAAGAACATAAGAATCTCATACATGCCCCAACTCAAGAGTTTTAACCTGTAATGATCCCATGGCCTTTATCAGTAGGGTATTAGATCTTATTGGTAAGATTAATCCTACCTCATTATATGGACATAATTTCATTATTACAACCATAGAGTATCTTATTAAATGGGTGAAGTTATGTCACTATTATACACCATTATCTTGTAGATATCTAAGTTCATTTTGAATCAAATCATTTTCCATTTCAGAATCCCATCCAAAATAATATCAAATAATGGTAAATCATATAATAATTAATAAATGGAAGACCTATGCAATAGATATCATACTAAGCAACATTTCTCCACACCTTATTACCCCTATGGCAATGGACAAGCAGAAGCAATAAAAAAATGCTAATAAAAATTATCAAAAATATTATTAATGGTGCTGGAAGAAATTGAAACTTATATTTATATTTGGAACTTTGTTCATATAGAACCATCATCTTAATTCCTATTGGGGGCCGCTCCATACTCTTTGGTATATAGAATGGAATAAATCTTGTCAGTCAAAGTTGGAATCCCCTCATTATGTATATCATTAAGGGGCATGATCACAGATAATGAGTATAAAAATGAATGGCTATAAGAACTAAAATTGTTGGATGAGAAGCATTAGAATTCTCTTGATCACCTCATAGCATATCAAAATAATCTCAAAGGCTAATATCATAAGAAAATCCAATCCTGAGAATTTTAAATTGGTGACCTAGTCCTTAAGTGAAATAAAAAAAACACCAATGTTGAACATGAAAAGAAGGGAAATTTTGAAAAAACTTGGCTTGGGATTTATGTTATTATTTCTAAATTTGGATCAAAGTCACTTAAATTGGCCACTCTAGATGGAGATGAACTTGATGAGCTAATGAATATTATGCATCTTAAATGGCTTTATACCTAGAGGGCCTAAAAATTTTGATCCTCTATTTGTAAGAACCCATACTTGGGGGCATTCCTATCCATCATTACTTCACTTCCCATCATTTTTTATTATCTCCTATCATTCTACACATCCCATCTTGTCTGCTCACCTCCCATATGACCCTGATCCCAATGGTAGGTGTAAGATATATGATTTGAAAATAAGGAAGTATGAGATTAAAAAATGGGGAATAATTATGTTGAAAGTGTAAAGGGATAATTATTGAAGATTCATTTGGAATGTCTAATCCATTCTAAAATTAATATTTCCTTTTGATATCCCAATCCAAATAAAAAATAAATTCTCTCAAATGGCTCTTCTTCCTATCAACCTCAATAGCACATCTTTACTCATCCCCATTCATTACCCTAAGCATACATCCACCCGTACCTACTCATTTCATTATTAAATAAGGATCATTAATTATTTCTCCTCCAAGATGTATAATACATTATGTAAAATTTTAAATAGAATCTTGAAAAGTTTAATCTAGTTCTTAGGATTATAATTATATTTGATTTGATCTTGTCTCAATTGTCATAAAATTATTATGCCTTATTATCCTTGGTAAATATTCTAGGTCAGTTTATAAATAGTCCATTTTTCCAAACAACCTCTTATCCATATAATGAGTGGTCATGTTTAACAAATTTTCATCTCTTTTCATGTAAATAATTATCATTATTTCACCTTTTGTACATATTAGTCAAATCCTACATGATTAGGTTAAATTGTAATTAGGTCATTCGTCCTTATTACAAATCTTTTTTACCTAGGTTAAAATTTGTAAATACTTTTATAAAATCCTTTTAAGTTATAATTTTGTAAGTAAACCTTGTCTAGTCTTTTATCCACATATAAATATTTGTATTAAGTTGTATTACCAATATTCTTGTCATATAAATAGTTATCATAATATTTTATGTTAGGTTGTTATTCTTTATCCTTTGAAATCATGTTTTATCATTATTAGATAAGTATGTAAATACTTATTGTGTTAAATTATCTTTTTTAAGTGTAGTCTTTTGTAACTATTGGGTTTGTCTTATTTACTCTTGGGAATGAGGATGGAAACAAATGACTACCCATTGTAAATTAGGAATGTCACTAACAAAGTTCCTCATGCACTATAAGTCAATGTGACCTTAACTATCTAAATATCATAGGTACATTGTTTATTAAGTGCAATATTAAAATTGGATTGCCAACATTTTCTTGGCTTCAAGACATCCTAAAACCCATACCCCCTAGTCATTAAAACATCCCATATGACCTCATTAACCTACTAATTGAACCATCTACCTCCTTGGTGTAGGAGGATTTAACCATTCATGAACCATGTAATTATATTCACTAATGGACTGCCTATCTAAAATATGGGCACATATCACAAGTTATAACACATTATATTTCATTATAATATCAAATTATATCCATTAATACAACATAAAATTAAATCTTAAAATCATAACATCATCTATCCAAAACCAAGTCATCTGCATCATCATATAAATCAAATTAAATAACATCCATAAAACATATAATTATAAATCATTTCCATACATGTAATCAAATCCTAATAATACATAAACATCTAATCATCTCATGCATGTAATCAATAAATCTAATATCTAATCTAACCAACACATCATAATCGCATATGTAAAATACATAAACACATCATATAACATAATAAATCTCATCATAATCACATAAATGCCCATGAGTCTTATCAAAGTATATCTAAAATATGAGAATCAAGGGAATCCATGTGCTAAGAATGAAATATACATGTCTAAGATATAAACAATGTCTCATAAGACCAGATCATGGTGGTCCTAGTGGTCTCCTGGGTGGCTGATGCATAGAATGAGAAAAGGTGTTGGACTTGTAAGAAGGAGCTCATTTATCCACTAGAACCACATACTCATAAAGGCCACTATAATAATGATCCTCTCTAGACAACTAGGATATCTGATGAGTCACATCACCCAAGCCCTCTCTCTATAATAGAGTGGTCCCCTCATTTTTGGTCCACTCTGCTACCTACAACTCAGCCTCCTATTGGCTCATTCATGAGTAAATTTGAGAAATTTAACCCTATAGTGATACTATTTGCATATCTTTGGCCCTAATTTATCCCAAAAATGTGGTCAAGTGAGATAATATTGGGCCCATCTAAATGTCCCACTAAGTTAGTTGCCTCTATAAATCTACAAACTATAGATGATATCTATCTCTCTCAGTGGTAATAGTAGATACCTCAGCCACCCTTGCTCTCACTCCCTAATATAGGATATCAATTTGTGCCTAATCCATTACATTAATAAGTGCCTAGAATGAATAATAATGTCAAGACCTGTCCCTCTCACCCCTTGATCACCTCATACCACTCCTTGATCACTCCCTACCACCCCCTATTCACCTCCATCAATCACTATCAAGAATTGATTAGTATTATCATCCCCATCATCCCCACCATCTCTCCTTACCTATGGCTTCTACCTTTGTGTTTTCCATATCTTCAATTGTCCCTAAGCCTATAAGAGCCTCCAAACTACCCCTCTCCTCTTATCCCCTTACACTAACCTCAAAAGTCTCATAGGTCATCTCTACTACCACCATCCTATGTAGGATATAATAACTCCATGATCTACCATCATCGTCTAAAAATCCCACACCATATAAAATATGCTATCATAATCTAACTATGCCAAATCCCTATCAACTATACATCCCTACTGAGGCCTCTCTCTATCACTTCTGGTAAATAGGTGCTCCTCTCTCGGGACATCTTGTTGATTCCCAAACTATCTTTACACTCTATCATGTTAGTATCTCTCTATGATATAATCCCAACACCCTATAAAATAACACTTTATCAATATATACTTGGTGTAATATATGTCCTTTGCCCACCTCCACTCTACATGTGTGGATGACATATAAGTAATTTGATCATCTATCAAACTATACAATGCTTATCTATAAAACCTCATGTCACTTATGTGAGATATCTAAACCCATAGAATAATGTACCATCTAAAGACCAATAGTTGGTCATGCTCTGAATTTTCTCAATACCTAGAGTCCTCTTGATTGCCATGTTCTTCTAGCACCAAATCTATAATACTAGTGAGGTTTCAAAGATCGATGCCCCCTTGTATTCCCCTATATATATCTCCCTATATAGGTTGTCCAACATAATTAGTCCCCATGTAAACACTTTAAAATCTTACACCATGTCAACCACTACATCCCTTAACCCCAACTCAAACCACTATCTACTCTTATTTGGAAATAATATGCCAATGAAAAGAGGCATAAACATTAGGGTCAATCTGTCTATGGTCCCACCATGAAGGCCATGTCAATATCAATTTGTGAATCATGGACCCTAACCTGTATATGTCCACATAACCACTACATAGTCATGCTCAATTACCATGACGTATAATAGATCACATCTCCTCTCATAGGTAATCATAAAATTTGCTACACATCCTTCATCATAACTATCATCTCTCCTATGATGAAGTGGAAGGTGCTCATCTCTAAATGCCACTACTCCACCAACACAGTGATAAGATCCTAGTCTATCATAATAAAAGTCATTGTGGTGATATAATATAGTCTATTCATCTTTAACACTCCAAAATCATTTGGCCTCAAATGATGCATCTCATGTAATACTAGTGGTCATCGTAATCTAGATGCTAGAACACCTAAATCTTCCTACACCATAAAAAATATTAGTCACTAAAGTACCATAAACCTATACCCTAACCTATATTTTTACTATTCTATCCATACCCTATCTACCCAGATATTTATTCCCTTGCTTGTCTTCTTATCCAATTATCCCTAACACTAATCCTAGGAAAAAATTCTTTTGGATCTTAACCCTAAACTACAATTTTAAAAAATCACTACTCACTTCTTATGGTTTTATAAAATTCCAAGTCATTTATTGGGGTTTTTCAAAACTGCACATCATTGGTTTTAGTTTCACAAAACCACAAGTCACCTATTATGATTTTATAAAATCATAATTCACTACAAGTGATTTTGTAAAATTGTAGGTTGTGAGTGCATTACTACATCTTACGCATGCAAAACTACAACTAGGGGCAATGCACCTAGTTACGACTTTGCACCTTTCATCTTTTCCCTTAATAAATACTCTAATAAATGTAATAAATGACTAAAATAATAAGTTAGGGTAAGGTAATCACCACCAATCCAACCTCTTCATGTCTTTATAACTCTTAAACTCTCTCATCATAGTATGAAGCACAAGGAATGTAGTCCATCATCGTTAGCTCCAGAAAACAATTCTAAAATAGCCAAGAGTCAAAATGACTTCTTTTTACCCCTTATAATCTTATTATTTTTCCCCTTCACCTAGTTTCATCCAAATTAACCCTACCCTTCTACCTAAATAACTAATTCTAATTCTCATATCCATTCATCCATCCTTTAATCATGTTTTTAGTGACTATTCTCCATTCATCAAGTCATTTCAATAATTTTTATGGGTATGATCTACCATCCTAAGTCAAAATGACATTGGCCTAAGGTATTTTTAGACTATGTAGGTAGCACTTGGCTAGTGCCAAGGGATAGCTCAGACATTAATTCATGTCCCATCATCTCATGGTCACTTGAATATATTAAAACATGTTGAGCTAAATCATTATATCAAATTTGTCGATTATTAAAAATCACTTATCTTCTATATTTTTGTAAACCTATAGCTCTCCCTTGCATGTGTCCTTTCCTAAGAAATGTTAATAGCTCATGGACTTATTTATCCTATTCTATCCATCTCCTAAACATATGTATTTATCTCAAGATTATTTATTTTATCTGATGAGTCCCCTCACCTCTCTCTTCGACATTTGTCTTTACTTAGGACTCATCTTAAGAGGCTAATCATTGTTGCTAAGTTTTGTTCCCTCTTGGGACTAATCTTACACCAAAAACCTCATTACCTTCATTTTTTTGGGGTAACTTATCATTCCTAGCTAAACTATCATTTGGGGAATCCCAACCCCTCATCATCTTGATTTTATACCCACCCCATGATCTCTTTTTGAGTGGCCATCCAATTTATTCCTCCCTCCATGCCCCCTCAATGTGGAATCATGCAACACTCATTTTTATTAACCCATCCACATAATGGTTTTTATTTGAAATACCATTAATCCCCACTTCATCACTCGTAATGCCCTTTCAAAGAGGGGAAAAATATATACATATAAATCCACTCACCTTAACTATTTCATTAATCCCATAATCATGGTCCTAAATAAATAAATAAATCCCATTCTCCATTATATATTCATATCATGCTAACTTTCCTACACACCCCATGCCATTTTAATCCCTTTATTATCCCACTAACATCCCATTAAATCACTAACCCCACCTCATTTAATAACCACTTTCCCCACTTGCCAATTTGTAAGTCAAAATATTTAACCTCCCCCTAGCCAACCTATCCATAGCCTCTCCTATACACCTAGATTCTTAAACCTTCCTAAAACCTTGAACTAATCCTTATTAACCTATAATCAAATTTATAAGCCTCTAAATTCTTAGCCTTCTCTAATTCTCTAGAATTGTCTAAAACTAGAGAGTTCTTATGAATTTAAAATTCATTTTTAATCCTCCTCACTACCCTATAAATAACCAAGCATAGATCTTGGTTGGACTAACTTTAATTTGAATCATAACACATACAAGCTCTCTTATATCCTTCATACTCTCATTGCATCCATATATCCTTGAATCCAAGAATCCATTGATCCCTCTTGCATCCATTCTAAATCTTGAAGCCACCATTGTCAAGTAATCTAAAAAGTAATTCAATAATTTTTGGAGAATCCATTTGAACATCTTAGAGGGAATACAAGAATCAACATGATGGTAGTATCCTTATTATAAGTTTTGATTGCTTACATATTCTCTCCTTTTGATGTTTTTTTTAGATTTTGGGTTAAGTTACTATATATAGTATATTGAATCCATAGCTCAAATTTTACAAGCATAAAATTTTTAAACTTACAAAGACATTTTCTCATATTTAATTCATGAGCTTTCTCAATAAATCTATTTCCCATCATTAGACATTACTTGATTCCTTAGAATTGGGGAACCTAGTTAGTGTCATACCTCCACCCCAAGCCTAGATTAACCACATTGATTTGTACATGTTTCCACTTGGACAAAACACAAGAAACATTGGCTAATTATTTGACCTTAGGAGTCTCTCCCTATATGTTAATATGGATAGATGTGGGATCTAATTTTGTTCTTAAAATTTTGAATTTATAACAATTATGTAGAAATAGTAATGGTCAATGATAGGTAGTTTTTGACATAGTCCCATTTTTGTTTCTCTAGAAACATGGTTATGGGGAAACCAATTGCTCTACCACCTGATATAAATTTTAAGATCCAAACATAAGTTATAGTAACATGAATACTCATTGATGTGCATACAAACATGAAATAATCATAATCACACTATATTGTATTATAATTGATTCATGAACATTAAAATATAAAATCTTACACATATATAAGAATGTCTTTCCTATAAAGATGGATATTTATCTAACAAACATATCTCCACATATATCTCATTCTAATAAACACCTTATATATGTAATATTGTTGTATCTCCATAATATTAACTCACAAACCAAATATAGCTATTAGTGAGTTATTACTCATGTAATTATTCACATTACAATATTCACTCATTAAAAAATCCATGTGAGTGTTATTTTTCCTAACATTTCCCCATATAGTATGAACATGGGAGACAACAACATTCAATAACTAAGAAACATGTCATTATAGAGCTTGCACATGGTTTTGATACTCATATTTACTATGGGATCCACATTTTCCATTAATAAGGCCCCATCAATCTATTCACATGAATACAACTACCTAACCAGTCAAATTATCAATAACACTTCCTATTTTAGTTATTATGGCTTATATCTCACATTTTCATTACATGAAGGAAAAATATGAAATTGATCACTTATTTTCTACACATACAACAAGCACAAAAAATATAAAAAGAAAAGCACCATTATTGCATTTTTTACCCCATCATTACTAGATAATGATAGGTGTAGAAATCCTCCATCCTCTAATGATTCCAACCTCCTTTTTTGTCATATAATGAACTTATTCTCCATCACTTGGGTGAGAAAAGTCTTCTTCACTTGAGTGAGAATTATTATATTTCTCAGCAAGTAAGCCCTTTTGATTTAGTTTTCCATTTATGAGATCCTTTTCTCTTTGTATGCAATTCATCATCACATGACCTGACTACTTTCAATAATAACAAATATGTCTATTCCTTGAATGTTTAGACTTTGACTTACATTTGTTTTGGCCTTGTATAGACTCAAACTCTTCTTTTTTAGAATCAAATATTTTGATTTGATGTCCCTCATCAAGTAGAGTTGAAATTACTCCTTTAATGTTAATATTAAAATTCTTTGAAGTAAATACCAATCTATTTTTTCCCATTTTTGTACCCCTCATAATTTGGACGTCACATACAAATGATAATGCATCTGAATAAAAAAGATTTAATTTTATTTAATTTTTGAATTTACAAACATTTTTGACATAAAAAAAATTAAACAGAAATACTTGTTGACTCAACTAATTGCCTATTATTTTGATGACATACAATGTCAATAAACTAATTCAAATGAGACAACTCATATTATAACAAATTTGTTTTATTTTAAATAATATTTACCTTAAAAATTAAATTCAATACTAAAGACCTCACCTAAGAAAACACAAGGCTCAATTTAAAATATTCTAAACAAAGTCTTGACTAATGGCTATTAAAAAAAAACTTAAATGATAAAAGACTAAAAAAAAAACAAATTTATGACTCACCATATATTAAAAAAAATTATTAAAACATTTTGATTTTGTGTTTTATGGATCTAAAAGTTGATGAGGGCATAAAGGAAGTAACGCTCAAATGGGTAAAGCCTCCATGTGACTATAGAAAAGAGTCTTGAGATGAAGTATGATATTGACAATGATTAAATATTCATAACACTAAATATTTGTATGCCATTTCTGGCCTGATGCCATGATATTACTAATACAAATTTGGATTTATGTTGAAACTCATGTCAAAAGACATAGATTTGTTGTAGCCAAATGGAGACTATAAGCTTCTTAATAGATCCATGTGTACAAAAAAAATATATCTACCATTATCTAAGATTGTTTAAAACTATATAGATGATCAATCATGTATACCTTTAAATAATTTTTAATACTGCTCCTCCACAATCATGATTGAGATTTTGAATAGGAAAATATGACATCATTCTTTAGAGACTACTACAATTATTCCCTTGGTAATCATCTATTAATCTACTATATTGAATTATATTTATAGGACTCCCATGGAATGTTAAATCACTTTGATACCATTGATATAAATTTTAAGATCCAAACACAAGTTCAATTAATGTGAATACTCATTGAGGTGAATACACACAGGTAATAATCATAATCACACTATATTGTATTATATTTCATTTGTGACCATAACAATATGAAAGCTTACACATATATATATGAGTGTATTTTGTATAAAAACATATATTTACCTAACAAACATATTTGCACATATATCTCAATCTAACAAATAACCTATATATGTAATATTGTTGGTCACAAAGCAAATCTAACTATTAGTGAATTATTACTCATGTAATTATTTACATTAAAATATTCACTCATTAACAAATCCATGTGAGTGTTATTTTTCCTAACACCACCCATAACATCTTGAGAGGCTATGATAGCCTCAAATATAATTCTATTGGGACCATCATAATTCCTATGACTTTGGGCCCCAAAACCATTTTGATAGAGTTTTACGTGATCGATATGGACATAAACTATAACATGATACTTTCATATTTTTATTCATTATCCTTTAGCAACTATTCTTTGGAAAAATGTTCTTAAAAATTTCAATCTTTAGTGGGTCACATCAAATAATATTCAAGATTATTTAAAGCAATGGAAATCTCCTTTCAAGAATAAAAGAGTGAAAATACTTTGGAAGTTGTCCTTTCCCCATACTATATGGACCATTTGGCATGAAAGGAATAGTAGAAATTTTATAGAAACTTACAACAATACTAACTAAGCTAGTATCTTTCTTTTCTCTAGAATTAGAGAAAATCTTTCCATTTATAAAATCAAGGAAGATCAACAACCTTATAAAATTGAAGAGGACATTTTTCTCAAATGAAACATATCTTTAGTTTTAGAATCTTCTGCTATGGATAAGATTAACTACAAAAAAACTATAAAATTGAAAAGTCCTCCTTCGAGTTGGATAAAACTCAACTTTGATGGAGCTACAAAAGGTAATATAGGAATTGTTGGAGGGGGATGAGTCTTCATAGATAGAAAAGGTGGTTTCATTGTTGCTTATGCTAGAAACATGGGAATCCAATCAAATCATTATGTTGAATCTCTTACTGCTCTTTGGGGTCTTCACTTTGCTAAAGATTTGGGTATTGACAAGCTCCAAATTGAAGGATATTCTTTAAACATCATAAGGTGTCTCAATAAATCCTCCACTCCTAGTTGGACCATTAAAAATTTTATTGATAAAGGTTTTTTTCTATGTAATTCTCTCATTCAAATTAAAGTTTCACATGTCTATAGAGAGGATAACCAACTTGTTGATCTCTTAGCTAATGTTGGTGTTTAAAGTAACCAACTCCTTAGATGGACCAATTCATAAATCATGCTTGAGCACTTCAACATCCAAATTCATAATAAGAAAAGTATGTGTTAATTTAGTTCATATGCACACTTCTTTGATTTATGATATATATCACATTAGTACATGTAATGTAATCATTTCAAGGATTACGAGTATCTCTCTCTTTGATTGGAAATATAATTTCAAACTTATTTTCATTTCTATCTCTTGCATCCTTGGTTTCCTCAAGAAAGAGCCTTTCCTAGTCACGATTGCATTTTCTAGCAGAATGGGTGGTAAACATCTTAGAATAGAGGTTACCTTCAACAAGGCTTGGGAGACTGATAAAGTGTTATGGGAGTATCTATAGGTTGGAGGGTTTACAAATTTCCTCCACAGGGTTAGAGGGCATCACTCTCACATTTCCTAGAACTTTGCCTAGAATTGGAAAGATAAAAGAGTCATTATTAAAGGTAAGAATGTTGCCTTCACTGAAGGTCTCATCTTCTTTGTCACAGGGCTTAGTACTAAAGTTTATAAGTTCCAATGCAATAGATGTAACCAATAGCATGAAATGGACACTTTCATGATGGAGTATGAATAGTTGACTCTATACCATGGAGGTTTCGTAAGAACCTCTTTGCCTAAGCCTTTCGATGAGCTTGTAAGGATCATTATGAAGTTCTTGACTTTGGATGGATGGTACCATGTTATCAAAAGCTTCCACTTGGTCTTTTTGAACCATTTTAGGCACCAAATTCTAGTTATTTTGCCATTATTTCTTCTTACTTCTCTTGAAACTTCTACTCAAAAAATACAGTTAAGGAAGTTAGCCAATCCATCTCACCAAGCTGTTATTTTATTGTTGCATTTGCACTTCTTAAACTCCACCCTAAGAATCAATCTTTCCTTAACCCCTTCACTTGGGAACCCCTTTCATTTTTCCTCTAAGAATAAAAGGGTTAGGGGCATTTTTGAAGTTTTGAACAAGGATCCCAACAAAAGGGTTTTATGCAGTCACTCAAAATAAGGGAATAATATTGATTGTGACAAGGCTAATGTAGTCTAAAGCCTTCTTTCCTTGAGTACACATTTAAATCAGGCCAACCTCAATTTCTTTCATATGGAGCTGGACACTCTCAAAGTCTTGGTCAATGATGTGAGAAAGGAGATGAATATTCTCAATCACAATTATAAAAATAAGATTAAGTAGATGGAATAAAATGAGGATAGTATTAAAACTTCTTAGATTCAAATTCATAATTTTGGGGGAGAAAGTTAATATCCTCTATAGTAAGTTCATTGATTTGGATAATATCACTACTAGTATGGTTGAGATCGTTGGTACCTAGGCTACTATTATTAGTGATATTACTACTATTTTAGATAAGGGGGGTAGAAGTAGCATTCAGAAACATAATAGGAAGGTCACTGATAATACCATGACTAGCAGGCTCTAAAACATGCATATCAACATTAAAGAGATAGAGGATACCCTCAATAGGCTTCACAACTACTAAGGTGTTCTATTTTTTGAGCTTCTTTCACTTCTATTTTGATACTTTTTGGCTTCTTTTGTTGTAGCTCTATTGTTTTTATTGTTTAAGCTATTTCAGACTAGTTTTCATTGCTTATCTAGGTTTTGACCCTCTTGTAATAGGGTATGGATCACTACCAAAAAACCAACCTTTACTTTTATCTAAAAAAAACTATAACATGATCCTTAGAAGACCATGGATTCATTAAATTAATTCAATACATTCTAATTTATTCTAAGAGATCAACTTCCTTCACTTAGGCAAGGTGTTTTTTGCTTAGGGGGGTCCTAAACCCTTTGATTCCATTCAAGCCAACCTCAACAGGAAACTAGAGATATGTATTGATTACCATTTACCTAAAAATGGTGTGGTGAATCCCTCATCCTAAACTAAGGACAAAGAATCCATATAAACTATTGTGTGCATCCTAAAGAGGGTTTTGAAATCCCCAAGGCCTTATGAAAATAGAAATGTAATAAAAGGGGATTAAGACAACATATAAAGTGAAAGGGGAAATTTTCAAAATAATACTAGCCATCTCAACCAAATCTATGACTAAAATTATTAGTATCCTAAAAAATGATAAACCCATAACATATCCTTTTGATCCCTGAAGAGTAGGAACATATGATATTTAAGGATCTCAAAACTTGGAAACCTAAGAAGGGTTATCCAAAATTCCTAAAATTTACATGGTTGATATCTTAGAAAACTAAGAAACACTCCCTAAACATAATAATGATTCTTCATTTATGAATAATTAATGAACCCTTCATTATGATGGGGTAGAATTATGTCTTGGCATAGGGGAATGAGTGATCCTAATAACACCTGGAGGAATAATTATGAATTTTGGTATCAAGATTGACTTTGAATGTATATATAATGGAATGGAATATGAAGACCTATTTTTAGTAATTTTTATCATAAAGCGGTTGGGTGTTTGAAATCTAAAAATCCAAAGTGTTTCACAACTGGTGACTAACTAAGTTTTATAAGTCTACCAAACTAGAGCTAGATATATTTAGTTTTATAATAATGTTGTGTGTGAATTTTCCAAGAATTTCAATTTTTTATATATAAAAAACTTTACTAGATAAAGGCAACCAACTCTCTGACTCCATGGTTTACTCTTCCTCTTATTTTGGTCCCCATTTGATGATACATGAGTTCAATTTTATGGTTTTAATTAGGTCTAAAACCCTTGTTCAAAAAGTGTCAAGTGACCAAAGTCTTACGTCAGAAATGACACTAGATTTCTCATCCTTGACTTTAATAATAATGATGAAGATATCTTGGAGTTCTTATGAGCCTATGATCATCTCCCTTCATCACATTATAAGAGGGCCTTGTCCCTCACTTGTTACCCTATGTTTGCCCTCATATTTGAATATTATGATTATTATTATAAGATCAAGGATTGTCATTCTTCCAATAAATAATTTGATGTCTTTGATTTAGATGATGAGGACCCTAATCTTCCTTTTTCTCTAGATAAATTCAAATAAGGGAATGTCTCCCTGATTAAGGACACCATAGATATCAATATAGGGACTGAAGAAGACCCTAGGACCCTCAAGCTTAGATCTTCACTCTGACCTCAAGAGGTGGAGGATTATAAAAACTTGCCTACTATTTTTACCAAATATTATACCTTCTCCTATACTAACATGGCATGTATTAAACCTGAATTAGTCATCCAAAACTTGGTCACCGTGCGTGAGATAAAGATCATTAAAAAAACTTGGGATAATCAAACCCAAAGTTGCATTGATGGTTAAAGAAGAGGTCATTAAACTATTGAAATTAGGATTTATAAAACCCATGGACTAATTTAAGGGGATGTCTAATATCATTCCCATCCTCAATAATAACAAAAAAAATCAGGATTTACATAGACTTATGTGACATCAAAAAAGTGCATCCTAAATATCATTTCCCTCTTGCCTCTATCGATGTCATTGTAGACTTTATGATAGGTTATGAGTTGTTATCCCTCATGTATGTTAGAGGAGGATCAAAGAAAAAAAAAATTACTATGACATGGGGAACCATCTACTATGTAGTCATGCCTTTTAGCCTTAAAAATCTTGGGAAAACATATCAAAGGGATATGACCAATATTTTTCATGATATTATGCACAAGATAATAGAGTTTTATGTTTATTATCTTCTTGTAAAATTGAAAAGAATGTAAGATCACCTAGAGGTCTTACATACCATCCTCATTCATCTAATTGAATTTAGTGTTAGCTAAAATCCTAAAAAGTGTGTGTTCAAAGTTACAGGTGGAAAACTCATCGGTTACATTATTTCCCAATGTAGAATTGACATCAACCTGGCTAAGATTTGTGTAATCTTAGAAATGTTACCCATACTAATGATTCATGGATTAGGTCATTCCTTGGGAATCTAGGCCTATCTTTAGGTTCATACTTGACCTTACATATGTATTTCATCCCAATAATAACTTGATTAAAAATGAGAGTGGCTTAAGATAGACAAAGGATTTCTAAGATGGATTTGAAGTAGTAAATTACTTCCTTGTGTCTCCACCAACACTCATGGCTCTAAGATATTACATGCCTCTCATAATTTACATAAAGGAATATAAGGTATCTTTTGCCTATATGCCGGCCCAAGAGGATGACGATGGAAAATAAAGAGCCATATAATTCATTAACTACACTCTTATTGATTATGAAACTCATTACACATAGGCTAAAAAAGAGTGTTTAGCCATTGTATTTTCAACCAAGCAGTTGAGACATTACATGCTTAATCAAGAAATAAGGGTCATAGTGAGGTCAAAATCCTTACAAACATTCTTGACCCAACTAACCTTTTCATGGAATTGATCAGATAATGGATATGGTACATAGAATGTGTAATACGAATGAATCAACCTTGAGGCATATGTGATATGATTCTTGACAAATCAAATCAATCCATTTTCAGGTGATGTTGGTGCCCCTATATATATCCATATATGGTAGTGGATGAAACTTTCCAATATGGTTGAGTAATCACCCCTTAGAAATGGGTTGATGAGATAAGGCTAGGAATTTCATCATGCTTTTGAATAAATTATAGCTTACCTATGTCAACCAAAATTCCATTAAGGGACAAGTCATTATTGATTGGTTGGCAGAGTCCCCTCTAAAATTCAATGATCTCATTGACACTAATTTACCTAATGAAGTGATATGTTACATAGAAAAACCAACAACCATCTCTTCTCATTGGTATGCTGACATTATAAATTATTTATTTTATCATAGTTACTTTGAAGGTGCCAACTCACAGTAGAGGCAGTGCCTTCAAATCATTATAGATAAATAGGTTATTCTTAATGAGGTTATTTATTATAAAGCCTTTGATGACATGTTACTGAGATGTGTTGATTAAAAGGATTTAAAAAAGTACCTTTTTGATTGTCATAATGACATTTATGTAGGATACTTCTGTGGCCATACAACTACCTAAAAATCCATAGTATGGGATACTTTTGGCCCACTCTTGAGCATGATACATTAAGTATGTAAATAAATGTGAGAACTGTCAATACTTATCCTATGAAATTTAAATTTCCAATAGGTAACTTTATCCCATTGCCACTCCATGTGTTTTTTTTAGAATTAACCTTAATTTGGATCCATTCTATAAGTTTCTAGGCTTATCCTAGGTCTTATGTGTGTGTGAATTTATTGTATTTATAAATACACTTTAATATAGTCTTTTGAGGTGTCACTCACCTCTCTAGTCCACTTGTAAAATTTATAATTACTTACATGTAACTCCTCTCCTCCCACATAGCACACCCATCCTCCTCAATTGTAAGAGGATTAGGGACACATGGCATACATACTGGAGCTTTCACTTGTAACTTATTTTCTCTCCTAACTCTTTATAAAGAGCTCTCATTTCTATTTCCTCTACACTCACTACTACACTCTCACAACACTCGTGTTGATATAGTCTTTATGTTGCATCCTTGATGCTCCCTTGGCCTAATGCCATTATTCCCATAGCTTCTTCATGTTATTATAATGGGAGATTATTGTTGCAAGCTTTGAATACTAATATGGGGCTTTTCTCTATATGGAAATTTCCCCACTTGTCACATTCATCTCAATTTTTTAGTTTCTGCTCACTTCAAGGTAACTTTGTTCCTTAATTTTTATTGTTTATTCAACATTTAATTTGATCTTTGGTAAAATTTATGTCATGGTATCAAAGCCATGGATTTCTAACTTTAATTTTGAGATTGTTTTTTTAGATTTGGAGGTGGAAAAAAATATTTTTTTGTCTTCTAGCATTATGTTTTTTCTCCACATTAATTAATTCTAATCAATTTTTTTACCTATGACATAATATTTTGCCATCTAGTATTTTATTTTCAAGCTTCTAAAAAGAGTTTCATGTATTCAATTTTTTTCAATCTCTTTGATTAATTCAAATATGAGTTTTGGATGCTATATATTTCATTTTTATTGTGTTCAAGCTTCTTCCTATCATCTCAACCTAAATTATGCTTCTTATTGCATTTCAACTTTGTGCATTTATTATATTTCTCATATTTTTGTGCAGCTTTATGTTATTTGGCCAATGCTTCTTTGGTTTCTCTTTTTCTACTATGTTGTTATTCTAAATAGTTCCCTTTACATTCTTCCAATTTCATTAATGTCTTAGTTTCTAATTTGTATCATTATTTTACTAAGGTGTATTATTTTTTGATCTGGCCATTTTATGTATTTTTTCACCTTTTATGTCACTATTCCACTTTGTAATGCCTTCTACATGTTTTGTAATGTTCTTTTCTTATTAGGTTTTTCATTGACTTCATTTTTTAAAATCTTATCGTTCCCTTTAGGTATAACATATTTTAACTCTTCTTTGAGTTTTTTTTTCAACTCTAATATTTAAATTAATAATTGTTCCTTTTTTATTTTATGTTGGATACTTTGATGTAATGTAGTATGTTTTAATACAATATTTTTACTCAAAATGTTATATTTCTTTTATTCTAAAACTATACTAATATATTTTAAAATACTTTTTGATCCTTTTAAAAACTTATAATGACATTACTAACCTGTCATTTATTTTTTGCTAACAATTTCTAAACTGTAACTTGTCTTTATGTTCCATAATGTTCCTAACTCTTTTCATTATATTTCAGACTAAATCAAAATGCTTGAGTGTTTGTTTCTCAAACCTAAGTATTTTTCACTTCCTTTCCTTTTGGTTCACTATTAAAGAGAATATATAATCATATTTTTTTATCATAAATTTATTTTACTTTATTAATTAATTAATTATTTGTCTCCATCATGTGTTATCAATCTTTAAACAAATCTTTAAATCAAACTTCTTAATTTCTTCTCTTCTTTCCACGTGGAGTGAGATTTTTTTTCAATCCAAACCAAAAAAAAATAGTTTCATATGCCTTTAATAAAAAGTGGAATTTTTTAATCCTTAAATCAAAGTGATTAATGTTTTTGGAAATTCTTTAGAATTCATTAAAAAAAGGATTCATATGAAACCAAAAAGTTTTTTTAATTCAAACTTTTCTCAAATCTTGTTATATTTATAACGGTTACTTTTTTTAAGAATTTGATCCTATAAATAACACAATGGAAATAAAGGAATATTTATTTTTCCATATGTATGTTTTTTAATCTAAGTGTTCATTTCTATAAAGAGCTTCTTTTATGTATTTATGTTCCTTTTATATTTGCCTTTCAATAAAATAAGTCTCTTAAAACCATATTTGTTTCCAATCAAATTTGATATCTTTTTTTATTTATTAGAAGCATTAATATATTAAAAAAAGGGAAGATTTTATGTTTTAGTGTAGAATTATATTTACAAGTTAATTGATAAATTTTATACAATTTTTCTTTTAATTATTGTCGATTATTTTTAATCTTATATTTTGCATGCAAGTTTTTTTATCGTATTTTATCATTTACATTTTAATATGTTTAAAATGGCTCTAAAATTAGTGATTTTTTAACATTTAAAAATACTTCGTGTCAAAATTTTATTAAAAATAAATAAATTATTACTCTTAAATAAGAAATACGATGTCAAAATGATATTATTTCTAATTTGCATAAATTTGCTCATGACAAACTAGAGAACGTACAATCTTCATTTAACATGTTAACTACTAAATTTATGTCTTTTATTAATGTTAATGCTCTAATGATGATGGATCTCATTGTGCTTCTACACAAACCCAAAGTCATGTGCACACTTCTTTTACCAATCTCAATTTCAAAATCATGCACTCTATGAACTATTCAGGTGGTGAGCTTATTAAGTTTGAAGACAATATTCTCGACCCTATTTTATGTACTTATAATATAAATTATAAAGGTATAAATTTTGATGATTCTAATGCTTCTAATAAAAATTTGACATATTATAGTCCTGCTCACTACAAAACTTATAATGCAACTTATTTTGATTATACTATTTCTAATGCTCATACTTTGGTTTAAATTATTAAACTTTGTGTGCATTATGGAAAACACATGCATCATATATCTATTTTTTCTAAATTACACTCATGAAAATCTTGTTGCAAATCCATGCACAACACTTTGCATTGTTGTAAAATGACTATATCTCCTACCTCTAAGCGTAAAACTATTTGAATTCTTACAGAAAATGAATTTTGTAAAGACTTTGATATGTCTTCTTGTGATAATTATTCTAATACTTCATTCATAATATATTTAACAAGTGACACATCTTCTTTGTCTCTATTTTGATTAACTTGATCTCTTTTATGCATTCCTTGATTTTTGTTGCACATGATATATGCTTTGATTATGTTAACTAACTTATTTTTGTGTAAGATTTTGCACTTATGATGGAAGTTATCTTTTCTCGAAAAAAATTAGTTTTAAATTTAATTTTATTACATTATGTATGTAGATTGTATTTTTGGCATATTGATTATGTAACTTGAAAAAATGGTATTAGCTTATTTATTTTACAAAGTATCATGGATCATTTATCCTTGTTGGTCTTTATTCCATATTGGATTAACCACATTACCCAAAGAGGATTCTTAGAGATTTTTGGTGATCACACTTTCTTCCTTGTAAATTTTTGGTATCACTTTCCCTTCTCCTCTCTTTCAAAATCTTTTATAATTCTTCTTGAAGGAATTTTATATTAAGTGGGAGTATTATATAATTTCAACTCCCTTCCTTGTTTGTAAAATTTTTTTTTCACTTTTGTAACCCCTAAATTAAGCTTAAGGGGGAGTGTTGAAGATTTAAATTTAATCTGGATCCTTCCAATAGGTTTATAAGTTTTTTTAAGTCTTATGTATATGTGTATTTATTGTATTTATAAATATATTTTATTCTAGCCTTTTTAGGTGGTACTCACCTCTCTAGTCCACTTGTAGGCTTTAGAATTATTTGCATGTAACTTTTGTCCCTTCACATGACACACACATCCTACTCACTTGTAAGAGTATTAAAGACACATGAAATACATGTTGGAGATTGCAATTGTAACTCTTTTTATATCTTATCTCTTTATAAATAGATCTCCTTTCTTTTTCTTATACACTCACTACTACACTCTCAAAACATTCTTATTGATCTAGTCTTGATTTTGCATCCTTGATGATCTTTTAACTTAATGTCATTCTTCTCCTAACTTCTTCATGATATTATAATTGGATATTTTTATTGTAAATTTTAAATATTAGTGTAGAGGTTTTCTCCAATTTTTGTACTTGTCACATTTGTCTCAAATTTATGGTTTATACTCACTTCAATTTAACTTTGTTCCTTAATTTTTATTGCTTATTCAACATTTAATTCAATCTTTGGCAACATTTTTATCATGGATATTCTCCACTTGGGAGATAAACTTATTTATCAGCGTCTCTCCTACTTTCTCAGATGGCCACCACTTCATCATTATGGCTAAAAAATATTTCACTAAGTGGTCAAAGGCTATGCCTTTAATAAATATTATTGGATCATTAATCTATAAATTCATTCTAAACTAATTCATTTGTAGGTCTATAATACCATAGGTCATTATCATAGATAATGGGTCCCTTTTTAAGAACCCTACGGTGTATGAATTATGATAACTTTTATATATCTCATTAAACAACCTCTTTGTACTATCCACAATCCAAAAACCAAGTTGAGGCCATAAGACCTTAAAGTTAACCCTAGTTAATAAAATTAAAGATAACAAAATAAATAGATGCATTCGTCTTTATCCGACATTATAGGCCTATAGAATGAGTATTATTATGACCATAGGAACAACCCCATATTCTCTTATCTTTGAATCTGAAGCCATTTTACCCATTGAGGTAGATATTCCTAGCCTTCGTGTTTCTCTTCAAGGTCTTCTCTATTATGGAAAATATAAAAATGAATGAATAACTATGTTACAAACCCTAGATGAGGTCGGCTTATAGTCACAAAAAACCACATTGCTTACATGGACCACATGTATTGACAATAAAAAAAAATCCATGAATGTCCCATATAAGTAGGAGACCTTATTTTGAGACTTGAAAATAAAATAGATAAGAAAAAGGAAAAAGTTCATATGTTCAAGCCTAATTGATTGGGCCATATTTGGTGACTAAAGAATTTAACAATGGAAACTAATGGTTGTACACTTTAAAGGGTGATGAGTTTTTGAACTTTTTACACCTCAAATATTTCTACATATAGTCATTGAATTTCACATTTCACTCTTTACATAATAAATAATTTTCCATTATTCATGTGTGTTTTGAATAATTGTTATTTAGTTTAGTTGTTGTTTAGTTACGAGTTTACATGATAATTTTTTTTGAAGTGCAACATATCATTCTCTCTCATTTTCCATATCACCCTGTTTTCCTTTAGAAAATGTTAAAAATCAGAGCAAAGCAAGATTGAAAAAAAAATTAGAAAGTTTTTTTAAAGTAATAAAAATTATCCAAAAAACTTGTCTAGATGCCTATTCTGAATGGATAAATTTATCCTTCTCACCAATTCTGTCATGGTTGGCACCTCTAGACGAAGCCAACGCAAATATTTTTTTATAGGTTTAGAAAGAAAGTAAAATTTACCCTTTGATTAGAGGGATTAGGTCAACCTCCTATTCCTTGTGAAGTTTTGATGTATAGTTTTATGATTTCACTATAACACACATACCTTACCCCTTTTTAAATCCATATACTACAAGTTAAAAGTCATATGTTGTGTGAACACAATAGTTAAATCATCATATACAAAAAAAATGTTAGCACATTTGTATACATCCATCTCACTATATTTTCATAAATTCTATTTCCACATCTGAAATATATAAACATATCCATAGCATTATCAAAAATAAATAGACATGGTCTCTGCATTTATAATTATCTATAATGTGCAAACTGAAAAGTATCATGAAGATTAAAAGAACACTACACAATTTCAAGTCACAAATATATCCTAAATTATATCTATATATGTAATAAATGTTGATTTTATATACATCATGTATCATGTATAATCACCTTTGTAGAGGAAAAATGTGTCTAAAATCTCAAAAATAATAAAAATATATATAATTATGTTCCTAAGGTCCCACTAGAGGATACTAACCACTTATATGATATGAATGTATATAACTATATCTCCTCCTTCTCCTATGAGAGGGTCCTAATCCTATAGAGTGATGAGGGTTAAAAAACCTACTCCTTTGGTTTCTCCTAATCATACATACCTAGGAGGTTGTCCCCTATTGTCTATTAGCTCAAAGAAGCTTGAACTCCTCTCATCCTATTGATCTCCTAAAGATTATTCACTTGAGATAATAAACCAACCACCATGGCCTCTAGGATGTTTGTATGTCTATGTTGATTATTGATATCCACAAAAATATGATAATTAGGGGGGAAAACATCTTTATGCCTACCTATACCTATAAGGAGACCCAAGTCAGACTATTGCTCACCTAAAAAGGTTAATCAAAGAGTCTATGATCATGATCCCCCACTAAGTATCTAAATACACAATAAATAAAAAACATTAGATATCTAGTATTATAAGATTAAAAAATAACTAATTAGTAAATTAGAAAGTAATGTGGTGAATAATATAAAGTAAACAAAAACAATATTTTACCTAGGTCACCCCTTGCTAGTCTAGATCTAAGTCCTAATCAAATTTCATCTCAGCCTCCTCATCCTCTCTAATAGGTTCTTGGCCATCCCTTATGACACCCTAACCTTTGTCTCCTCCCCCTCTGAGTTATTCTTGATACTTTAGCTAAAAATATGCATATGGTGGTACCTAGTATGGTGATGGTTGTACTTGATATTGGCCTCCCACCATCACTTCAAATACTACCACAACAATTATCATTCCTAAATTCACCCTATCAATACTCCCTCCATTAAACCAATGATGGGAGTCCCAGGTGTGAGGGAGTGCCATAAGATTCTTCAAATTTTTTGTCTATAACGTCTTTATTCCCCCTGAGCAGTACCTAGGGAATGGGTAGACTGGCTATGTGTTGTATCCCAAACTATTGGGGAACCATATCCATGGGGTGAATCTACATCTACAAGAATTTATCCCACACCTAGATATCATTATCATAAGCTATAAGAGTGGTCACCTCATCTACCCATTGCCCTACCATTCCCTGATATGGTAGAGCTAACAAGGATACCATTATTAGTGCCACCACTTGGGGTAAATCTCTAAATAGTATCATACCAATCCACTAGAGGCCTTGGTGGAATCCATAACTTCAATTATCACCCCTCATTAGTATGGGGTCATGTGCTCATATACCCAGTTCATAATAAGTATAGGGTGGCTAATAGATAATGCCCCCAACCATGTATTTTGGTACAAGTCTATGTAATTATATGCCAAAACTTCTTGGGCCCATATAAACCATTGGACCCTCTCCTTAATATTCTTAAAAATGGGATCTCAACTATAGAGTAGAGAGTCTTTCCCCTTGTCTCCCACTTATCAGGAAGTAAGGATCCCTATAATTATCTTTTAAAGGGTTAAGATCACTATCTAATCCACATACTCCAATCTAACTTGGTAATTTTTACCCACATTGAGTGCATCAGTGTCTCTAAAATAATATACCCAACTAGCAGCCATGTCTTTTTTCATGGCCTCTCTTAAGGTCATGACCCTACTTGTAGCTGATAAACTATAATCTTATTTACATCAGTGAGAGTGATAGTCCATTCTCTTGGGGATTTTTGGAACCAAAAAGTGTTATGTTATGCACCTAATTAAGTTAACATGTTGTTTAAAAACTTGCTTAATTGGGCAAAAATACCCACATGCTCTATCTTGAGTATACCTACTTTTTCTAAGGTGGCAAAATCATCAACCGTTAGCAACTCATGAATCATAAGAAATCACTCTTTCTCCCTTGAAATAATAAATTAGAAATAATTCCCCAAAAAAATTATTTAAATATCCCTAATAATTATTCTAAACCTCCAAAATTATTCCAAACCTTCCCTTCTTTCCTTAGGGTGAAACCATCTCCTTATGCAGGCGATGGTGAAAAACCCACCACAATAAAAATGAAACTACTACATGGTGGTTACATAACCACCATGGTATAACTTATTAACCATGAAATTTTATATAACTATCTCATGAATAAACATTATTATTGTGGTATAAATGTAACCACTAGTCTACAAAGACTAATGGTTCCATCCCAACACTAACAGTTCTATCTGTTGGCCATGACCATGCTCTACTCCACCTAAAACACTCAAAAATTCAAAAAAACTTTAAAAAATAACATTTTCCTAATATACCCAACCTCCCAAACCTATCCATGCATTTTAATTTAAATTTTATTGGATTTGAGCAATTTTTCAAGTTTAGGGCAAAAATACAAAAGTGAGTAGAACTTACCAATCCGTAACCTACTCCTACTGCCACTAGTATGTTAACCATTCTATCCTTGCACTTGTCATTTTGATTGAGTTTTCACCCAATTTCATCACAAAAAATATAGAGATCATATTTATAAAAAAATAATTTACACAAATAATTTCTATTTTTTGTAAATTTTCAAATAAATAGTCTATTTTACTAGTTGTTATGTTTTGAAAACTTTTCATTTGTAGCAATTTTCATTTTAAAATTAAATTTTATAATTTTTGAAACATATTTCATCACCTAAATGGCCCAAACATATTAAACACTAATGATTTTAACATTTTATTTTTCATATAATTATTGTAAAGTATGTTTTTTTAATTTTACTTCTGTAGGTCAACATCACTCCACACCGAGCTCAGTCCCCTAACATGATGGTTTAATTAATATCCTCACCCTTGTGTACATTATAAGTATAATCTTATTTTTTTTGATTAGTTATCATGTTTTTTGATTTCTTATTAAACTACACTTGATTCCCATTTTTTGCATGTAGGTCATGGAGGTGTCTCAGCTTGCTTCTCTATGTTGCATAGGTGAGTGAGTTAAGTTTCCTAACCTTAATTTTTATTTCTATGCACCAATACTTAGGAAAAATACCTCACTAATTCATGTCAACACATATTCCCATGGGGGGAAAATGTACAAACCAAATTTTTTCATGGTTTAACATTTTTGACAAATCTAATGATGATGCAAGAATCTCTACCTAAATATTCTCAAATTAGTTTCTCTCTCTTTTGATTGATTTTACCTCTTCATAGGGATCTAAGTTTGTTAAATTCCCATTTTTATAAGTGTCTCAATTCAAATTTTAAAAATCTTGACATGGTCTTGACTACCACAGAAAAATGAAACAACCACAATGGTTTCACAAACCACCATGGTGGAAACATAACCATCACAGTGGTTATGTCTTGTGTCATGGTGGTTTTAATAGCCAATGCAGCAGTTTCATAAACCTCCATGATTATTTTGAATTTTCCACCTATAGACATGATTATTCCATCACATTGTGCATGTTTTTGAAATTAACATTTGAGACTTCACTTTTCATGTGTTTTGCATGCTTTATCTTGAATTCTTTTTATTTTTTACTTGGTGTTTGCCTTCAATATTTCCCAGATCACTCCTAATTCTATTATTATGAATCTTTATCAATTTAACTTGAATAAGCTTAAAATTAAGCTTTAGTTAAATCCCACATGCAACCTCCTTTAATCCCTTTAAGTATATCACTTTCCTTAGGGTTTGGATGCTAAAACTTAATCAAATATTGAAGATTTCATTTTTTACAAATCCATAGCCTACCTAATTTTATTTTAGAGAAGTGTTTCTTGAATTACAGTCATCTTCATAGTGCTCTACATAAGTTTGGAGAATGGAATTCATCGAATTGGCAAGTATATTATCAAATTTGTGGTTAAGATAATTTTAATCCTAATTGGATAAATTTTTGAGTAAAATTAGAATGTGTAAAATATATAATAAATCACACAAACTAGTTTGGAACTTCTTAAATATAAAAATATGTTAAAATAGGAAAATGTATATAAAGGAAGCAACTTAGCTAGATTGGGTATGCATGACTATAGGTATGACTATGAAACTAATTTTATGAATGTATGAGGTTATTGTGAATTAGTAACATGGTATTTAGTGTGAATTATTACTTCCAATGACCTAAAATAATTATGAATAACCTACTTTTCCTAAACTTGACTATGAATAACAATATTGAATGTAGGCAACATGATGAACTATGGTTCATGAAAACATGAAACAAAACATGTATAAATTGTTCATTACTTAAGAAAAAATATGAAATCAAAGATAACAAAAATTATAGATCAAATAACAAAGATCAACACATTTGCATACATGAATCATTGTGTTTTCTAGTGAAAAATTGGTGACTGTAAAGGGTAGGACCCTTGGAGATTTCTTCTTCATTGAAACACTTGGATTGAACCATGAATGCCTCAATAATCATTGATAGGAGAGTATGCTTAATAAATCAAGGTTTTATTAACTCCATCATTACATACCCAACGTATTAATGAGCTTAGAATCCCTACATGAATTCTAATATATATTTTTGGTGTAAAAAGGTGAATTGACTATTTTAGATGGATTAAGATTCATTTTAGGTGAAAAAATGGTGAAAAATAGTATGATCTAATTGGGGTTTATATAAAATATATAATGGCATGGATTGCCATTCATTCTACAAAAAATTGGTATAAAATTAAGCAATAAAATTGGTCATGTGTTGTGCACATACTCCCAATCTAATGTATGTCTGCATATATATTCTAGGACCAAGGAATATCAATTGGTTTTTTGTGAAAAAACCTATGTGATAATATGGAACACATTCTTTGCATGATGCCACCAATATGATAAAAATTTGAGACAAGTCTTAGTATTCATCTAAAATAATTTTGTATTCATGTTGTAAACTACCATGTAACTGATTATGATTATAAGAAATTCTATAAATCAACATTTTTTTAATGCTAGGATGAAAGTGCACTATTATGAAGATGGCTAACCTACACCATTATCCAAATGGAATTTTATTTTTTGAAAGTAAATTTTAAGTAAAATATGGGTAATAACTATGATCAACTAAGCAAAATTTGTATTTTCCTATTTCTGTAGTATAATGTTACAACTTAGTCTCTAAGACAAGCCACTATGTATTCCCTCTCTTTTGAGGTGAGTTGTGAAGCCTACACAATAACTTAGCTCAAAAAAAGAGAGTTATGTGAATGGTTTTATATTAAAGAGTGAAATATGGAGTAATAATGATAACATTGTGGATTATGGCATCACCATAGATGGACTAAGGAATATAGTAATGTAATATGCATGTATAACTAAACATACATAGTGTCATATTGAGATAGATGTTATAAATTGAGTACATAGTGTATAGTGATCATATATTGCACCTTTGAAACTATTATAGTGCAACTTGGTGAGGATTCATGGTATCCATCATGGCATGGAAAATTTGGGAAGATGCATGACTTCCATCTAGCATTAAAATTTTGAGAAAATAAGAATCATGGACGTGACACACACACAAAGAATACACACAAGAACCAACAAGATACATAATAAGGCAAAGGGTCCACATAAAATGGAGATGTTCAAATGTTACATTAATATAATCATAAAATAAGTCTTAAATCCATAATCAAGGACATGTTCAAATGTCCACAATCCAAATAATCTGAATACACACAAGACATGAAACAAGAAAGCAAACATGAAAACTTGCATTAATAATTGAAGTTGATATTAATAAGAAACATGTAACATAATGATATTTATTAACTCAATTATCTAATAATATATAAATGTGAAAGTACATGAGAGAATAAATGTGAAATGTAATGTAATGAAATAAGAATAATATGGATAATCATAGAATGATAAAACTTATGTAAAATAATGCCCACTAGTGAACTTGCTAAGATTGAAACTTGATGAGATATAAAAAAGTTGTAAAATACCTATGACTAGTTTAAACCTAAAAATTTAGATCTTGTGTTCAATGGGACAAGTTTAATAGAATTAGGCATAATCACAATGCGTGATTTTTTTGGGTTAGAGTAGTTTTATTTATGTAAGTTTTTTGGGTCTGAGACAAAATCACCACCTACAATTGCATCTAGAACAACCTTTCTGTTCTAAAACTCACTCAATTACACATATGAGGCATATTTTATATAAAATTGGATATATAAAATTATTACATATATTGATCACAAATTAACTAATGTAAATGAATTACACATAACATGCATAACTCCTAGTTTTTAGAATTTTATGGAATATTCTATTTTTTATATTTTTTGAATACATGACAACTGAAAAGGAACATACTAACCAATGACTCTTTCAATATCCTCACAATAAATAGGTCATATATCTAACATAATAAGGATGACCTATCACAAATGAAAATTATCATGCCACTATGAATTAATTGATCTCAACTTGGAATCTTAAAACTAATTTGACTCTAAAACATAAGTACCATTGTCATGATAATGATCTATAGTAGCTTGTGTATGTTTTCTATCATGGTAGGTGGGAAACATATTAGGTGTTATATATCTTATATATCCCTCTATATATCCTATATATCCCTCTATATCTTATATGGTATGACTATATACTATATATATAGCCTACTAGCCCATTAAACTTGACTTAACTTTATATAGTTTCCAAAAAAACTATATATAGTTGGAGGTGGCACAATATAGAGTTTTCTTGGACTCTTTGGAACCCATCTTGGAGTGTAAAACTTTTGTGTCGGTGTATTTTGTAGAACACTCTTAGCATTGTGTAATATCAATCTAGGACATGCTAGAGTAGAGAGGCTCTCTTGAATTTGTGACAATTCACTAATTAAGTGGATTTTCAAGGATATGTATCATTATAAATTTAAGTGGTTGCTTTTGAATGTTTTGAATAGTTTAATGTTTTTTTAGGTTGTTCAACTACAATATGCTATGTAGGAATAATAACCTTTGGTTTTAGAGGGTATTCATATGGAATATGATGAACTTTAATAACCTCATTATCAAATTTAAACATTTGTGTAATGTAGAATGAACTACATAAAGCTTATAAATCCAATGACATATTAATAACATGTCAAAGAATCTTGCACAAGGTATTAATTTGAAATTGGTGGCACATGTCCTAGACTAACCTATAGTTTTAATGTTATCTCACTAATAGAATTCTAAAATGACCATTGAATCCATTTATTACTATTATTGTGTGAAGTATATCATGATCTATGTTCCAAGATGTAAGAGAAGTGCAATAATGCACATATTCACACTTGAAAAATTATCAACCATGATGATCTATATAGGTTGATGATCAATGTAAGGTCAAATGAACAAAGAATGTAAATAATAATCATCATCAACTATCTTGTGCTCTGCAAATGTGATAAGGGGTCTAGATGGCACTAAAACATGATATTTTTTAATGATGCCATTCAAAGTATTTTGTGACTCTATATGAGGATGATAAGAAGATGGTGGAGGATGTGCATTATATGTGTAATATACTTTTAATTTTTCTACTATATTTTGACCAATATGCTTAAGCAAAGGATCATTGAATATTTATATTGTTATACTCTCACTTAGTTGTACATTTCACTATCAATAGGTGTAATCACATATATGATGTTATCATATATCAAATACTCAATCTTATGCCTCAAAATAATGCATTTTTTGATAGTATGTCTTGGTTATCATATATCAACCTATATAATGAGAAGAAGCGATATGATATGACATTCCCATAAATTTTGTAATATATTGTAGGGAACTTATGATAGTTTGTAAACTATCTCCTTGGAGGAATTGATAATACAATACACAAAGTAGGATATGAAACTGAATTTAATGTTACCTTTTGATCAATCTTATTTTCAGTTTGTCTCATCTTGTATGGTGTCTTAGATGATTTAATTGAGAAGTAGAAACTAGGTTGGCTACATACTTTAGCTTATTCATTGCCAACAACCTAAACTATCTTTCCTTAACTATGTGGCATAAATCCATAAATAAAATAAAATCAATAAACTATTAGCAGAGGTTCCTTAAAACCCCATTATAACATGCTAATTTGTGTTTATGTGTGAAGTAGGATATAGACTCAAAATTAAGACATAGTTACAAAACATGTAAAATATTTATTCGGTTTAGAACTATAAAATTATCAAGAAAACATAGGCTAAATTTACATAACATTCATTACTAATAAATTATTAAATAGATTCAATTAAAATAGATCAAATACTATGCACAAAACATGCACCAAAATATGTTAAGAAAAACCATTATCATATCTCTATATTAATCTCTAAATTTTCAAAACTCCTTTCCATTACAACTGATCATTATTTATAAAACTTAAAAATGCATTGTTGCTTCACATTTCATCCTTTTGGTTTGAGTTATAATGAGTATTTTTACATTCAACAAACATTTTTAATACATACATATGTTGAATACATACAAAATTAAATATGTTATACATGTTGATATCCATTACACACTGGTCATGTATCTACACTATACAATTTTACAATTTTATTTTACTATCAACACTTTCTTGGACTTAAACAATTATCTCATCTTGAGACAAAGTCACAATAAGTGTTCCTTGTGTTGAAACTATAAAAAATACCTATGCTAAAGATCTATTCAAAAAACATTACTTATAGTATTCATTCATGGTGCCATTTATTAGTTTTCACCTCTTGTGCACTACTTAACCACCCTTTTGGGTTTTCAATTAAGTGGTGTAAAAGTATACATAACTTATAGGTTTTCAATATATTAAAAAAAATAGGTAACTATAATTTATGGGTTTTTAAATAACCTATCCCTACTCATAATACTTAAGGCATTCCTCACTAGAAAAAATCTTCAAATCTTCAAAACTATAATGTGTATTACCTAGGGAAAAGGTGGAGGCATAGGCTAGATTTTTGGAACTGAGGGAGACTGTGAAGATGATGTTATTGTATTTATTAATAAAAAAATTTCAATTATATAATATGGTGTTTGAGGCATTTGATGTGTTTGGATGGCTAGTTAAGTAGTTGTGGTGGCCTTTTACTACTGGAATTGGTTTGGTGGGGTGAATTGGGGATCCTAGATGATCTCTATGATGGAGTTATCCAAATGGGACAAGTCATTCTTAAACATCATCCAATCATTGAGAAATTCCCACACCATTCTGATCATAGTGTACAATAGAATTGGCCACTTGATCTTAGGCCTAATTTTGTGTTTCCTCCTAACTTTTCATGAATTATTTAATTTTCTCCTCTTCTTCTAACTTTGCTATTATTTTATCCTTAGCCTTATTATTTTACACAGCTCGCACTTCTTTATTTTCTCACTCTTTCTCTTTCCTCATATTTTATTCATCTTTCTTCTTGTTTCATTCCTCTTGCCTCTTCCTTTGCTCCTCTTCCTTTGTAGCCTTTTGTGTCACTTCTTCCTTCCTATTATCATTTTCTTCTTTCCTTTCCTTCTTTTATTATTTTTTAACCTCCTCTATAGTTACCTTTCAAGCCTTTTTCTACTTGAGTTAATCATTGGAAACCTACTCCTACACTACAATATCTTCTTGTATGGCTAACTACATAGGATTTGGTTGTGTATTCTCTTATGGTTCATGCATGGGAGTTGAAGAATATGGAGATAAGAGTTTTTTTTGAATTAGAGGAAAAAGAAGTTGATTCAACCATGGTGAAATTGTGTGCTGGTGCCTTTTGTCTAGCTAGAGGAACTAAAGTCTTCTTTAACCATTTTTAGGCCTATATCATCTCTTGGGACTAGTATTATATAAATTTAGCCTCATGTGATTCAACTTCATCAATTGGGTGTGTTTCAACAAAGGAACCCATATAATCTACAATAGTTGGTGATAGTTGAGGTGCAATCTGGGTCTGTGGCTTATGTATTAATGGTTTTTGTAAACTTACTTATTGTTATGAACTTGTTTATGCTCCTAAATACCCTTCACTTGGTGCTCCCTCAAAAATTATAGCCATTATATGTGTGTGTTCTTATTCAGCAAATGTATCGATAATTATCAATGTAGGAGGTATGATAATGTCCACCAAAAGTATATTTAGAACTTTGTTTCACACTTGACAAGTATACACTATGTTCTAAAATAAATTTTTATTTTATTTTTCTTCCTCATAGACCTCAGTGCCTATGTTATCAATCATTAACTTGTACACATCTTCCCCTATGATGCTCAATTGAGTAAGATTATATTTTCAAAAAATATATGAGACATTGTTGTTTAAAATCTAGATTTTTTACATGTCTTTTTATTAGATGGAGGTGGTGATGCTTTACATGTTGGTGCCTTCCTCTTTTTATAATAATCTATGATGGGGATAATTTTATTTTAAGCAATTCTTACACTAGTAATTATGATTGTGTGATTGATTATTGAGGTAATGTATGTTACACCCCTGGAGGTATCAATCACAATGGTGTAACTTAATGAGTACCCAAATATTTTTGTCACAAAACTTTTTCCTATATATCCAACATATCAATAAAGAATGGAAAGGAATTGATTAGTGCTTTCATAAGCTCATAATCTCTAATTTGGATGTCATCATGGAGATTTGTCACTGAAGTGTGTTGCCCCAAATAATGCATGAAATATTTGGGTACCCAAGGGTGTGAAATTATAATATTCTATATTTCCACCCACTATGCATTTAATCTACCCATATATTCATAATATTTTCCTATTCTAATCTATGCAATGTTTGTGTCTGTCGTCATAGGATAGAAATCTACATCTAGATTGACTAGACCATCTAGGGACTTTCACTACATGAAACAAAAAAATAAGACAAAAAATTGATACCTAAAGGTCTAATATGTCTTGTTGATGACCTTATCAATATTGGTGATGATCTCAAAGACCAAAAATTCTAGGCAATTGAAATCTTCATTCAGTCAGATCATTTAATATGCAATATCGACGACTCCTTTGGTAGCTTATCTCACACTTTTGGTGGTTTGACAAAATTTATTTGTGATTCATCAAGAGAGAATTCACACTAAAACATCCTCTATAGAGTTGATAGGGAACCCCTAGATTCCCAACTATATTTATCCTTAGTGTTTGAGTGAATGGGAGGGGCCATGGATTTGTATTGAAGAGAGATTTACCTTGAGTTAGAAGTTATATTGCTTGTGCCATGGTCATTGTATTGATGAATATCATCACATCTTGGGAAATATGGATTTCACCTTAATTTTATCAACTCATAAGTGTCATAATAACTACATACAATTGACTAAATTTAGGTAGCTTTATGAGTCACTTTACATCATATCCTCATAGGTAGTGTTGGAGGGTTAGGGCTCATGTTTGTGTTATTATTGGCTAATCTATAATAAAAAAAATTGGAATTTATTTTTTCAATTAATTCAAAAGGTTTTGGATAATGGTATATTAGTTTTCTAAGTATAATACCAATCCCCACTTATTCATTTTGATTTGTGATAGGAATCAAAAGTTGTGAGTGGTCCATGGTTGTTGTTGTGGTAGTGTTAAAACAATATATTCAACTGAACTAGTGATGGTGAATAATTTGAATGAAAGTGAATGAATTAGGCACAAATCATAGAGTTATATTATTCAAAAAAGTGTGTAATGTTATTATGTTATATATTCCATTGTTATATATTAAGTTGCATGTACATTGTTTTGCTTGTTGAATTAATTTTAGTTAGTTGCTAATGATTTGACATTAAAAATTAAATAGATCAAATTATTGGTTTGGTCAATGGGATTTTTTGATGTGACACACCATATTTTCCTTCATCCACTTTATTTTATTGTACATACCTTGATTATAACATATGATCTATTTTGGGAAATATGTAATATTTTAAGTGTGTCATCATTTAAAACTTTTTGAATAACCAATGATTTTCATTCCTCCATACTTTGTTTATAATTCCTTCTTTCTCAATCTTAATTGATAGTCCCCATGTTGAATTTGCATGGCATTGTTCCTTTCATGTTGTGATTATTTCCTTGTCACACTCTAAGAATTTGGCTTTTCCATCTTACTTATTATTTCTTGAGATATAGAGATTAAATTTTACAAATAAACTATAAAACTAAAACCAAAAAAATAAAATAATACATTAAAAAAATCGTAATCTATATGGTGCTACTCAACACCCTCTCTGATTTTTCTACAAGATATGATAGAAATTATTAACGGTAAGGATTAAGTGTGTAGCCATTTACACATCCTAGGATAATGGCTCCCTAAAGTTATTTTAACACAATTATTCCTTATTGTGAGACATCATTAATGATGTAAGTTCCTTTCCATCATATGCAAAACTTGTTTATAAATACCTGAAATTTGCTATCATATAGTCATATTGCTTATTATAGAAAAACATATTTGGATTGTAGATTATAATCATGCCACACTTTTTGAATTTGATTGATGAATTATTGTGTTTATTATGATATTTATCTATATTATTCCATAAATCATGCCTAAAGAGAGTCATGATTTTCTAGTCACATGATCATTGTAATTCATAGACTAGGGATGATGAATTATATTAGCATGACTACTTCTTATTTATAAACTAGTTGAAATAGAGTAAAACTTATCACACATTTTTATTTTATTCTATATTACCATAATATTTCATAAATTCAATCCTCCCAATCATCCCTTTGCACATTTCATATCATTATGATCATCTTTCTAATAAATTTTTTTATGACTTTAACTTCTCATTGGCTTGTAGATGATATGTTATGATTTTGTGGTGCAATATCATAAACTCCTCCATTAGAGTCTTGATGATGATATTTAGGAATTTTTTTCCTTTTTCCATAACCAATTTTATATGACATCTAAATTTTGTTATAATATTATCATAAATAAATTTGGCAGCATCCGTAGTGTTGTAGTAGTTTTCGCCCATTTAGTGAAGTAGTTCATCATAGTAATTATGTACCTTACATGAATGATTTTAATGGGTAGATTTATTGGTCCTAAATTTTTGATTCCCCATTTTTCAAATGATTGATTGGATAACATAGGTTTTAATGGCATTTTATCTCTATGACAAGGACTTACCATCATTTAACACATCACAGTGTTTTGACACTTTGAAATATCTTCATTGTAGTGGATTATCATGTGAAATGTCCACTTATGACAATGATGTGCCTATTTAATAAGTTTTGGTCACTCATGCTCCAAAGCTACTCTATGCAGTACATCATATTTGCCCATTTTGTACATAAAGCCATTAATGATGTTGAATGGGATGGATCTTATGATCAAATAGTTTTTATCCCATTCCACATAGTGTGAAATAAAAATTACTTATAATAATAAATTAAATGTGTATTCTATGTTTTTAAGGATACCAAAACTTGAAACAAAGGGGCATTTAATGATTCATTTTGGAGTTATTCAAGTTCATCTCCATTGTATATTTTACTCAAGTGGTTTGGTCCAAAATTTTCTCTCCTACGCTTCACATTGATTCCAAAATTAAATTATTAAAACAACACCAACCACCGAGATACCCTCCCTTATAACATGGTTTTATTTACCAAATATCACAATTCCTAGTGATCAGTAAAAAAATTAAATGGTATTACCAAAAGGTAGTGCTTGAAATTATAGAGTGTGAACACCATTTAAAAAGCTTATTATTCTGTACTTGTGTAATTTTTCTCTAAAATTGAGATTTTTAAAATTATGAAATAAATGGGATGATCCAATCCTCCATCTCAAGGTTGTGCTAGAACTTCTCCTATCGTAGCTCATGATGATTCTACATGAATATGAAATGGTTTTATCCAATCAAGAAAGATCAAAATGGGAGTTGTTATTAGCCTCTACTCTATATCCACAAACATTGTTTGGAACTCATTAGTCGATTCAAAGTTGGTGTATTTACATAGAATATTTTCCATAAGAGTAGATAAATTTGTGTAGTCTTTTATGAATTTCATGGAGTATCCTATATGACACAAGAATGATCAAACCTATGTAGATCTTGTAAGAGGTGGAATACCCACAATAATTATAATTTTGGCTTGGTTAACCGAAATTCCGTCATTGCATACTATATGACTGAAAAGGACACCAAAAGGTGTAAAGAAAAAGCACTTATTTAGGTTCAATGTAATACGTAGAGCTTGAAAATGTTCTAACATTAGCTACAACTTGGATATGTGCTCCTTGAATAAATAAAAAATAGCCCAATCACCTACATAGACTTCTAATAAATCATATATGAAGTATTTAAATTTAGTAACCACAACCCTAAAAAACATAATAGGAGTATTATTCAACCCAAAAGGCATTACCTTGTATGTAAAATATCCTAATTCCATTGAAAACATGGTTTTAGTTTGATCTCCTACCATGTTTGGTAACTGGAAGTAGCCACTAAACCCATCTATAAAATAATACACTTCATGTCCCATGACTAACTCCAAGAATTCATCTATAAAAGGGATTTGGAATGGATAATTAATACAAGCATCATTTAGCACATGATAATCTCCACATACTCTGATTTCTCTATACTTCTTAGGTTGCACCACCGTTGGGATAATTCAGTCTACTTTTTCCACTAGATAGATAATGTTTGTTTCTTGCATATGATCTAATTCAACCTTTACCTTCAAATTATTATTGGGGTTTAAATTATATGGGTTACTTTTCAAGGGCCATGCACACTCCTTTAGCTCTATGTGCATCTCCCATAAGGAAGGGACTACCCATTTTACATTTTCTAACTTTTTTGGAAATACATCTTCATAATCTCACAATAATTGTAGTCATAAAATCTCATTTTATGTCTACTAGTCACTTAAATTCACAAGTTTTGGTGTAGACTTTGTCCCAATATTCCATACCAATTTATTTAATGGCTCTTGGTATATTTTATTTGTAATCCTTTGGCATTGAATCCCACAGTATTATTTATCCTTCTTGCTCCTGAATATTAAAATTTCACAGATATAGATCTTTAGTCTAATCTACAATTTTGGCTCTAAGCTCCTTCACTTATTGGTTTGGTTCAAAAAATAAATTCATATATAATTCCTCATCACTATTAGTGGACTCAACCTATTCCTCCTTATTGATGACCTAATTTTAAGGTTTTATCAAAAAATATTTTCTCTGTTTACTTTCCTCATAGTTTTTTAGAGTGCCTTCAAGTCTTTATCACATTCTTCCTTCAAATTGGAGTTTTATGTACTACTAATATCCTCTAATCAACCATGGAATAAGAATATATTCAATTTTTATAGATCTTGGTGTACCAAGGGGTTCTCATCCTTTGTTTTTTTTAATAAATTCTTATTGGACATGTGGCCAATTTTTAGTCTCCCTTATTCACTCTTGATGCATGTACCATATTGTTATAATCACTACTAGTGTATACCTAAATACATGTACCCAATATTTGGGTTCTACACCCTATGCAGACTATACATATACACACATATGGATGTGCATTTTTGGACACTAACCTTCTTATAAAAATGGACATAGTTCCTTGATGGTAGGTGGTATTTAGAATCAAGTTCATAATAATTCACAAGCCTCATCTCATTATAACTAGCTTATCTTGTGTACTACCCACCAAGTTGTAACAATTCCATTTAGTGCAGAATTTAGTACACTCACCCTTTCATCTAGATTAGACACACGATGTTATAGATTGAAGATGAATTGGTAAAAAAATTTAGTTAAAAAATATTGAGGTGGTTGGTGCTTTGTGGAAAAAACCATTCACATCAAATACACCTAATAATATCCTCTTACCCAATTCAGCATGTGGGTATTTGAATCACCACTAATTGAAGACAAATTTTTATAAGGAAAAATACTTTATTTTGATAGGTCATTATAGTACATGTCTATCACACCTAATTTGTACAAGAAAAAAAATTATATTTTGTTGGTGGTCACACAAATGGTGACTTACATTCCCCTATTTGTAACTTAGGAACTTGTGCCTTTGTTATCATATGTATAGAAAATAGTTGTGTAGTTTGTTGTAGTTGTTTGTGAGGCTTTATTTCTAGATGAAAAAAGTGATACTCTATGTATCACAATGTATTATTATTAGATTAGGTGCACACCTTGAACTAACTATTATATCCATAGGTAAAAGTTAAATTTATCTCTTTGGGCATGATGTATGGATTTCTCTTAGTTTTATTCATGGGTATAATGATAATTGTATCCCCTTGGTGTGACTTTGGTTGATTACACATTATAATAATGGTCATTTGACCATCATAAGCCCACTTATTACCAATAAATGTAGTGTGGTGCATTTAATAAATCTTAATGTTAATTACTTTAAAATCTCCTCACAAGCCTAGGTCAGCAACTTTTATTTCCACATCCTTCAGTTGACCAATAAGTTCTACTCTCTTTTAGTCTATGAAATATAATGTTAATGGACTATAACTAAGATTTGATAATCTAATAACTTCCCATGTGGACCAATGAATAATATTTAATATGATTCCAAAGTCAAATAAAAAATTTGTACTTCATATATTTCTAATTTAATATCCATTTAGGAGTCAACATCCTAATGATTCTCAATATTCACATACCATACTACATTATTAGTGCATTGTTGACCTTTATGTGTTCATTCCAACATGTTATGTAGAATATTTGTAATATTATGCCATATGTCTTCATTTATTAGAGTAATTATAAGTTTTAGAAGGTCGGTCAAGGTATTAACTACTCCCTCCTATCTCATGATACACACAATATTCCTATACATATGTGCATCAATGGTTTTGGCATTGCCCTTAAGTGTAGACTATTGCTAATTTTTTATAAAACCTAAGTTGATTGATACATCAAACCCATTTGTGTCATAGGGTTAGGATATTTATCCTGATAGGCCTTTTTAATTATATGATCTAATGTTATTTCTAAGGTAGGCAATCCCTGCTTTGCATATTAATTCATCTAATTGCTTATATGAATGCAAGATCCTTGTGGTGAAAATTTATCAGGTTTAAATTTCACAAAGGCTTCTTTTTCTCTATGTTTCTAATCCTAGATAATCTTTAGTGTAATATTGTCCCACAATTCTACAATAAATGCAACACATCTACCTCTAAGGATTACTTGTAAAATTTAATGTGAAGTGTTTTTATTCTTCACATAAGTAGTAGATAATTGGTTGATGCCCTTATTTTTCATATTTTCTTTAATTACCTCCTTGATATTCACCTCGGTAGCCTCCCATATATCCCACTTATATTTTATAAAATCCCCAACGTAACTAATATTAACCCTCATATATTCTTTGCCTTTGAGGGGAATCCCAACCCTATTATTGTTGGAAATCATATCCCATGTATATTCCTCTATGATAAGATGAAGCCCATAGTGATTGTTATTTTTGGGTTAGAGCCACATTCTAAGGATATTGTTATTAAGGATATGGAGAAGTCCATCGTGCCTAGTATTTATGATATTGTCATGACCAACCTACTATGACCTACAGTTAATACAAATTTAAAGTTGGCATGCATCCAAGAACAACTTACATGGTATATTTCATGTCTACATATAAACTTGGAATCCTTAGCTTTGTAAGGGGAATTTGTTGTGTCATTACTTTGAATATGTTCTTGGTGATGTCTTCTTTCAATTCTTAAAGGAATCAAAAAATTTATCATGATGGTTATGTGACTTGTATAATTTATAGTAATAATTTTGAGGTTGTTGAGTTTATTATTGAAATAAATTACATTTCATAGTTTCATGCCCTATTATATGATAGATTTCATAGAATTTTGTCTTAAATTTTGAACAATCATTTATGTGGTGCTCCTATTTTCTACACTCCATACAACAGAGGCCTAACTTGGGATTTTTACTTTCATGTAGCTCCTCCATATTATTCAACACAATATATATCCTTGTATCAATTTTCATAGTAGGTAGTGGTCTATCTCTCTAATCCTCTATCTTCTCCACATGGATCACAATTTCCTGAGCATTCACCTTATTATTAAATTGTCTTTAAACAATGTTGAACCTAATTTGAAGTTACAAGACTTATAAAAAACATATAGCCTTATTTATATCCTATAATAGAAAGTCTAATCTATTCATTACATCATAAAATATATGATCATAATCCTACACTAACTTTCCTAATTTTGGTAGAATTGATTTCAACTCTTTGATTTTTTGACTCACATTTACTCAATTTAAATTATCCTATCAACTGGTATTTGACATCATGAAATCTTATTTTGATAACATATATTTTGTAGATGAACTCTAGGGATCTTCTTGTTAAAAACCCTATGAGCTCACACTTCTTCGCATCATCTATAGTTACATTTTTTACTTTCCATTTAATTTCTTGTTAAAAACCCTAGTAGATATTTAATTTCTCAAGTTAGTAAATTTTAGTGGATATTCTTCATTAATTCACTAATATTTTGGTTTTATAAATTTCATTAGTGGATGAACTCTAGGGATCTTCTTGTTAAAAACCCTATGAGCTCACACTTCTTCGCATCATCTATAGTTACATTTTTTACTTTCCATTTAATTTCTTGTTAAAAACCCTAGTAGATATTTAATTTCTCAAGTTAGTAAATTTTAGTGGATATTCTTCATTAGATATTTTATTGGGTGGTGAAGATTTGCATAAATTATCTGGGTGTAAGTTAGTTTTACAAGTCGACTCACCTACTATTTAGAATAAATTTCATGAATATAAATGTAATTCACCACTTCATCAAAAGTCAATATGACCTTATTCACCATTATATGTAATATATAATCCTTTAATAACCAAATTTCCAAAGCATATCAACATATCTATCATCTATCTATTATTTTTCTATTTAGTCACACATCAGCATACCTTCTAAGGCAAGTTACATTTTGCATGTCCATTTGCCTTCACACCTAAACATCATCAATTAACTTTCACCAGACTTTCAAAACACATACTTATAAATTCACCAAAAAATCCCAAGTTAATTTCTATATGTGCCATTAAAATTTAACATGTCAAAGTGAAAAAAACTCCTACATTGAGAGCCATGCCTCATGCGTTCACACTTGAAACCTTTGGTGGTTGTGGAATAGACTTGGAAAATGTCTTAAGATTTAATATGATTTTAAATCTGGCCTCAATTAATTTTCTCCTATCCAATGCTTCCTTGGTGTCTACACTATACTTTCCAAATTTATCTGTAAAAGTGTCAAACCACATACTATCTTTACTAACTTTTGCACTTTTTCTTATTTTTGTTGACAAAATAAGCACATGGGATGTGTAACCTTTAAATTAATGATCCATGTTTATGAATTATACTTCATTTAAACTTAAATTTGATTTAATCCTGTAACTTAACACAAGTTTTTAAAAATACTACTTCTCTTCTCTAAATAATATCATCCATTGTAATTTTGATCTAAAGTTATTTTCTAACCAATATACTCATTCCTTTTCTCACTATCCAATTTATTCCATTTATTCAACATATTTTTTCCAATATCTATCTTTGTGCTCTCATTTGTTCCTTATCTTCTCATGGGACCTCTCATTGCATGGTCCTCATCCTCTCCAATTTATCTAGCTCTCCCATGATCTCCCATTATTTTTTTATTTGGTAAAATTTCTACTCTACTCCTACTCGTGAATACATTATGATTATTCTATTTATTCCATATTATTTATTATCGCAAGGCTTGTTCTATTCCTACAATTTTATTTTTTCTTTATTTCTATGTGTACTCCATATATTGGATTTAGGTTTATGCTTACCTTCTTAGTTATTTATCATTCACTTCAATATTACACACATCCCCCTAACACCCAAAGTGACTACTCCATTTTGGTAGGAGTAGGCACCATGGCCTTTTCTACAACCAAAATTTTAATGAGAGTAGGTAGTCATTGTATAAAATTGACTCTAATCCCCTCACAAATAGATCCTACATAGCCTCAAATGAGTGTATCCCTATATTTTTAGGAACCTATACGACCCTTTCTCTTTAATTTTTTGGTATATTAATTGCTATGGATGCATATGCTCTGTAAGTCATCCTGTGAGCATTTTGTTTTATCCCACATTCATGGGAAGTAGTAGTTGTTTAGATTAGACTTAGTATATAAGTAAGTGTTGAGGCCAATAAAGGCATCCATGAATTTATTGTATTGAGATTGCTTAAAGGAGGTTGTCCCCTCGAAGTGGCCTATCATCAATATAACCATTTTGGTGCTTTTATTAATTACATAAATATGTTATTTCATGCATTTTCATTAATGTTTTGTAAGAGGATCCTCTCATCTAGTATCAGATCACTTCCTATGGCCAAATTTTTTTTCCTTTAGAAAGTATTAGAACTTTTTTATGTTGTATAATTCATTTAAGTATTTTTTTATAAAGTATTAACTATGTTCTACTGCATAATTAATTTATGTAATTTTCTATATCATAATAATCTATTTTGGATCAAAGTAAAAACCTGACTGCATAATTATGGGAAGTGCTTGGGTAAAATCCCTAAAACTCATTATGAGGAATACCATAGGAACCCCAAAGTAGTTGGCCCATTAAGAGGACTTGCCAGTGAAATGGGAAATGGCCCCTTCTTGATTGAGTAATTCTCATCCATGAAGAAAACCAAGAGCTGTCACTGAGACGTAAATCCATGGCCAAAAAATTTATAGAGAGCAGTACTCACTTAGATAGCATTGTTGGCTAGAGTGATATCTTTAAAACCTTAGGTAGCCATTGAAACCTAGGGCCCATTTTTATCAGTTTAAAAATATTACCTATGGATTATCAGAAAACTTACCATGTCATATCTTCAATATTATCAGTAGAGTGTTAAGCACATGCTTATACTGAGAGGGGGGGTGAATCAGTATAAGATATTTTTTCACTTTCAACTATTAATCTTAAATCCAAAACCTCAAATTACTCTGCAATTAATATAGTCAAAGCAATCAAAGAATAAAATGAAAAACCACATAATGCAAATAGACACAGATTTGCGTGGAAACCCTTTTAGGAGAAAACCATAGAGAAATTATCTTAATATAAATATTCGTAGGCACCAACCTACTAGAGCACCAACCCTAAAAATAATTTTGTAGGCACCAACCCCTTTCACTGAGCACCAACTCAACAAGAGACACCAATCTCTTCAAAATGAAGGCACCAACTTTCTCAGAAAAAATCACTCTTCTATCTCAAATTTTTTGTCAAAACAATGGATGATAGAACACTTGCTTTATCTCCTTTAGATTTGATCTACACTTGAGTTTTTTCGCTGCTATACTCTTCCTTATACTTTCTGATTTTTTCTTTTTAATATTCTCACAAAAATTTGCCTTTAAAAATTCTGCTCTTATTTTATATATCTTCAACTTTCAAATCTACAATTTTTCCATTCGTTACACACTTATTTATAACCCACGAAAAGCCACAAATTAAGGTCATGAATCTTTAAGTGAAAAGGTCCTTTCGAATAGTCACAACTCCTCCCAATAAGTCGGCCAAGGTTGAAAATTCCATCGACATTTCCATCAACAATTCCATTCACTTCCATTGACATTCCCATCAATAATTCCATTCACTTTCATCGAGATTTCCATTCACTTCTGAAAATAATTCCATTCACTTCTGTCGACATTTTTGTTCACTTCTATCAACAATTTCATTCATTTTTGGCAACAATTTCATTCACTTCCATTGACATTTCCGTTCACTTCTAGCAATCAATTCCATTTTCTTCCAGCAATAGTTTCATTTGACATCAATGATAATATTCCAAAAATCTCCCCCTTTGTCATTGATGGCAACCACAAACTAAAACTACTCCACCTTGTTGCACTGTCTCTTCTATCTGAATCCTTCATTATTGTAGCTCCCCCTTTCTATGACATCCTCTTTCTGTACTTCTCCCCCTTTGACATCAATGGAAAAGGGTCTATCCAGGAGCCAGTACTTAGCTCCCCCTCAGCTGATGCTTCCCTTTAGTGGCAAGAAGCAAAAGAAATTACTCCCAACTTCTATCGTAGGTACTCAAATGTTTCCTTTGGAAGTGGCTTAATGAAGATATCTACCATCTGTTCAGATGTGGAAACATATTCTAATTTTACTTGTTGTTCTGCCACCTATTCTCTCAAGTAATGATACTGTATAGGGATATGCTTAGTTCTGGAATGCATAACTAGATTCTTTGAAATACTTATCGCACTAGTATTATCACATAATATGGAGATTGGATGATTATACTCTACTTTGATATCTTTCAAGGTTTGTTTCATCCATAGAACTTGTGTACAACATAGCACTTCTGCTATGTACTCTGCTTCTGCTGTGGATAGAGATATAGAATTATGCTTCTTACTCAACCAAGCTACTAGGCTATCTCCAAGAAATAATGCTCCTCCACTTGTACTTTTTCTATCATCTACACAACCTGCCCAATCTAAATCTGTGTATGCTACCAATGTAAAGTCTTTACCTCTTGGGTACCACAACCCATAATCCAAGGTTCTCTTTAAATATCTAAATATACATTTCATGACTTGCACATGTGTTTCTCTTGGAGCTACTTGAAATCATGAAACCATACCTACTACTTGCATGATATCTAGCTTAGATGCCATCACATATAGTAAATTCCCAATCATTGATCTATAAAGAGTTTGATCAGTATTCAGAGATTCATCATCTTTGCTCAACTTCATACCTGTAGCCATAGGTGTGCTAACAGGGGCACACTCCTCCATATGGAATTTCTTCAACATCTCCTTCACATACTTGCTTTGGGATATGAATATTCCTTTGTTAGATTGAGAGGTTTGTAAACCAAGGAAAAATGACAACTCACCTAACATGGACATCTCAAATTTCTTTTGCATATCTTCAACAAATATCTTAGACATTTCCTCATTGTCTCCTCCAAAGATTATATCATCTACATACACTACAACAATTAACTGGTGATCTCCTTCAATTTTGATGTAAAGATTACTATCAGCATATCCTCTCTTGAATCCTTGGTCTTGTAGGTATTTATCAAGCCTAGCATACCATGCTCTAGGAGCTTGTTTCAATCCATATAAAGCCTTCTTCAACTTACACACATAATCCTTGTTTTATGATAAGAGGAATCCTTTTGGCTATTCTATGTAAACTTCCTCTTCTAGATTTCCATTTAGAAATGCTGATTTAACATCCATTTGATAAACTTTGAAATTTTTGAATACTAAAAATGCAAGAAATATTCAAATTGCTTCTAATCTAGCAACAGGAGCAAAAGTCTCTTCAAAATCTACACCTTCTACTTGAGCATACCCCTTACATACCAACCTTGCTTTGTTTTGAGTGACTTGGCCATTTTCATTCAATTTGTTTTAAAAAAACCCACTTAGTGCTAATTACATTTTGATCCATTGGCCTGGGCACAAGTTCCCAAGTCTCATTCTTCTCAATTTGATCTAACTCTTCTTCCATTGCTTTTACCCAATGTTTATCATGACTAGCTTAAGAAAAATTCTTAGGCTCTACCTTGGATAACAAAGAGAAATTTACATGCTCAGGTATACTTACAATTCTTCTTCTAGTTTGCACCCCAGCATCAATGTTGCCAATGATTTGACTTTCAGCATGATTCTTCTGAACAAAGTGAGATGGTGCTTTGGTGTCCTACCTTTCAGATTCACTCAATTTTTCTACATTTTCTTCTTCCCCTTCTTCTTCTACAAGATTGGGTATTTCTAGAGGCTCTTCTAAAGGTTCTTTTTCCTTTTAATTCATGATCTCATCTATTCTAACACTAGAACTTTCTATGATAGTTTGTAGCCTTTTGTTATAACATCTATAGGCTTTGCTTTTGATGGAGTAACCAAGAAAAATTCCTTCATCAGCTCTTGAATCAAATTTTCCCAAGTTTTCTTCATTCTTGTTGATAAAACATTTACTTCCAAACACTTTGAAATGTTTGACCGAAGTTGGACTTCCTTTCCATAATTCATAAGGAGTTTTATCATTATTAACTCTGATTTTCCCTCTATTCAAGATATATACTATTGTATTAACTGCTTTTCTCCAAAATCTATCTGATAGCTTAGATTCATTCAACATAGTTCTAGCCATCTCTTGAATAGTTTGATTTTTCCTTTCCACCACTCCATTTTGTTGTGGAGTCCTTACAGCTGAGTATTATCTCTTAATTCCATGATCTTCGCAAAACTCAATGAATTCATTTGAAATAAACTCACCTCCTCGATCTGACCTTAGACATTTTATTTTCAGCTCTTTTTCATTTTATACTAATGCCTTGAAAGCTTTAAACTTTTCAAATGCTTCTATTTTTCTTTTAGAAAGGCTACCCATGTCATTCTAGTATAATCATCAATGAGCAACGTAAAGTAGCTCTCACCTTGCATGCTTTTAGTTTTGGTAGGACCACAAAGATCCGTATGAATCAACTCTAGTGGTTTGGTGGTCGAATATTCCTTCATTCTGAACCTTGTTCTGGTTTGCTTCCTGTGTTGACATTGCTTGCATAGAGTGTTTGAAGGTTTCATTATCTTGGGCATATCTTGCACAGCCTATTTGTTGCTAATTTTCACAAGATTATCAAAATTTATGTGCCTTAACCTTCTATTCCATAGCCAACTCTCTTCAACTTGACTTAGACAACATTTCTCTTTTCTCATTTCTCCAAGCATGTATAGGTTGTTTGTGGTTCTATGAGCATCTACAATTAGTTCTCTTTTTCTAATCTCACAACCTTCAAAAAAGAACTTGATTGTGTGTCCTTGACCACACATTTGGCTAACACTTAGAATATTATTCTTTAACCCTTCCACATATAACACATTTTCTATTTTGGTTTTTCCATTATCGAGACTAAGTGTACCTTTTCTTGTTATTCTGGCTATAGTGTTGTCTCCAAACTTCACCGTGCCTTCATTGACATTTTTTAACAAGATGAATTTGATTTTATCTCCAGTCATGTGTCTCGAACATCCACTATCAATGAACCATTATTGTCCTTCATCTCTAGCATGGAACATTGTTTGAACAATCATGGATTCTTCTTGCTTCTTCTTCCAAGTCTTTGATGGTTCTCTTTTCTTTATCACTGGAGCTTTGAATTTTTGATCTTGTCTTACATATTCAAAGATACTTCTAAAATAACGTGTTATATGTCCATAGTTGTTTCACTTGTAACAAACTATAGCTTCATCAAAGTTTGATAAGGGAGAAAATGAATTGTAGTTTATGTTCAAAGCTCCATAGGTTCCTTTGTTTCTGCTCCTGACTTCAATATCCTTGGCTCTCTTTCTACAATCTAATTTATTATGACCAAATTGATTTCAATAATAATAATAATAATAATATCCATCAAAATAATTACCAAACCTAGTTTTATTTACATATCTTGGAGCAAATGGTCTTCTAAAGTTTTGTTCTCCTTTGCTTTCTTTGTTGATAGAGTTGGTTTTTATATCCTGGGCTTCTTCCTTCTTGGTCTCCTTTTTCACTAGTTCCTTAAGAGTTTCAACATAGCTCTTAGCTTTCTATTTTGCCTTCTCATACCTAATGCCTAACTTGTTAGATGGTGATCTTTGACTCTCTAGAATCTTATTCAAAACATGAGTGCTTTTCTCAGATTTTAATTCACTTGCTATTTTAGAATTCACCTTTTCTAGATCCCTTTTTAAAACATCTATTTTAGATTCATACCTTTCACAGTCTTCTCCTTTCTTCTTTAGCTAATCCTTTAGATCTTCTTCAATTTTCTTTGCTTCTTCGATTTGGATTTTTAGATCAGCTATTACCTTGTTTGATTCCTCAAAGACTTGTGATGTCTTTGCTTTGAAGTCTCGATTCTCTTCTTCATATTTTCAGAGTTGTAACTTTAGTTTTTTATTCTTCTTCTTAAATGGTTTTATTTCTTCTAACGCGCAAATAAGTTCTTCTTCAAGGTTCACTTCACCTTCTTCCATGTCTTCATCTTCCTCCAAATTATCTTTGTTGGTGGTAGCATTTTCTTCTGTAGCCATGAACAGAATCTCTTCATTATCACTCTCAACATCACTTTCTTTGTTTTCTTTAGATGAGTTGTTATACCTCTTGGAGTGTAGGCTTTTCTTTTTTTTCTCAAATCTTTGCTTGTCTTTGCTCAATTTGAATCCCTTTTTGTACTTTGATTTGTTTCTCTCATCATCACTATTTCCTTTATTTGGACATTTGGCTGCAAAATTACCAATTTTACCACAATTAAAGCATTTAAATGGTAACTTCCCTTTATATTTGCCTAATACTTTCTTTAGATTTTGAATGAATAGAGTTTCATTTTCATCTTCTTCACTACTTGAATTTTCACTTGATTCTGGTTCTTTGATCTTCTCTTTCTTTTAAACCTTGAATGATGCTTCCTTCTTTGACTGTCTCTCAAATTTGGTTCTCATTTCATAGGCTGTAAGAATTCCATGGAGCTCATCCATTTTCATCATGTCTAAATCCTTCATTTCTTCAATTGTGGAGACCTTCACATCAAATCTCAATGGTAGGGATCTTAGGCCTTTTTGAATGATCAAAGATTCTTCAATTTTCTCTTTGAGTCCTCGAATGACATTAACAATCTCATCAACACAAAGAAGATACCCAGCAATGTTTTCATCATTCTTCATTTTTAAACTTTCAAACTGCCTCTGGTGGGTTTGGATTTTTGCTTTTCTAACCTTACTATCACCTTCATAAATAGTGTTGAGTTTATCCCAAATCTATTTTACAAATTCACAATGCATAACCTTAACAAACTCATTTTTGGAAAGCCCGCATAAGATTGCATCATAGCTTTTTCATTTTTCTCACTAGCCTTTTTTTTATGGCATCCATTGGTGTAATTTTTGGCATTGTGTATCTTATTACCACTGCTTGCTAAATATTGAAACCTAGCGCCATTAAGTAAGTCTTCATTCTTATGCTCCAAAATGTGTAATTCATGCCATCTAATAAAGGAGCCTTGTTAGTGGAGAAACCATCTAGCACTTGAGATCCTGCCATATGTGCTTTCCAAGATCTACCTTCTAGCAGTTTTGCTAACACCAAAGGAACCGGCTCTGATACCAATTATTAAGCACACGCTTATATTGAGAGGGGGTGAATCAGTATAAGATATTTTTTCACTTTTGACTATTAATCTTAAATCCAAAACCTCAAATGACTCCATAATTAATATATTCAAAGCAATCAAAGAATACAATGCAAAATCACACAATGTAAATAGACACAAATTTGTGTGGAAACCCTTTCAGGAGAAAACCATAGAGAAATTATCTTAATATAAATATTCGTAGGCACCAACCTACTGGAGCACCAACCCCAAAAACAATTTTGTAGGCACCAACCTATAGGAGTACCAACCCCTTTCACTGAGCACCAACTCAGCAAGAGACACCAATCTCTTCAAAATGAAGGCACCAACCTTCTCAAAAAAATCACTCTTCTATCTCAAATTTGTTGTCAAAACAATGGATGATAGAACATTTGCTTTATCTCCTTTATATTTGATCTACACTTGAGTGTTTTCACTACTATACTCTTCCTTATACTTGCTGATTTTTTCTTTTTAATATTCTCACAAAAAATTTCCTTTAAAAATTTTGCTCTTATTTTAAATATCTTCAACTTTCAAATCTACAATTTTGCCATTCATTATGCACTTATTTATAACCATGAAAATCCACAAATTAAGGTCATGACTCTTAAAGTGAAAAGGTCCTTTCGAATGGTCACAACTCCTCCCAATAGGTCGGCCAAGGTTGACAATTCTGTCGACATTTCCGTCAACAATTTCATTCACTTCTGTCAACATTTCTGTCGACATTTCCTTTCACTTCCGGCAACAATTCCATTCACTTCCATCAACATTTCCATTCACTTTCATCAACAATTCCATTCATTTTTGGCAACAATTTCATTCACTTCCATCGACATTTCCATTCACTTCTGGCCATCAATTCCGTTTGCTTTTGGCAATAGTTCCATTTGACATCAATGACAATATTTCAACATAGAGTATCAATATACTTGCCATAGCCATACTAGTTTCAGCATATTACCAATAGAGTATCAAAAAATTTCCATATCATATCTTTAGTAAAGTATTAGCAGACTTACCGTACCAATTTTAGCACATTACCAACAGAGTATTAGAAAACTGCCATATCAGATCTAGAGACTTGTCATCTCAGTTTCAACATATTCCTAGTAGACTTGTCTTACAGAAGATAGTAACTAAAAACCCAAAAAAAATATTTTTTTTCCATATCTCTCCATCTATATCCCCATTGATCCTCAAACTTTATCTAGACACATTAAATTACATTCCCCACATTTTCTTCATTGAGGTCCCATATCTTGATTCCACTCCTAATTCCCATAAATCTCAATTTACCCATTTTTTAGGTTTTGCCATAACTTCTATTTTTGTCTATTTGACTCAAAAAAATTCCATAGTGTTCATCTCCCTTTTTTACTCCTTTGACCCTCTTTGATAAATTTTTCATTTTTTACATTTTCACTCCTAAAATTTCCCTTACCTTCATCATTCATACTCCCACTATGTAAAAAAAATATTAAAAATACCTTTACCCATTCTTTTTTCACCCAAATTAAAAAACTCCCTTACTAAGCATGTCTTAACTCTAGTTTTCTTACCCATTTCAGACAAAAAACTCTCTTATTTTGGTCATGGTAGTAACCTGAATAGGAGCAAAAAACATGGAGGATCAAATTTCCACCCTCAAGACCCACATCAAATATCTTGATGAAAAAATTAGTGGCCTCAACCTTCAACATACCTCCATGAATAATATACGGCATCTAGATTCTTCTTTAGACATCAATTTTTCTTCTTCCAACAATTTTCATGGGCTAAAACTTAATTTTCCCTAATTTAATGATGCAGATCTAACTGGATAGATCTATTAGGTAGAAAAATATTTTAGTTTGTATAATACTTTTGATGCCAACAAGGTCTCACTTGCATCCTTTCACTTTGAATATGAAACCCTTCAATGGTATCATTGGTATATCAAGGCTCATGATGAGTTCATATGGATTGATTATTGCACCCTCATTTTGCAACAATTTTTCCCTGGTGATTTTGATGACTTTACTAGAGCACTATTAAACTTCACCAAATATGAACTATGAGATAATATCAAACAAAATTTGAAAAACTAGCCAATCACATAGAGGGATTGTCCAATGAATTCTTCAAGATTTGCTTTGTCAGTGGATTGAAGGAGGCAATTCGATCAGAGGTCAAAATGTTTTATCCCAACAAAATGATAGAAGCCCTAGGGTTGGCTAAGTTGGCACAGGATAAGATCACAGCTCAGCATCAATTCAAATCTAGTTTTACTCCATTAAAAAATAAAACTCCACAATGATCTCAAATAATTCCCACCCTTAGAATCACTTCTATCAATCATTTAACTAAAGTAGAGATTTGAGACCATAGAGAAAAAAGACTATGTTATAATTGTGATGACAAATTTACTCGAGGATATCAATGTGTAGAGTAAAAGCTCTACCACTGGATGTGGATTCTCCACCCAAAACTAAAGTTTTGTAAGATTCTCATAATATAGTAGATAATCTAAAAAAACTCCACCGATTACGGAACCTACTTCTCAGGAAGACCAACCAGAGATCTCTCTCCATGACTTAGTAAGAGTCACCACCCCATAAACCATGTGAGTTAGGGGTTACTTCAATAATATCCCTCTCACAATATTCATTGATTTGGATAGCACCAATAACTTCATTAACCCTCAAATCTCTAAATGGGTTGATTATTTTATTTATCCTTACTTCAAATGTGAAGTCATGATTGCCAATGGGGGAACATTACCTTGAAAAGGAAGGTGTTGCAATATGTGTATCTCTATCAAAGATTATAATTTGTGCTATGACATGTTTGCCTTATCCTTAGGTGGTTGTGATTTTGTTTTAGGATCCCAATGGTTACACACACTTGGACCCATCTTATGGTATTTTTCTAAACTTTAGATGCAATTTTTAGATAATGGGCAAAAACATACATTAAAAGGCTTACAACTAGGGTCTCTCAACATCATAAGTTCACATCACATGGAAAATATTCTTAAGAAAAATTCACATCATGTCAGTGTCTATCTCCATTCAAATGCAACCATCAACAGTCTCTACTACTCCTTCTGATCTATAAACCATTCTATAGAGGTATGCAAGTGTCTTTGACAAACTAGTGGGATTACCACCTTCATGTCTAGAGGACCACCATATTCAAATCCTTCTTGGAAGCATTCCTCTTAATATTAGGCCTTACCACTATCCATTTTATAAAAATATTGAGATCAAGATGCTCATTTGAGACTTACTAAAGTAAGGCATTATTTTCCCTAGTATTAGCCCATATTCTTCCCCAGTTCTCCTTGTTCAAAAAAATATGGGTCATGGCACCTTTGCATTGACTTCCATTCACTTAATCACATCACAATCAAGGATAATTTATCGATACCTATTATTTATGAGCTTCATGGTGCTCATTTTTTCTCTAAGTTAGATCTCTACTTTAGATATCACTAGATCTGGCTTCATGAGGATGATATTCCTAAGATAGCTTTTTGCACACATTAAGGCCATTATGATTTTTTAGTCATGCCCTTTGGCCTCACTTATGCTCCTTCAACATTCTAAGCATTGATAAATAAAATATTATATCCCTACCTATAGAAATTCATTTTAGTCTTCTTTGATGATATCCTCAACAATAGTAAAACATGGTCTGAGTATCTCCAACATCTAGAGCTCACACTACAACTTTTATCTGATCATCATCTCTATGCAAAATAGTCCAAATGTGCTTTTGGATAGGATGAATTGGATTATCTTGGGAATATTGTTTTATCCCAAAGAGTTCAAGTGGATCCTAAAAACATAGATGCCATGACAAATGGGTCTCATCCTCAGACACTCAAGATCCTTCATGGTTTTTTGGGGATGACTAGATACTATCATAAGTTTGTCAAAGATTATGAGAAGATTGCAGCTCCACTAAAATTTAAGTTGAAAAAAAATTCTTTTACATGGACACAAATTATTGAGTGTGCATTTGAAGAATTAAAACAAGCTACATGTACTACCCATGTCTAGTTATGACAGATTTTGCTAAGACCTTCATAATTGAGAGTGATGCTTTTGGCAATGGACTTGATGTTATTCTCCTCCAAGAAGGATGCCCCATTATGTTTACTAAAAAATCCCTTTCTGACAAGAATTTAGTACTCTCTACTTATGAGAAGGAAATGATGGTCATTTTGCATGTAGTAAAGAAGTGGTGGCCATACCTACTAGGGAATCATTTTTGCATCAAAATTGATCACCAAAGTCTAAAAAATTTCCTAGATCAATGGGTCTCTACCCCATCACAATAGAAATGGGTTTGTAAACTCATGGGTTATGACTATGAGATCACTTACAAAAAGGGTAAGGATAATATTGTGGCTAATGTTCTATCTCACACATTTGTAGACCAAGCTTCCCTTTTAGTTATTTCCATGCTTATTCTAAATTGGTTGGACATTATACAACAAGGGTATGTCAATTACTCCTCATTATTTCAAATCATTCAATAGTTGGCCACTAACCCCTTTATAGTAGCACATTATTCTTAGGATGGTGCTTCTCTATAATACAAGGGTCATCTCGTGCTTCCCAAGAGCATAGATCTTCAGTAGGCTGTATTTCATGAAATCCATGCTTCTCCATCCATAGGGCACTAATGGTTTCTCAAAACTTATGAACAGGCATGCTGTAACTTCTTTTAGAAGGGAATGAAAAAGACAATTCAATAGATGGTGGTTAAATGTGATACTTTCCAATACAATAAGGGTGAAACAACACTCATTCCTAGGTTACTCAAACCCTTGCCCATCCCTACCAAGATTTGGATAGATATTTATATGGATTTCATTGAAAGGCTCCCTAAATTTGGAGGGAAAATAGTGGTCTTTGTTTTTATTGATCACCTATCTAAATATAGTCATTTTTGTGTCCTCATCTATCCCTATACCATTTCCATAGTCGTATAAATTTTCTTGGACCAGATTCTTTATCTTCATGGCATTTCTTCTTCCATTGTCTCAGATCATGATGAAACCTTCACTAGACATTTTTTGATATAACTATTTTGATGCATCAATGCCCAACTAAAGATGAGTTTTGAGTATCATCCACAAATGGATAGCCAGACTGAAATAACCAATAAATGCTTGGAAAATTTCCTTTATTCTTTAACCTTAGAATAATAACACTAGTGGTCAAAGTGGCTTCCTCTTGTTGAATGGTGGTATAATACATCCTCCCACACTTCAACTAAAATGACTCCATATGAAGTATTCTATAGTCAAGCACCACTAGTGCTCCTTCTATATACCCCCAGTAGTTCACTAGTTTAAGCGGTCGACACACTTCTCCAAACTTGAGATTAGACCCTCAACCCCCTATAGGACAATATTTATATAACACAAAATAGAATGAAATAATAGGCTGATCAACACCATTCTGAGTGCATTTTTCAAGTCTATGATATGGTTTTTCTTCACCTATATCCATACAAGAAATCTTCCCTAAAACTCAAAGGGAATCATAAGCTATCTCCCAAGTTTTATGGGCCATATAAGGTTCTCCAAATGAGTGTTTTGGTTGCTTATAAGTTGGAGTTCCCACCTTCTTCCTAAGTTCACCTAGTATTTCATGTCTCTTGTTTGAAGAAAGTTATTGGCACAAACATCATAATGTAAACTATTTTACCCAAACTTGATAATGAAGGATCCACCCTTCTTGAGCTAGAGGCAATCTTGGATAGGCGAACATGCCAACTTCATTCTCACTCCATCACAGAGGTATTAATTTAGTTGCACAAAATGCAACTAGAGCATGCAACATGGGAACCACTCTTTCAGATTCAACACCAATTCCCACATCTAAATCTTTGAGGACAAAGCTTTTTTGAAGAGGGAGGGTATGTTAGGAACTTGTGCGACCCCTTCTCTTTACTTTGTTAATATATTAGTTGTTATGGATGCATATGATTTGTAAGTCATCCCATGAGAATTTTATTATATCCCACATTCATGGGAAGTAGTAGTTATTTAGATTAGACTTAGTATATAAGTAAGTGTTGAGGCTAATAAAGGCATTTATGGATTTATTGTATTGAGCTTGCTCAAAGGAGGTTTCCCCCTTGAAGTGGCATGCGATCAATATAATCATTTTGATGATTTTGTTAATTACATAAATATGTTATTTCATGCATTGTCATTAATTATTTGTAGGAGGATCCTCTCATATATAAAAAAATCAATAATGTATTTTTCAATGGTAGTTTTTATCTAATTATCTATTTCACAATTTCAATCAATATCTTTCTCAAGTTTTCTAGTCTTTCCTCCATTCAAAATAAACATTATGTTTATCTCGAATAAAAATAATAGTATTTAAGTATTGATAACCATGTAGCTAATATTAAAGTCAATTCACATAAAAAAATCATATATTTCACTATATATATATATATATATATATATATATATATATATATATATATATATGTTCATGAATAAATTATTTCATAGATTTTTCTAGCCTTCTTGCTTCTTCTTCTATGAAATTGTGAATTATTTCATCGAGCCATCATTCTAAGTTTCTGTCTAGGTAACCATATCAACTTCTTTTAACATTCCACTCTCTCTATACCATTATTAGTAGAGGTCCCTATAAAACCCAAAATAATGTGCTAATTTATGTTTATGTGTGAATTAAGATACATATTCAAAATACATACATAGTTACAAAACAAGTCAAGTCTTTATGCAGTTCAGAATTATATATGTATATAGCAAATATAGGATAAATGTATTGAACATTCATTATTATTAAATAATTAAATATATTTAATAAATATAGAGAAAATACTGCACATAAAACAAGTACAAAAATATGTTAGGGAAAACCATTATCAAATCTCTATTTTTTAGAACTCTTTTCCATTACAACTAATCACTATGTAGTATCCCAAAAGAGGATATTTGGATGCAAAACTATTTATACCTTAAATCCACAACAAACTAAAATCTGAAATGAATAAATTCAGCCAACCCTAGCTCCCAGTGATTTATCCAATTATAAATTCTACCCTTCAAACCCTAGGTGCCACACTTCAATGGTGTTTTGGGAAATTTTAAAAAACCAATTGACTCACAAATCACCACAAAATATGCCAAAATAATTAACAAGCTAAAAACACAAATATGTACCTTTTTCCTTTTTTTTTAAGCCCAACTGCCACTTACAAATGATCCTAAAATTCTAAATTTTCTCCCATACTTGCAATTGATTTTTGAATAAATTTCCACTTTAAACCCTTATCATAAATAGCCATGAGAATCAAAAAAATATTAGAAAAACTACAACAAACTTATTGAGCCAAGAAATGACCCCTGCAAGCTCTCAAGGCAAGTCACCCAAGCCAAGGAAAAATACCAAAAAATTATGAGGTTAATTTCCATCCTTCCACTAATATAAACAACCCTCAAAAGCATCAAATTTCATCAAATAATAATCTAAAAATTATTAAGAAACTTTTCATCAATTTGGAGCCTCAAAACATCTACAAATCACCTCAAAACCCCAACACTAACAAGCAAAAAATTAGTAATAAATTTTAGAATATTTGCTTGACATTTTTGACCCCAAAATCACATGCAAACAACTCCCAATGCAAGTTTCCACACTTGTAATAATTAGAATAAATTTATCAAAGCATGTCACATCAAAACAAGCTCAAAAACCCTGCACTAGACCTCCAAAAGCAAGTCGCTAGGCTCATAGGGCATCAATAAATAAGTACTTTACAAGGTGGAATCAAAATACACTTTTGTAGATATAGCACAAGAATAATTACTATTAGGTATACATCCCAATATTTCACTTCAAGCATGAAGATCAATAATATGACTTCGTGCATATGCAATAAGAGTCTACCAACTAGCAAATATACCCTTACAAGTGGGGTGAATCACTTGGGGAGAGTTTAGTTTCATTAAACCCAACCTTTTCCAAATTTCTTAAATCTTCTTTCTCTTTTGATTACTTAAATCTGACCAATCAAATCTTCAACATATTCTATTAATTAAATAATTAATTACCTTAAAACAACAAATGATTAAAATCACTATTCATGAAAATAATTAAATAATTAATAAAAAGCAACCCCCTAAAAGGAAATATTTAGTCTATGGGGAAATAAACTAAAGGTATTCAAACCTTCTCATGTGTGATTTGAAAATGGGGACATTACAGTCTCCCCTTCCCATAATTGCTTGCCCACAAGTAATTTCAAGATAGGATGCTCCAAGATGTCCTCATTTTCCCATGTGGCATCCTCAAGTGTCAAGTCTTTCCATCTAACCAAATATTCTTTAATACTTCAGTTTTTTAGTTTCTTTTCATGAACTTCAATGATAGTTTCTAGAATCAAAATCAAGTTCCCTTCATCATCCAAAGGGGGTAGCTCTAAACAAGTAGAAATATGTTGCCCAAGAACCTTCTTAAGACAAGAGACATGAAATAGATTGTGAATCTTACCATGTTCTAAAATCTCAAACTCATAGGCTACCCCACCTACCTTGCTTCTCACTCTGTAAGGCCCATAAAATCATGGCTTTAATTTTTCTGAGCCACTTTGCTTGAGGGATGTTTGCCTATAAGGTTACAATCTCAAAAATACCCAATCACCTACTTCAAATGACCTCTCAATTCTTTGTTGATCTGGATACAATTTTTGTTTATTTTGGGCACTATGTGGGTTCTGTTTTAATGCTTTCATGATATCATATCCTTGATGTATGAAATTCTTATCTCCCAGCACTCTACTATCTATTAAAAGCAAATCAATGAAGGACAAAGCATCATAACCTTAAAGTGTTTTGAAGGGAGTCATACCTATAGACATGTGAAAGGTAGTATTGTAATAATTTTCTACCATATGTAACCATTTTATCTATGTGGATTGTTTCCCTAAAACATAATTTCTCAAATAACCTTCCAACCACTTATTCAGAATTTATGTTTGCCCATTGGTTTTGGGATGATAGCTAGTGTTAGGAGTGAGCTCAATACTTGTCAAATGTAAAAGTTCTTACCAAAAAGAACTCATAAACCTATTGTCCCTATCACTTACAATATGTTTGGGCAGCTCAAGTAATTTGAAAACTTCTTTAAAAAAATATCAGTAATCATAGGAGCATTGTACTTAGTTGAAAGTGGATAGAAATGAGAAAATTTTGTGAGTCTATTAACCACAAAATATAAGCAATTTTTACCTTGCACCATAGGCAAACCTATAATGAAATCCATGGAAATATTTTCCTATTTTTTTGAGGGAATAGGAAGGGGATGCAATAAACTAGCTAGAAAATTATTTTCACTCTTGTTTCTTTAGCAAACTAAGCATTCTAGAATGTAATTAAGCACCCCTTTCTTCAATCCCTTCCAAAATAACCTTTATCTCACAAGTTTTTAGGTCTTTAAATACCCTTGGTTGACAGATAAAGGAGTGTCATAGGAAGCCCTTAAGATAGTGCTCTTCACCTTAGATTCATTCACCAAAAAGATAATATTTTTGTAGATGATAAGCCGATCCATCAATCTGAATTTTTCATCAACACTTTTACCTTCAATCAAGTCACTTGTAAATTTGTTTTTATCATATTCCATGGCAATCAATTCTTTGGCTGATAAAAAATACATGGAATTGATTTCTACCTTCTCTTAAAACATATTACAACATGCACGATTTGTATGAGGGGATCCATTAACCAAACCTTAAATAATTATTTCCTTATCACCCACCTTGAATTTGAGAATTGAATTTTTGTAGTTGAGGGAGAATCCCCCCAAGAAATAAAACCATTGGATTCCAAGCATAAGATCCATATCCTCTATATCAATTATATAGAAATCATCACATACCTCATATCTTCCTACATAAATGGTGAGATTGGAAATCTTTTTGGTACAAGGGAGAGCAAACCCATCCATTTTAGTGACCTTAAAATCTTGGAACTATTCTTCTTCAATATTTAATTTTGTCACCAAGTTCTTAACAATGAAATTATGAGTGGCCCCACTATCAACCAAAATAGTTAACTTGTGCCCTTTTAGTATTCCTCTCACATGAAAAGGATAATACATAGGGGCTCCTGAAAGTGAAGCAAGTGTAATACCCAACTCTTGTGTGTCCTCCTCATTCATATGCTCATCAACATCCTCAATTTGTTCAATATTAGTATAAACTATATCAAAATCAAAATCATTATCAATTACCTCAATGTGGTGGATATGTCCCTTTCCCATACAATGATGGCCCTTGTTCCATGGGTCCTTGCAAGTGAAACATAGTCCCTTCCTCCTTAACTCATCCCTCTCATCCTTCATATTACCTCTAGTGGGAAATGATATATGAGGTGGCACATAAGGTGAGAAAGCCTTCTTTTGTTTCCCAATAGGTGGAATTCTAGGTTGCACATATGGTGGCTTTGACTACCCATAAAAATCAGACCTTGGTTGTCCACTATTTGCCCCTTTTGGCAGTGAATAGGTGGTTTCCCTTGGTTTCCCTTTTGGCCCTTCATGGCCCCTGTAAGCTGAAAACTCCAAATCCAATGCCTTAGTGATGGTATCTTATAATGAAAGAGGATTAAAAGCCTTGACCAAACCCCTCAAAGGTTTAATAAATCCTTCAATAAATAGAATATCCAATATTATCTCACTAACATCTGAAACCATAACTGAAACACCTTGAAAATCAGTAACATACCTTTCCACATCATGTGTTTGCTTGAGTTGGGCCAACTCATGAAAATTAACTTCTAAATCCCTCCTATAAAATCTCTCCATAATCCTTTTACTAAACTCCTCTAAATTTGTATTAAACCCATGACATTTTGTGATAAGTCCATGAAACCACCACTCATGAGCAATACCCTCCAAATGTAAGGTGACAAATTTAGAGCTTCTTCTTCATACATAGGATTAAGAGATAAATATGTTTCTAATTTTTGTAACCATGATCTCATGAGAATTATATCAGTACATCAAAAATATGAAGGGAAATCTTACCCAACTTTATTTCAAATTTGTATGGGGTTGTATATTATGAACCCTTGGCTTGGATCCCTCTTTCATCTCACAATAGTCCTGAAAAGATAGAAGAGATTGTATCTCATAATTCAGGGCTGCATACTCCCTTTGGAAAATTTAATAGGGATTATCCTTTGATGCATCTACCTCCATAATTGGTTCCTTTTGAAAAAATGTGACCTTGAAGAATTTATGAGGGGGATCAATAGAAACCTTCTCATGACCATTCAAACTACCCACACTTGAATGATGATTTTCCTTTCCTTTCTGTGTGGCCCTCAACACATCTACAAATTACATACCATAAATATTTTGAAGATCCATATGACTCTCCCTAATCAAACCTTATAAAAACTTCACTTTTTCTATAGAAAACTCTTTAGGCTCTTGATCATCCATGGTCTTTTCCCTTCTTCGATAAAACAAAGTATCTTTACCTGATTGCATCAATTACAACCTCACAAGATGGCAATAAAAATGGATCTGATATCATTTTAGTATCCCAAAAGAGGATATTTGGATGCAAAACTATTTGTACCTTAAATCCACAACAAACTTAAATTTAAAATGAATAAATTTAGCTAACCCTAGCTCTTAATGATTTATATAATTATAAATTATGCCCTTCAAACCCTAGGTGCCACACTTCAATGGTGTTATAGAAAATTTATAGGAACCAATTGACTCAAAAATCACCACAAAATATGCCAAAATAATTAACAAGATAAAAACACAAACATGTACCTTTTCCTCTTTTTTTGAAGTCCAACTACCACTTGAAAATGATCTTAAATTTCTAAATTTTCTCCCATACTTGCACTTGTTTTTTAACTAAATTTCCACTTCAAACCCTTATCATAAATAGCCATGATAATCAAAAAAATATTAGAAAATTACAATGAACTTATTGATCTAATAAATGACCCCTGCAAGCCCTCAAAGCAAGTTACCCAAGTGGCCCAAGCCAAGAAAAAATACCAAAAAATTATGAGGTTAAATTCCAGCCTTCCACTAATAGAAATAACCCTCAAAAGTAGAAAATTTCATCAAATAATAATTTTAAAATTATTAATAACCTTTACATCAATTTGGAGCCTCAAAAAATATGTAAACCACCTTAAAACCCCAATGATAGCAAGCAATAAATCAGCAATTATTTTCAAAATATTTGCTTGGCCTTTTTGACCCCAAAATCACTTGTAAACCAATCTCAATGCAAGTCACTACACCTAGAATATTTAGCAAAAAAATATCAAATCATGTCATATCAAAACAAGCTCAAAAACCCTACGCTAGACCTTCAAAAGAAATTCGCTAGGCTCATAGGGCATCAATAAATAATTCCTTTGCAAGGTGGCATCAAAAGACACCTTTGTATATAGAGCACAAGAACAATTACTATTAGTCATACATCCAAATAGTTCCCTTCAAGCATGAAGATCAATAATCTTAATTTGTACATGTGCAAGAAGAGTCCACCAACTAGCAAATATACCTTCTAAGTGGGGTGAATCACTTGGGGAGAGTGTAGCTTCATTAAACCCAACCTTTTGTCAACTTTATTAAATATTCTTTCTCTTTTGATCACTTAAATCCAACCAATAAAATCTTTAACATATTCTATTAATTAAATATATAATTACCTTAAAACAACAAATGATTAAAATCACTATTTGGGCAAATAATTAAATAATTAATAAAATACAACCCCCTAAAATGAAATCTTTAGTCTATGGGGAAATAGACTAAAGGTATTCAAACCTTCTCATATGTGATGTGAAAATGGGGACATTACACACTATTTATAAATCTTTGAAATGCATTTTCACTTCACATTTCATCCTTTTGGTTCGAGATCGAATGAGTCTTTTCCCATTGCATAATATTTTGGAATACATAAAAAATAAAATATGTTATATAGGTTGATATCCATCACACGTTTGTCATGTATCTACACTCTATAATTTTATAATTCTACTATACTATCAACATAAATATAATGGATTCATATAGACGTGCAAGAAAACTCTACTTGAATATGTCTTTCAATTCATTATCTACCATAGGATAACATTGTCTTATACCTTAAGACATTTGTGATGGGATAATTGGATTCTTGTTTGAGTTGAACAATCTAAGCATATGAAATATTTTCACTTATATTGATTGAGAAATGTCTTATCCATAAATCCACCAAAGGATTGAGTGCATGAAATAACTAATGTGCTAAATCATAAAGCCATTTTAGTGCATATTCGTTTAAACTTTTTAGAAATAACTTGGTCAACAACCTATTGTTGGATGTATAGTCCAAACATGTTGTGTGAAATACTCTCAAGTTTTATTCAGGGGAATATTTTTTATCATAAAATGTAAACTTAGTTTCTAAAAAAAATAGGTAGATTTTATTAAAAGCACTTTTTTCCATTTAAAATACCATATTTTATAAAGTTATAATGGTCTGCATAATGGATTGTGCATTAGGAATAGAATGTGTGCTAACTAATGGTGGTGTCTTAAATGACTGAGTATGAATTAGCATATTAATATACTAAAACCCTTGGGTTTCCCCATAGTATATGATAGTATAAAATTATATTGATTTATGTAGTGAAATGTAAGGAACCCATAGTGGTAGAAGTCACAAAGGATTGACCTTCAAATGTTTTATTGATTTCTTCTATAACAATTTATATAAACACATAGTGTATATCTTTACTCTTTGAAATAAATCATTTTAATTTTTTTTATCAATGTCATCAAATATATTAATTGATTTTACCATTATGGTGTTATCAACTAAAATATGGAAATTCTCAACTTGAGTAGCACTTAGTCTAACACTTATTCTAAAATAGGTAGAAACAACTCTCTTAAATTGAACACAAGAAGAAATAAAAGCTTGGAATATCATTGTTAACAAAGAATTTACCAAATCTAAAAACCCTAATATAAAAATTAGAAATAAGAGAAAAGAGAGAAACCCTAACAACATGAATAGTTAGCATTTTCAATATTCAATCAATAGACAAGTTTACTAATATGTTTTATGTTTTATAAAATTTATCATTAAGAGAGTTTTAATCATAATTATACAAACTAATAAATAAAATAAAAATGCATAAAATATGCAATAAATCATAAAAATTGATTTGGAACATGATAAATATAGAAAAATGCTAAAAAGGGAAAATACATAGAAAGTAAGCAACTTAGTTGGATCAGGTATGCATGATTGTACGTGTGAATGTGAAATTGACTATATAACTATATAAGGTTATTATGAGTTAGTAACAGGGATTCATATCTACCTAGGACAAGGTCACACTAACTATTTGAGGCTCGACTATCCTATTATTTTTAGGGCATGTCAACATCTAGTAGATTTTTATCCTTTTGTGTTAAAGTATATCAGTACACCTTTGCCTTTGGTCTTGTGTATGTGATCAAATGTGTGTGATACACCATGGAAATTAATGTGTGCATTATTATTCATTTGTAACCCTATCTTAATAGGTCGTGATGAATAAATGGAATAAATACAAAAAATATATTAGTGGTTGAAGTTGTGCTTGACATCAACACCCCCTATGTTGAGTGTTGCCTACATACCAATACTCTAAAGAGGGATCAAAATATATGTATTTATCCCATGTTATTGTGGTGTGTGTGAAATAATTTTTTTAATGCTATATATGGTGCAATCCTAATGTGATTAATGCTTCAACAATGAATTATGACTTTGGAGGTGTATTCAAACTTAGCTTAGGGATACATGGATTGTGTGGACTATGAATTAGGAAGAATGGGTACTTTCCTCTCAATGTATAGTTAGATATTTTAGTTCTTTTCAATGATGTGAAACTTTAGTGAACATATGGTTATAAAATGTTACTTTATAGTGATCATTTTGGAATTACTTTAAATGGGACTTTTAAAAAAAGCAAGATGAACCATTAGGTGAATTTGAATTTGAAAAACTAGTTGTTATTTGGTAGGAGGACGTGACCAAAATATTCAAACACTACTGGTGAGTGGGATAGTTTTGAAGGAGCAAAGTTGTCTGAGGATCAAATATATTTAAGATTGAATTATAAATCAGTCCAAGGATGATCTTAGGCTATTTGGAACAAGGAATACAAAAATTTAGTAATCATTAGTTTCTCTATGGCATAAGTCATCCACATATAAGTGAATTAATGGTGGTCAAGGATTGTAGATTTGAGCATGATCTATGTGTGTATAAGGAGATGGTCAAAATTACTTATTTTAACATTAAATTCTAATTTATGTGTATATAGTAACAAACTCTTTGTTATTCATGAATCAGTCTAGACATAAGCCAACTTATCTCTTTTTTAGAGTTGTCTTCTTGATTATATTATTTTTTATCCTTTTGTTTAATAATTTCCAAGGTCGATATTGAGTAAAAGAGCTAACTACTTTAGGATTGTAAAAACACAATAAATATTTCTTCATATTCACTTGGTCTCACTATTGATTAGGTTGAAGGATTTATTTTATTTATTAGAATATATTATATTAGTTTTAATATTCATCTAGATAAATTCATATTTATAAAAATTATAAAATAAAATAAAATAAATCATCTTCCTCTCCCTTCTTTTGCACTACAAAGAGAGCTTTGCTTTCTTTAGTTCATAATTACATATAAAAGCTTTAAATAACGTAGTTTTGCATTCAATATAAGGTAAATTACAATAAAATTTTCATTATTTATCAACATAAAAATTTATTATATTTTTTAGTGTTATTTCAACACATAACCATCAAACAAGCATATACACAATACTTATACACCCAAAGCTAAAAAATCAAAACTTGCACATTAGATCTAGTTTATCACTTCTGCATGTCAAAGAAACTCATATAAATAAATAAAAATAACAATTATGTAAATTAATTATTATAGTTATATAATCATTATAGATTCCTACAAAGCTAAAAAAACTTACATTTTATCTTGCATACTAGACTAAATCACAAGAAGAATTAGAAATTGCATAATATAGAACAAAACCTAGTTTCAGATTTAAGTTCTTCATTTGTACATTAAAAAATCTAAATTGAATAATATATTTCATTGAATTTAATTAAAAAATAAAATAAAAAATCATTTCATTTAGTGCATATACATAGAAATTTATAATCAAACTAGGAAAAACCAAAATCAACACTTTATCAATCATCTAAGATTTAGTTTTTAGTAATTGTATATATAAAAATCTTAAAAAGAATAAAATAATAATAATTTAATTTATTTAACTTTAATCTATTTATTTAATCATTTAAAGGCACTTAATGTTTAATAATTATCATAGTTTACTTTCTTTGCAAAACATTACTTGAAAAAACCAAAAATAGAGTCAAACTAATCCCTGTCAAAATACGTACAATCCTAAGACCTTGATTCCAAACATTCAAAATAATAATTAAATAATTTAAAATCATAATAAATACAAGATAAATGATTAAAAATTCAAAACAATATTTATTTTCCTTTAGATTATGGTTCTATAGAAACCATACCTCCACAAGAGTTACATCTTTCCTAGAGTTAGATCTCCCATTTACCCAAGAAACATCTAAAAGTGACATTAACATTAAGCTTAGAAATAAAATTTTCAATTATAATCCCATTACACACCTTATCATTATTTAACTTAAAATTGTTGATGAGCATGACCGTGTATAAGCATAATTAATAAGTAGACCCAACCACATTTGAGCCCATCAATATAAAAATCTTTGATTCTAGACCTCCACCCTTCATTTTCTTATTCCTAGGGACTAGACTTGTTATATTTTATTCACTTAATGTATGAAATTTCTTGTACATAATAAGTCTGATAGATCTAACCAATTCCCTAGAGTTATCTATCCTAATTATGCATGATTCCTTATACCTAATATTGACCAATAACTTTGATAACTTGGACTCACCCACATTGAAGGTTCATGGATTATGTTTCTTCTCAATTCACCACTCTCAATGAGAAATGTGACACATGATAACTATTTTTGTATTACCAATATCACCATTTACCACATGTAGTCTAAAATCCCATGCTTTCACCTCAACCTAATGAACCAAACCCATTGACCCATCATCCTTCATCTTTTCATAAACTATCTCGACCAAACCTCAAAAAATTGAGTGTATAAAGATTAATGTATCATTTTCCTTGTGCATAGTCATAAAATCAATTTTTAAAAAGGTATAAGTGCTTAAAACAACATTCTAATGGTTATAATATGCCCAAAACCATCCGAATTATTCCAATAGTGTAGGAAATTTTTTATTTGTTTGTCTCTAGTTTTGTAGGTTTTGTTCATTTTAATATTTATACCTATTTTCAGGAATTTATTTCTTCAAAATATCTATAGATTTATGACAATTCAAATTTTTTGAATAATAAAGTTTTATTCTTAAACTTTTCAATTATTCAAGAATATTATTTTTTATAATTAGGTTAATTTTATTATTTTAGCAAAGAAAAATTATCTAGCTCTAATTACAAATTAGTTTAGGTGAATGTAGTGATTTTGAAGTAAAACCAATTTTCCTAGACAACACAAACTAGATACATTGATCAATTTAAATTTATATTAATTAATAAATTTTAAATGATGGTACTATATATTAGTTTTATTTTAGTGTTATAAAATTAATTAGACATTGATTTGTTAAAGGTTATTTCCTTACATGATTTTAAATGATAGTGGGTTTGTTATAATATTTTATTCAATAAAATATGCATTAATAATTAAGAACCCACTTTTAGGAGCCTTTGAATGTCAAAGACCAATCAAATAGGTAGATAACACATGTGTAACCTTGCAATACAAACGTTGATGTAACATGCATCAATGTAATAATCATGAAAAACATGAAGGATTTATCATCTCTTTTTAGTGATTTTTTTTGCTAATGCTATTAATATCAAATATATTTTTTGATGTTAACCCATGTCATAAGTTGAAAAAATATGAAAAGTGACTCTTTTATTTTCTTCATTTCATCAAAATATGTTATTGTGGTATTCAATTATGTAGTCATAATTAAGATTCCTGCAACCATTTTGTAGCTAGATCCACGCTAATGTAAATTACTAGACATCTAATATGTAGTCATTTGATCAATATATAATGTAAGCATACATAATAATTGTAATAGAAATTATCTATTAGTCTTGATCCACTTGAGTTCTCATAAAAATTAATTAATTTACCATATGTGGTTTTGTAATTATATATGATATTCTTATAGTCATTTTAATAGACAAACCCTTACTAATGAAAATTATTAAGCATCTAATATGTAGTCAACTAATCATTCTACGAATTTTAGATATAAACTAATTGAAATTAAAAATATCTATCAATACCAATCCACTTGATTGCACATGAAATTTACAAAACTTACCATATTTAAATTTATAGTCATAATTTAAATTTTAGTAATCACCTTACAAACAAACCCATTGTGATGGAAACTATTAGACATTTGGTGTGTAATCAATTGATCATTCTATAACTTCTACATAGAGACTAATTTCAATAGACAAGACCTATCAATCTTGAAATCTACTTGAGTTAACCTAAAGAGTACACCATGTTCCATATATAATTTTGAAATAATAACTGATATTATTTACATCATTTTACATGAATACCATCACTGATGGAAATTAATAAAAACCTAATACATATACAATTGATAATTCTCTAAATTATGCATATAGACTAACTGCAATAGAAAATATCTATTAGTATTGATTCAAATAAGTTCACCTATAAAATATAACACATACCATATATAGATATGAGTTATAATCAATAATATTATATTTACCTTGTAGATAAACCCATATAGATGGTAATCACTAGGGATATTATACATATTCTATTAATCATTCTATGATGGTTGCATATAGAATAACTATGACAAACAAGATCTATTAGTATAGATCCACTTGAGTGCATAAAAAAATATAACACTTACTATGTCTAATAGTGAAATCATAAATAAGATGCTTAAAATCACCTTCTATATGGACCCATATAGATGGGAATTAATAGACATATAGTGCATAATCACTTAGATCATTCTCTAAATTATACATAAAGAATAATTGAGATAGACGAGATTTAGATAAGTCATTATAAACATTGCATGAATATATTCTATTTATAGGAGGTATAGGATAACATTGAATCTTAGTTTAGAGAGACCAATTAAATTGTTAGGTTCCATTAGTGATCAATTAATAAATATTCAAGGTTCACAGTGTAGGTTACATTATCATTTTATTTGAATCTTTTTTAAAGTTATTTTTGTTTATTCTTAATGGTTTTTCATTTAACTAGTTGTGCCTTCATTTCCTTTTTGTTGCTTCCTTTAGTACTATAAATGGAAAATAATGTTGTAAGGGGGAAATAATATGTATACAGATTTTTCCTTATCCAAAATAAAGGACCAAGTTCATTATATTTGATCATGCACATCTTAGAAATCAATGGTATATGACACAATACTTAACTAAGCCCTTCTTCTCAATAACCCAAAGCTTACACATAGGGTGGTGAAAGATTATTAACTCCACTAAGTAATATTACCTAATATTTAAAAATTTAATAAAATAGTGATACATCAAGTTTCCTTTAATATTTGTGTTATAGAGGAAGGATACCATCAATTTTATTCAAGGATGGTGGTGTGTGATTGTGGTTGGATCATAATGCCTACAAGAGTAGTCATGGGGGAAATATCTCAATTAAACTAATAGCATTTCCATCTTGAAATAATATAATATGGATTTTCCTTGAGAATGACCTTGCCCTAGATTCTAAAGAGGAAATATATAACTCAAACAACCCCAAGGGCCTTCATTATTCTTACGTGAACTAAAATAGCAAGTTAAGTTCTTCACTAACAAACCAAAGCTTATAAACTCCAAACCTAATTCCCCTAGCCTATGTTCACCATAATATCACAACCCATTCATGGTTGATGTATAATAATTATAATTGACACCAACCTAGGTACTTGACCTATTATTTTGATCTGAGTTATTTTACCTATGCATATGATTTATTTCCTAAAACCCACTCACCATAGTATACATAATATATAAAATAAACTATAAAACATAATCATAACACACTAGGCCAAGTGATACATGTAACCAAAAATATGGCATTGTCAAAAGGTACCTTTTCATTAACAAAACAAGATATTATTAATTTATTACCTTGAAAGGGTACAAGATCACTTACATAAATAAAATTTTAAGGAGAGATAAAATCTCAATAACCATAGAGATTGACCATTAAATTACACTCTTTTTTAATATTTTCAAAGAGTAAGTTAGTACCTATTACATAGATAAGCTCAATCACATGGATTCACTCACTAATAGATAGTGGTCATTAGGCTCCTAAAAATAATTCAAGTCATTGATATCTAGTGGTCACTAACCTCCCAAAAATACTCTTACTTTCTAACAGCTAACAGTCATTAACCTCCTCTAAAATTCTCTAAGCCTTTGAAACCTAGTGGTTTATACTTTCTTGGGAACTACTTGATATCACTAATACCTAGTAATATATAGTTTCCCAAATATCTATAAATAATAATACCTAGCATGGTGATAGGTTACAATAGATCCCAACTTATCATTATTACCTAGTTGTCCTTAAGTTCCTTAAGGAATATGACATGTAAGATTTCACTTGCTAACACTCAAGAACCACCTAGGCACCATCGAAATGATATCACCACCATGACCTTGCCAACTCTCCTTTTCTACCTCTACCACTTGAAAAAAACTCATGCATCCATTCATAACCTACATCATTAACCTTTTAGACACTACATATATGTAATACTTTCCCAATTTATCCCTAGCCAAGAAAACATAATGTAGTTATTTACAACAACTTAAGAAACTGACATATGTCTATCCCATCCTTGCACCCTACTAAATTAACATAATTGGATTTTATTTTGGTGAAGACATTTGATTATAATTTATCACATTATAGGTTTATTTTTTAATTTATTTATGGTAGGGGCCACCCTAACTCATGACCTCTGCAACTTCACTCCACTTAGGGAGTTTATCTCACTTAGCTCAGTTTCAACTCATTCACATAACTCAAATCACTTCTTTTATAAGTTAATTCACCCTTAATTTATCAAATTTATATGTCACATTAGGTCCCCTAGGTTAAAATTTAATATCACCCCACCCTCTTTATTTTATCCATCAAACATAGTTTTTAATGTTGCTTAGAGTAATGTTACACAAAAATGTTATCTGAGTTACCTGGGTATAAACCCATTCCCTTATTTTATTCATTTTGAAAGGGATTAAAAACATAGGTTCATTTTTTCCCTCATACTTGGTTAAAATTGATTTGATATATCAAATTACAAAATACAAACTCAATTTTATTAACCGAGTTTCCTAACTCAATTTTATTAGCTAAGTTTTCTAACTCATTTTTCTCATTTCAAGGCCTAAAATCATTTAACAATGCCACTCAATATTTCCATTTTTATACTCATGTTTATTAGGTCTTGAACCCATTTCCTTTTCCATTTACCTTAGTTATATGAGTTTTCATATTCTTATCGCTAACCAAGTTGGTATGCTAACCAAAAGGATTCATCGTGTTTCCCAGTAGACTGAAGCATGTATATTTTTTTAAAACTTATATTTATTTTAGTTTAGGTTTTACAAAAATTTGATCAAAATTTAAATTTATTTAATTATTAAAAATATAAAAAACAATTTATAAAAATATAGGTAAGTATAGGATTTTGTATTTATAATTAAAATTTATTTTAGGAGTTTTTTAATAAATAAATAGTGAAAATTAGTTGTGGGAAGTTATTTAAGAAATGCATTGAACTTAAGATCGTCAATTTTCAAAATTCCATATCTTTTTTTATCATTAAAGGGGGTTGTATTGTCCTTCAACACTTTCATTAATAAAATAAAGTTCTAAAAATAAACTCTAGTTTTCTAAACTAGCAAGACCAAAGCTACCAAAGTTTCCTTAAGGGGAACAACCATAAAAATACCAAAATTTCTTAGAAGTTTACTGATAAAACCTAAATTTTAGAACATCTTTAAAAATTAAAAGACAATAAGCTACCCAAAGGAAAGTGTTTGAAAGTTTCTTGAAAATTACCCATAATTTTTTTTTTTTTTAAGTTAAAGCACAATCACTTTTGTATCAACAAAATTATTCCATATATAAAACTAAGTCTTCCATAATGGAAGCCAAAATGCCCCCAAAAATAATGGTAAGTTATTTTCTGCAACTCTTCCATAGTAAAGGCAAAGAATAACCTTATACATTTGAACCCAAATCATAGTTATATGAATTAAAAACACCAATTTTATAGAAGGTATAGCTCAGTAAAATTAAAGAAGTGAAATCATAATACCTATAACATGTTTCAAAACCTAATGTATAAGCTTATTAGAATATTATCAAATATTGAGATATAAATAACATTTAATACATTAAATATTGCATAAATCAACAAGGTTACCTCAAGAGTGAATCAATTACATAAAAAGAGACAAGAGTTGACAAGTAGAGAAATTGTCAATGAAGAAAGACCCCACAATATATTAATAGGCATTGTAATCAATAAACTCCAAGTACACAACAAGAAAAAGCTAAGAGTGTGAGAGATAATGGATTTAGGCCAAAAGAGCATCACAAGGATGCAAGATTAAGAGAAAGATTTAAGAACTCCCAAAAAGAAAGAAGAGAGGAGGAGAAGAGCTCAATAAATAGAGCTAGAAAGAATAAGAAGTTACATGTGCAAGCTTCATCATGTTCTAAGTGTCCATAATTCTCTTACAAGTGGGGAGGATGTGTGTACCATGTGGGAGGAGAGAATTTACATACAAGTAACTCATAAATCCAATAAGTGGACTAGAGAGGTGACTGACACCTCATAAATGTTAGGATAAAGTGAATTTATAAATATAATAATGTACACACACATAAGACTTAGGGTAAATATAGTCTCTAACACTCCCCCTTAATATTAATTTAGGCTTACAAAAATGTATAAAACATTTTACAACAAGGAAGGGAGTTGAAATTACATAATACTACCCCTTTAATAGAAACTTCCTTGAAGAAGAATGGTAATATATTGAGAGAATAAATAAGAGAAGGTGTTGCCAAAAGTCACAAGGATGATCATACGTTAATGAAGATTCTCTAAAAATCCTCTTTGGATAGTATTTTCAATTTGAAATAGAATAAATACTAATAACAAAGACTAATGATCCACAAAACTTATAAGACAAATAAACTAACACCAATCTTTAAAGTTAAATGACCGATATGCCATTAAAATATAATATACATATATAATGTAATAAAAACATATGTACAACTAGGAAAATTTAAGCAAAGACAACTTAAATCATAAAGTGCAAAAACATGAATGAAAATAATTTAGTCCAAAAAAACTCTAAATAAAGCATATATCATTTGCAACAAAAATCAAGGAATGCAAAAAACATGATTTAGTTAATCAAAAGGGAGATAAAGAAGATGTGTCACTCGCAAAATATATATGTCGAGAAACAATCGAAGAAGTATCACATGAAGACACATCAAAGTCTCTAGAAGACCCATTTATTTAGGAATACAAATAGTTTTACCTGTAGAGGTAGTAAATTTAGTTATTGTCTAACAATGTAAAGTGTCATGAGTAGATTTACCACAATATTTGCATGGATGTAATTTCTAACATTTAAATATATGATGATTGTATTTTTTACAATATGAACAAGGCTTGTTATTTTAAATAATAGAATGAGAATTCCAAGCAATATAATCAAAATAAGTTACATTATAAGTCCTTTGATGCAGAGTATGTTACGATTCCAAATTTTTATTAGAAGTATTTGAAGCATTATATCCAAGGCCTTTATAATTTGCATTATAAATAGGTAAAATAGGTTCAATAATTCCATATTCGCACTTACCAAGCCTACCACTTGAATAGCCCATACTTTTCTTATTTTTAAGCCATGGTTGTTAGCAGAAGTATCCAAATGATTTTGAGTTTGTTTAAGAGCACAATGGGTTTCATCAATGTTAGAGTGAGTACAATGTGCAAAAGAGACAAATTTATCATTTAAATTGTCAACAAAAGATTGTATTTTCTCCACATGTGCATTAAAAGAGGTTTGAAAAATAGTAATAGTGTATTTGTGACATTGAATTTCATTTTTTAGTGCAATAATTTCTTCATTTCTAAGAGAAAGTTGACGAGAAGCATTTTTAAAGGCTTAAAAAATGGTTAACTTGAATGCCATTCTTGAAAAAACCAATAATGCTTAAAAAATGAAAACTTATTTGCAAAGTCTAAGTTAAAAAATAATATACACAAGATTTTAGTTATAAAACCATAAAAATTGTAATGTAAAATATTATTGCAATGGTTTAATTACAAATTGATGCAAAAAAAGTTGATAATCAATTATCACAATTTTTAAAACATCTAATTTGTAAATGTAGGTTTACACCAAAAAAATTCAAAACTATATACCACTAATAATTTTTTCAAAACAATTATTTAAAAAACATATATGTGAAAATAAAATTTAAATAGCTTTTAAAAAATAACATGTTGAAGTTTTACACATACAATATGAAATTTCAAAAAAACATTAAGATTCCATATGAACAACGTATTGCAAAACTAATAAAACCTTTTTGGCTTTATCCTTTAAAAGAATTGTTCCATAATTCTCAAATTATAAATAAATCAAAGTAATTTAAAAAAGAAATTTCCAAATAGAGAATTCATTTACCAAAAAACTCAGATATCAAAATGCATTTAATGTTTAAATAAACTTCCTTTTAGTGATAGAAGTGAGATGCAAGTTATAAAGTGTTGTAATTTAAAAATTTCCCTCTCTTTTATTTAATTTAAAACACTAAAAAAAGGCTTGAATCATAACCATAGGTATGCTAGGTGATTAGATAAGGAAAACATAATAGATGGCACTAAAAACTAGACATTGCACACTGCATAAAATAAATGTTACAAAGAAGAAGTCAACATTGAAGGCTAACAAAATCAAATATAAAGTGCACCAAAAAGAAGTTAAAGCTTAAAAAAAATAAGTATTGTGAAAAGGAAACAGTTAAGACATAGCTAAGCTTATAGGAAACTACGCAAAAAGCTAAGAAGATATATTGCACAAAAGGACATAAAAAAACTAAGCACATAGATAATGTGAAAGAATGCACTGAAATACAAGAATATGAGCTTAGATTTAAATAAAATAAAAAGAGCATGTGCCAAGATAAATCAAACTACATAATAAGAGGAAATATTACACTCCAAGCAAACTACGTATAAAGCAAAAGAGAATAGAAAGGCACAAGGGACCAGGACTACATAAGGTAGTGACTGATCTAAATTGAGAAAGAGAGAGAATGCCAAAGGACTAAGAAACAAATAATTAAAATACTAAGAAGAGAACAACTAACTAGATAGAAGCTCTACAAAATGGTAAAATTAGTGAAGTGTTAACTTAAAGAAATATTTGAAAGCAAATAACATGGATAAGCTTAAGTTAAAATGAGGTAGAACTTATAAAAACTCCACCATGCTAATGACAAAAGGAATAAACAAAAGTGTCAATCAAACAATTAAAAAAACAATAACACTGGTATAAATAAATCTATTTTATCCAAGCTTTAGACCTACAAACCATAATGTTAGAGATGAAATAAAATGTGTAGAGTTAAAAATTATAAAAAATGCATGAGCTTATGTGATAAAATCTCAACGATTACAGTCTCTTCACTTACTTTATCCCTTTTATATAGGTTAACAAATGTTAAAAGTAAGAATGCCTATGCAAAAAGAAGGTAACTTAAAACTAATAAATCTACAATGTCTATTTGACAAAATTGTATTTATATCTACAAAAGAGGTCTTTTAACATCTATTAAAGAAAATTAATGCAAATTTATGCATAAAAAAGAATAATAGGAGAGATGAAAAACTAAAAATTATAGACATGTAAATTTGGCCACCAATGGTTTCATATCCAACTTTAGATCAATTCTTGTCAATCATTGAATATCTAGCTCAAGAATTTATATTAGTCTCAAATTTGGTTTATAACCTTGCATTAAATCAATTTGGCCTATTAAATCAATTAAACAAGGTAAATACACATATTAAATTAATCAAAATCAAATAAATGACCAAATACCTAAAAAGAATCAATTAACTTACACACCCTAATCAAAATCAATTAGCAAGTTAAATCAATTCCAAATCTTAATTGAGTTCATCCATGAGCTAATAAATTAATCAAATCAATTACTAAAAAGGAAATTTAAGAGCATCTTAGAACATCCTAGAACACACTCATTACCTTTGTGAGTTGTCACTTCTGGAAAATATCTAAAATAATATCCTAGGAATATACCAAACTCAACCAAAGTTAATAAACTCAACCATGGTTGTGAGTTGTCACTTTTGGAAAATATTTAAAAGAATATCCTAGGAATATGCCAAACTCAACCATGCTTAATACACTCAACCATGGTCAGATTTAACCCATTCCAAGGGATCTGAAAACCTATAAAATCAAGCCTAGAGCTCTTCATTTAGGAGAGCTCAATCAAAGTAGAGTTATAATGCAAGAATATATTCATGAAGCTAAAAGCTTAGTATTATAATGTTGAAATTGAGGCAAGCCATATCAATCAAACCAAGAATTCTAAAATGATGCATAGAGGAGATGATTTTAGCCATATGTCATTGATGAAGACTTCTTATGCATAAACCGAGTAATCCAACAAAGAAATCATTTGGAGCTCTCAAGGAAGGTAAAGAGTGTTGTTCTTTGCATTTTAGTTAGGTTTTCAATTGTTGTTTATTCATTAAGCTCCCCCTAAGATCTAGGCTTAGATATGTCAGTATGTTTATTTCATGGTTTTATAAAATAAAACTTGATGTAACCTCCTCTCTTTGTCAAATTTTTTGATCACAAATGGCAAATCCGATGGGACATGATTGGATACCCCATATTTTTAAATTAAAATGACCATTAAAATAGATATAATTTTTAATTTTTTATAAATTTTTGATAATATTTTATTACTGATTTCATCTTAATTCTTTCCAAATTTCATTAAAATTTAATTTATATTTTAAAAGTTAGGGTTCTTGTAGTGACTATCACTTTTTATTTATTAATTTTTTGGTAAAAATGATTAGTACATAGCTAATAAAAAAAATTATTTACTATTTTGACCTAAAATTTTTCAAAGAGTTGTTCCCTAGAACTATAAATAACCTCCAAAATTTTTGCGAGAAATGGATTTATATTTGAAAAGTTATGGCTAAATTACTAATTGCATGTTTTTATGATTTTTGTGTTTGGTTTTCTTGTTTTTAACCTTCTAGCTTGTTGTTTGCATGTTTCATAGATTTATTTTATATTTTTGAGTTTTTTTATTGATATTTTTTTAACCTATGCCTAACCTAATATGTTTGATTTTTGGAGGTTTTACCTTCAGGTCAACGGATTTACCCCTTTAAAGTTGCTTGTCTCATTTGATAAATAAGCTTCAAGGCTAAATAAAGTTATGACCATTTATTTACAGGACCTATTTGAAGAAAACCATTTCAATCTAAATTAGTCTTTTTACACTTCATTTGGATGTCTAAAATGAAATAAGAATCCTTCATTTTGGTGTCTAAATAAACTTTTTAGGGTGTTTTATTGGTTAAGTTTTTGTGGTTTCTTTCAAAGTTCACAACTTAAAGCCAAGGGGCTAAAATAACACCACCACACATTTTGTTTAGTGCTATAAAATTGAATACACTTCAAAGTTTTTATAAGTTATTTTTATTATTTTTTTAGTCTAATATTTTTTGAGTAAATAGGGAGTTGTGTGTGTATGCTCTCCCATCCGTCCCATTTAGGAAACTTTTAGGATCAAAATTTCTAAGTTCTTTTTGGGTGGTTTGAAATTATTTCTATTTTCACTTCTTAAAGCCAAGGGGCTAGTAACGAATCTAATAAAAACCTTTCAATTTGGTGCAATGAAATTAACTTCAATTTTTTACAAACTTGCTTGTTGATTGTGTGTTTTAGCGAAAAGAGACATGCATGTATGCTCTCCCATCCATTCCCTTTAGATAATGTTTGGGATCAAAAGCACCATATCATTTCACTTTGAGTCTAATCCAAGGCATGGAAAGAATGTTGTTTAAAGCCCTCCCCAAAAACTCACAATAGTATTGGGTGATCTTGAGGTGACCATAAAGTATTTCTATTGTGTCATTTATTTCATACATTTTGGCTTGTGAGGGGGACTTCATTACCTCCCATGAGTTCTTTAGGGAAGCATTGACCCAAGACTTCATCTCCCAGCATCAACTTCATCACCCCTACTAGGATTGGAGGTTTGAGCATTAAACCACCTTTTAGTGTTGGGGTTAGGAACCAAGATGTATCTATACATTGGACATCGCACTATACTGAGCAAGTGATGGATTTAATGGTTGAAAAAAGGGAAAGACTTTTTTACAAAAATCCAAGTACCATGGACACCTAATTAAAGTGTGCTTATTTTATATGCTGATGTGAAAATCATATATATTTGATCCATCTAGAAATGTTTAAAAAATAATTAGTTTAGTCAACCCCACATTGCCATACCCTTTCTAGGATTTGGATGATTATACTTAGTGTATTTTGGTCATTTTTGCATGGTATGTTAGACTAAAACTTATATTTTTCAAACCATGTCATTTTATGAGTCATGAGTCCACATCATTCCAATGTTTGAGGAAGCGTTGTGGCATCCATATGACACTTTGATTTAACTTAGCAAACATTCCCTTTTTGTGTCAAAATATTGGGAATAGTACTTGATTGACAAGGGCACTGTTATGTTGCCCAAATCATTTCAAAATCTTGTGCCTTTGAAGTCTTGAAACATAAACCATTTGTCACATCATCTTTTAGGAGTGATAACATCATTAGGATTCCCATTTTGTTTTAAAAGACTTGTTTTGTTTCATCTTACATCTCTATTATCATTTGTTTGTAACCAATCAATTGAGCCTTGTTAAATATTGGATTAGTGTGGTCACACTATTCAAATCTTTCTATCTCTTTGTCATAAAATTCATAGTTTATCCTTAGTTGAGTCCTTGATTAACCTTTACAAGTTCAAATTTAAATATTAGTTGATTTTGGTTTAGACCTCAATTTGTGGGGTTGATACCTAGATATTCCTCTTTTGGGTTATGTAACTTGGGTTAATTTGTCACTCAAATTTTGAAAATTATAATGTTTTGCATTTTTGTTTTGGTCAAATTAGTTTATCTTCAAACATCTCTTGTTTAGCATCCTATACCATTCAGATCATGTTTTATGCCTAGAGTCATGTACCTTGTCTATGTTAAACTATTCCAAGTTGTTAAATTAATCTATCATCCTTTCTAAGTTGAGATTTTTCTACTATTTGGCCATTAGTCCTCGCATATCCTATTTGAGCATAGCTTTTGACTATGCATTTGGACAAAAGACCTAGCAACTTTTCCCTTTAATAGCTTAGACCTACTTGAAACATGTTTCAACATTAGAGTTTGGTAGTTTGATTCTTAGATAATTTTGTGTGACCTTTATGTGTGTCAGATGCTTAAAATTTGTCATTTGATGCTACACTACTTTTATCAAATCTCTGTATAGACTTTTTGAAGATTTAGCTCCACCTTTGATCAAGCCTGATCACATTTGAACCCTTTGTCTTTCTAAAAGTAATAGATTTTTTAGAGTTTATAGAACCCTAATCCCTTCTCTTATTGTTAAATTTTTTCATTTAAATTGAACATGGCTCACAATACACATAGTGGAACTATGTACAATTCAGGATATGGAAATTCTTTCACACAAGGGGACTTTGTGGAAAACCCTACTAAAGACAATGTCATTTAGGAAATAGATTCTTATCCACACCAAAACATTCAACTAGGGGACAAAGTCAAGATCCTTTGGCCAATTATTTGGTTAGTACACCTGCATGTATAAATCAAGATCAAGAGATAATATCCCAATACTTATCTAGCATACCATCAGTTGTAGAAAGTACTCAAGAACAACCTTATCACATCATAACACCATCAATGTATGATCCCCAATAAAACCATAGATGTAGGGTTTGAAAACTTACAAAATCTAGAAAGAGAGCCTTCTAACATGTTTTACAATAAGACTCATGAACAGTTCTCTTCTAGTAATCCTAATGCCATTGTACTAATACCTTATCAAAACCCTCATGTGATTATCCCACAAAGAGGTCCCATGAATGACCACTTTAATCAAATGCATCAAGCATACCAGACATATCTCAATTTAGCATGTAACTTCACTAATATGGCCTTATCAAATGCACCTTTTATTAATCTAGCTCCTCAAATAGAACTTTTAACAGAGTTGACAGGTCAAGATAATCAGGTTTTAGACCCATTTACGCAAAACACTCCAATATAAACCATGTTCAATACACCAATTATAGAGGAAATATCTTTGTATTCTACACAAGATACTAAGCAAAACATAATGGATAATACACAAGCAACATCTAATTTAAACTAAAGTGGTATTGGCACACAAACAATCAATCAACAACAAAATGTGCCTTCAACTAGCACTGTTAGTGGTTTTCAAAATTAGGGAGTAGAAGCTTCTACATCTCAACCTCAACCAACTGCTTTTAATCCTCAACCAATCATTTCTTCAATCACACAACCAATAGGATTAAGTAGCTAACCAACAAGCAGTGTCATACCACAAAAAAATGTGTTGAATCTTATTCTTCTCTAAAATGTGATTAATAGTATTCTACAATAGTAGGCACAATTAAGTATCCCAATGTAACAGAGGTTGAACACATTACCACCTCAATAGGAGGCAACTAATGTTCCACCTTGCCAAGTAGCATCTAATATACCTCTTCCTTCATAGGCTAATATACCAATCCAAAATCAAATAATGTCTAATTAATAGTGTATTTATATTGGTCAGTGATAGGTACTGAATATCCAACATACATCCACTTCTCAATAGGTATTCATGCAACAAAGAGGCTCCAATGTTCTTTAAGTACCTTCTAGACAATAATTGCCTTTTATGTAAAACATACCATAGGTTTAGAGATAAAGTCTTGGATCATAAATTCAAACTCAATAGCAAGGTTCAAATAGTTGACAACAAGTTCCTATTCAACCATAATAGGTACGATATAGTTATATCCCTCCATCCCAACCTCAATATCCATAAAACCAATCATACATATCCAACCCCAACCAGAATGTCACACCACCATAGGTACAAATTTAATAATTAGACCTTAATTCATGCATGTGCATTGCTAGACCATTCCCTAGCCAATCCAACATACCCCAAGAAATCCTTTCATCATACCTTGGTCTAAGTAATCCACTTGTGACTGCCCAACCATCCATCCAAGCCAATATTCCAAGTTTCCTTGAGTAAGAATTACAACAAATGAAGGATGCAATTGATGCCATCCAAGCTTGGAAATAGGTTAAAAGTTCAAATTGGATTATGTGTGTTCATATCCTTTTAACATGGAGTACTTATAAATTCCATTCCCTCCAAAATATGAGCCACCCAAGTTTGACAAATACAAGGGAAAATGTGAATCCAAAGCACATTTGGAGTTCTTTGTTGCATGCCAGCTAGTGGCATATAGTGACATTTATTTGTTGTTGTTATTTTAAATAATTTTAGCTAGATAGGCCTTGGAATGGTTTTTAAAACTACCAAAGAACTCAATTTTTGACTTCAATGATCTAGTAGATAAGTTTGTGCAATACTTCTCATATAATCTTGAGCATGAGATTTCATTGGTTGACTTAACATAAGAAAAACAAAAACTAGGTGAAAGCTTCATAAGTTATTTTTAGTGATGGAGAACCCTTGTAAGCCACTTTACCCATATTCTACTAGATAAGCAACTATTAGTTGTGATTACCAAAAATCTACATAGTGAAATATCCTACTATTTGGAGTTACAATGTGCACATACGTTCAAAGAGATCATCAACAAAGTTTTAATGATCGAAAGAGCCCTTATTAATAAAGGGATCATAAAACTAAACTCCACCAATCAAAACAATGGACAAAACTAAAATTAGACCAATAATCAACATCAAAATCTAAACCAAGTGCAAGCATCGAGCCAATAACAATGATAGGCCAAAACAATTTAATTGCAATAAAAATGTTATCAGGAATGGAGTAATAGAGTCATGCCATGTCCAAATGGTATAAACACCATCTACTCAGCCAGCACCACCTTTTCATCTTACTCCTACCCAATAACCTCTTCAATAGTTATAACACACATAATAAGCACAACCTATGCCAGCGTAACAAATGCAATAATTGTAGTAGCCTTATACTTTGCAAATCCTACCTCCTTTAAGGATAAACCCACCTACTCATCATCCTTTTACCAACCTTAGAGAACCCATTGAAACAGTATTTTGAAAGCTCATAGTAGATAACCTAATCAGATACCCTATTCTAAAAGAGAAATATTGTGAGGGTACAAACATGCCAAACTAGTACAAGATAGAACAATTCTATGAGTTTTATCAGGTTAAAGGCCATAATTTGCAACATTATGTGTAAATAAAACATGTGATTCAAAATATATTATATAATGGTGAGATAACATGGATAATGGATCTTCCACATCCAATCAGAACCTTGGCATCTATCAAAATGCTATGTACCTAGGGATATGATATATTGATGTATATGGGTTGATGGAGATGCCGACATGTGGCACACATCCCCTTAGTTATATGGGTACAATATATTAGGTTAATAGAGTAACTTGTGGAAGTAGTCCATTGGGTAATAGTCAGCCTATATTGGGATTAGGAGGTTATCCATCCATGGGTTAGATAGATGTATATATATAGGAGATGATTATCATGGTAAAGATATCAAGTAAGCATTGAGTCTTCTATTTTAAGAGGATATTGGAGGTTGTCCCCTCGAAGAGACATTGTAGAGTTATTCCTTCCTAAAGGAGTATTATATGGTGTTTCCCTACCTTAAGGGTATTTCTGCATATATTGAATATCAAGATCATTACACAGAACCCATTTCCTCAACATAATGATCAGCCTATGTAACAACAACAACAATATCAACAACAAATGCCAAATTAGCATAATCAATAATAGAACTAACAAAGCCAAAATAATGGATAGAACTAAGGCAGAATAGTGGCCATAACTAACAAACCTACCATGTCGTTGCACATGACTATAACTCAATTATAGGTCATATCTTGAGAGGTAGCATTAACACCATTTCCATCAATCCTAGACCAAATTTCAACTAGACAAGACCATTTCTAGTCATACCAAACTAATCCAATCATTCTAATAACCCTTCTTTGACCTATGACTACACACAAGAAAATCAACAAGTAGGGATTCCCACATTAGGACTTTATAATGATAACTCATCATTTTCCCATGACTACACTCAAGTGCATCGATGATTGAGACATATCTTATTTGGCCCCCCTCCACCATCATCGGTTAGCAAAAATAGTCTTATATATAATCTCAATTATGAAATCACAACTTGATAGTCTAAAATTACCATACTAGGCTTGCAACCACCTGCCACTTCACCCATCATCCAACCCACCATTTGGCCTCAGAATAAGCCATTTAACATTGTTTAAGAAAAGACATTTGATATAGTAGAGTAATTACAAAATATGCCATCACAAATATCCATTTTAGATTTGTTGTACACATCAATAATCCACAAGAAAATCTTGAATGAATACCTTAGCCAATCCACTATTATAAATGACACATCCCCTAACTAATTTCAAGCTTTGATTAGATACGTAGCTCCAACCCAACAAGTCACATTCAACCAAAGTGATATGTCACTTCTTGGCCCATTATATAATAATCAATTATATATTGAAGTATATAATGCAACATAAAGTGAAACATGTCCTTATAGATAATGGATCAAGTCTGAACATAGTGTCTCTCAAGCTCATCAAGCTTCTTGGGTACACAATAGTGGATCTCTAAGAATAAATAATCACCATCAAAGTATATGACAATTAAGAGCATGAATCATAGGGCACCATTAGCTTGTCAGTTATCATTGGGCCTTTGCCTCATGATACCCTTTTCCATGTGTTGGATCTTGATTTATCATATAATATGCTTCTAGGTAAGCCTTGGTTACATGATATCCATGTAGTCCCATCGACATTGCACCAATGTATCAAGCTCTCCCATTCAGGGATGGAGGTTAACATTCTAGGATAATTATATCTATATAAGCATTATAAACATCTACAGGTTGAGTTCTAAAGTTACAACTACCATTTCATCATGAATCCATCTAATAAGTAGGATAAAGGGAAGGTAATACTCCTAAAATTACCATAGGACAATTGCATTGATCCTAATACCCTTGATTCTCTTAGTCACATGACACCTCCTGAAGTATCTAATCATTTTACCATCTCAATTAATGGCCTAGGAGAGTACTTGACTCATGATACATTTCCTATCGCAAAGCTTCCTCAGAACCCAAAAGCCTTTGGAAGACCTAAAGCTATGTCATGCATGCACTGGCAAAGAAAGGACAAAGGCCACATTCATAATCTAAGACCAATCATTTTTCTACCAGCTTTTGACCTAGAAAAAGACCCTCTCAAAATAGATGAGTCATGGTTGTATAATGATAATTTGGCCAATTATTACAAGAACCCTAAGTATCCCATTCCCAATTACATTATGAAAAATCAACATTATGAAGGAAGGAGCCTCAGGCCAAATATATAGGGAATGTTGGAACCTATTTCTATGACCAAGTATGAAGGACCCTATGGAATTCGATTTAAAATTACTAGGGATGACTCCATATACCTTACTCATGTTCCATCACCATCGACTAGTGATGAGGATATCGGTAGCAAAGTAGAGTCTAATCATAGCTTATTTAATGACTTAGCCTAGACTAACCTATTTGATAATCACACCATTTTTACCCTTCACCCAATCACTCATAACAATCCTCTACCATTATATTATCCAAAACTAATAAATTGGGACCAACAAGAGACACACATACCAATTGATGAGTTTTAAAATGATGAAGCATTCTATGATTTTTTAGGTCTTAGGGACAATGTTCCATTGGGAGATTATAAATCAAGATTCTCAATCAAATTTGATCATGAAGCCTATTTTGGAGAATGACTAAACAACCTTAGCCAAAATAAAATATTTAGGTCTCAAAGTGAACACCTATTTGAGGTGCTTTTTGACCAGAGAAATAGTAAAGATAAAGGCTAGTTTAGTAGTGAAAACCTATTTTAGGCACCACTAGATGGGGGTGTTCAAACTTCCTCATGTATAGACTAGGAGACCACCAACGATAGACTTATATATGGGTTTGAATTTAGTTTTGAGGAGCATCAAGATTTTGAGCAAATCATGCAAGAAACTAACAATGATGAAGTTCACTATGGATCTGAGTTCAGCCTTGAAAAGCAACAAGTTTTTGATCGAATTGTTCAAGAGGATGCTAAAAATGAACATGATAATGGGTCTAAATTCAATCTTGAAAGGCAAGAAACCTTTGATCAAGTCATACAGGAATTTATAACTATCTTTGTCACATGGCTTAATCTCCCATTAGGATATTTTTATTCCTTATATCTTGGAGAACTTGTCGAAGAACTAGTCATAACAGAGGACTCTAATGTTACCAATCAATTCAAATCATTACCAATTATCCTTGATGATGGCTCAAATCTTCTAGTCAAAGATACAACAAAGGTTAACATTGGGTCCCCAGATGACCCAAAGTGGATCAAGCTAGGTGAATTCCTTACTAAGAAGGAGCGTGAAGTCTTCACAACCCTACTGAGAGAGTTTTTAGATATATTTGCTTAGGTATATTCTAACATGCCTAGTTTGGACCCTACCTTGGTTCTACACCACCTTATGGTCAATCCTGATGCCAAACTAGTAAAATAAAAGATGTACAAGATGCATCGTCACATTATTATATTAGTGAAGAAAGAGTTAGAGAAACTCTTAGAAGTATGATGTATTAGACCAATTGACTACTTTGAATGGATTTCCAATGTAGTACCTATCAACAAGAAACTAGAGGGAATAGAATCTATACTGATTTCCATGACATTAATAAAGCATGCCCTAAGGATGACTTTCCACTGCCTAACAATAGTGAACTCCACAGTATTTTATGAAATGCTTCCACTAATAGATGGTTTCTCAAGTTAAAATCAAATCAAAATAGCACCAAAAGACCAGCACAAAACAATGTTCACCATTCTATGGGGAACATTATATTCTTAGGTCATGTTGTTTGCCCTTAAAAACATAGGGGCCACTTATCAAACAGATATGACAATCATATTTCATGATATGATGTATGATACTATCAAAGACTACCTCGATGACATACTAAGCAAATACAAAACCAAGGCTGACCATCCAATAACATTAAGGAGAATATTTGAGTGACTACAAGAATACAAAGTCAAGCACAACCCCAAGAAGTATGTGTTTGGAGTTACATCAGGAAAATTATTGGGCTTCATTATGTCTCATAAGGGCATTGAATTTGATCCAGCTAAAGTAAGAGCCATAATAGATATGTTACCACTAACCAATCTAAAGTAGCTCCATAGTTTACAGGATAAGATCTAGTCCATTTCATGCTTCATATCTCAATTATCAGACAAGTTCCATCCATTTACACACCTATTAAATAAAGGTGTCATATTTCATTGGGATAATGATTATCAAAAGGCTTTTCAATACTTGAAGGACTATCTCACAAATCCCCCAATTCTATTGCCTTCGACACCAAGGAAACCATTCTTTTTATATCTTTCTACTACTGATAATGCTCTAGGGGCACTTCTAGCTCAACATGATGATAAAATAAAAGAGCATGTAGTGTACTATCTAAGTCATGCATTGGTTACATATGAGCATAGTTATACACCCATCAAAAAATCATGTCTCGTTATGGTCTTCATGGCTCAGAAACTATGTCACTACATGTTGAACAATAAGACCATGTTTATTTCCAAAGTAGATCTTCTTAAATATCTACTATCTAAAATAGCTTTGAAAGATGTATGGCCAAATGGATCATGCTACTTAGTGAGTTTGAGATAAAGTATGTAAACTAAAAATCAATCAAGGGGTAAGTTCTCACAGATCAACTTAATGAAGCACCTCTTGAAGACATAAAGCCATTAACATTCCAATTTCCTGATGAATCCATCATGACCATCATTGAAACACCTATTAAGGACAAGTATTGGAAGTTGTATTTTGATGGATCATTCACTACACATGGATTGAGGGTAGGCCTTTTATTCATAACACCTCAAGGGGATCTAATCCCAAGTCATTCAAAAATAGCTTTCCTTGTACCAATAACATGGTTGAATATGAATCACTCATCATAGGGCTTTAATAGGTGGTATAATAGAACATATGTCATCTAATTGTTTATGGTGATTCTTAGTTAATCATCAATCAGGTTATTGACCACTTTTAAACTAAAGATGATAATCTAGTTTCATACAAGGCAATGGTTGACACTTTCAAGAAATAGATTTTTGACATTCAATTTGAGAATATACCAAGAGTGAGCAACAAAATAGCAGATGTTATGACTACCATTAGATCATTGATTTATCATGTAGACACAGCTAGCGAGTATCAATTTCTTGTAGAAAATCTAATAGCACTAGCTCATGAACCTTTAATTATTGCAATAATATGAGATATTGTTTATCCCAACTCTAATCGGTACTCAAACCTATATGCCTATTTACATGAGAAAATATTCCCACTAGACTTAGAAATAAACTAAAGCCTTCATCCATAATTCCCAACATTATACCCTACTCAGACCAACCTTATACCACCATAGTTTTGATAGAACTTTTCTTTGTTGTTTACCTCCAACAAAATCTATACTAATGTTATGGTAAGTTTATGAAGGAGTATGTGGAGCCCACACCAGTGAGGTAGTCCTCTCCAAAAATCTCTTGTATATTGGTTACTATTGGCTAACAATGGACACAGATGTAGCTACATATGTCAAGAAATGTGACAAGTGTCAATGGTATGCTAATTTGATTCATGCACCTGCCAAGACCTTATAACCAATGTTGACACCATGGCCATTTTCTACATGGGACATTGACCTCATTGGGAAGATAAACCCCACCTCATCAGATGGCCATAAACACATTCTCAGTGCCACTAAATATTTCACTAAGTGGGTCAAAGCTATATCCCTCACTTACATGACTGGAAAGAAAATTTTAAAATTCATCTATAACCATCTCATTTTCCACTAAAATATCCATTCTAACATTATATCTGATAATGGAGGATCATTTAAGAACAATGATGTCAAACAATTATGTGTTAAATATAAGATCACACAACACTTTTCATCAGCATATTAACCTTAAGGTAATGGCCAAGCTGAAGCATCAAATAAAACCATTGTCAACATTCTCAAAAAGATTATCAATGATGCCAATCATGATTGGCACCTTAAGATATTTCATGCCCCTTAGGCCTACCGTACCAATCATCATACACCCACAAGAGCCTCTCCATAGTTACTTGTTTATGGCATTGAAGCCATACTTCCCATTGAGGTCGAGTTACCTTCATTACACATATCTTTCAAGCATGTTCTTGATGATAATGATTATCAATTAGCTCACTTGTAAGATCTATATTTACTTGATGAAAAGTGCATAGATGCTATGAACAATCTACAGGCCTATCAGAACCACTTTTGGGGTCAATACAATCGGTGTGTAAAACATAGAACATTTGAACTTGGTGATCTTGTCCTAAAAGAAAACCAAAAGAATACCATGGTTAAAAAGAAACAAAAAATAAAATTCAAACCCAGTTGGGTGGGTCCTTTCATCATCACTACAAACTATGGCATTGGAGCATACAGACTCACCACACCAGATGGCAAAGAACTTGATAAGCCAATGAACATTATTTACCTTAAGCGGTACTATGCTTGAGTAACTTGATGTATTGTCTATAAAGACCATTTCAAGTTGTACCATATTATCAATATTCTTCTTTATACCATTATCAAACTATTTGTTTTACCATCCTCTCATTTTGACATTCTAAACAGACCATCCAACCATTCCATTCCTACTTGACCAAACATGTTTTGAATCCTATCAACCTAGCCCATTTGACCTTGGTTCATCCATTAGTTTCACATTTTTAGCATACAAAATCAGATCAATTTTGGTTGTTATTTCAATCAATTTAGATAGAGGCTATATTTTTGAGCATTATGATAGAATGTTTAGTAGTTACATCCTTCATTTCTTATTCTCTTCTTATCAAGTTTGTTTATGAGATCTTGATTATATCACCCTGGGGCAAATCCATGTTCACTAGTCTTGATACTAATTATATCACCTGCTATGGCAAATTGGTATCATTGATCTATCATTTGTATCCTATTTATAACCTCCTATGGGAAAACTAGGAACAGTATTTGTTTGTTGTGCCTTGACATATCACCTAGCCATTCATATGCCATATTATGCCATCATACCAACTGTGCCTATTTTGTTTGAATTGGATATTACACTAGTCACATTCCTTTATTGTGAGGTGAAATAATATGAATTAAAACCATTTTGGAACTATGTGGGTCATATTTGATTCATGTTGAGGTCAGCTTAGTCCCCCTTTAGCCATGCTCTCACCATTTTGTGAGCAACTTCAGCCACGCTCTCACCATTTTATGAGAATCATTTTAAGTTATAACACTCTCACCATTTTGAGAGCATCATTTCAAGTTCTCACACTCTCGCCATTTTATGATTTTGGACCATTTTAGTGTCTTGTCATTCTCAATTGAGTTGAGATGCTTCAAAAATTCCAAAAACATTTAAAATCATTTAGAAAAATCAAAAACATTGACCACTTCTTTGCCTCAAGGATTCTGGGAACCCTCACTAAGTCACAAATAAATCACTTGTTCCTTAGTTTCCCCATCTTTTTTGGCCTTTTATCCTATGTTATCACCATTTTTCAAGTTCATCCCTATTTTTCTATCACATCTATCATGTTTTCTATCAATCATCATTTTGTTCCCATTTCCTGGGAGAACTACATTTGGCCTGAAGTTTTATTCAATCATCATATCCATGGAACTATGTAGGCAGTATCCACTTACCTAGTGCATATGGAGATAGCTCAACCACCCCCTTCCTTTTCTTCTATTATGCCATATTGTTTGTTTTTTCAGTTGTCACCTAGTTTCTAAGGGCAATATTTGTCATGTTGTTTATACTAACATAGGGACTAACACTTGTTTGTTTCTTTGTTTGTCTTATTTGTTTCTTTGTTTATCTTGCTTGTTTCTTTGTTTGTTTGTTTAGTTTATTTATTTTTGTGCTTATTGTTTGCTCTCAATAATGAGACCTTAATTTAGTCTATGTGTGTTCATTGGGTGATTCTTTTTACATTATTATTGAATCTATCTATATTCAAATGTCTACATTGTCATCATGATTTTTATCATTGGTGTAATTATTTTCCATTGAGTATTGGATATTGGGAGTTATTCCTTATGCATATTTTTTCCAAGCCCCCGTAGTGTTCTATAATGAGGCCTACCATCAAATGTTATATCAAAAATCAACTTTGAGAGGTCTACAACATCAATTCAGCATCACCATCTCTTTGGTACCAACATCAGCAACAATCCTAATCCAATACCCAATCATATCTTAAATAGAGTAATTAAGTAACGAAATAATTTCAACCTTTATTAGTTCAAATGAGCATCTCCCTACTATCAAGTTTTCCTAATTAATCTTTATCCTTTGTATCATCTTATCAATCATCAACCATTAATCATGTTTTTCATAATCAGCATATACTGCATCAGCATTGTACACCATCCCATATGCATTCTCAATGATTATATCACATGTTGGGGCAAATCATTATGTTATTACCAATTTTCCTTTCTTGTTTTTTAATCCTAACTAGGGTAGCTCCATCTTCTCAATGATTATATCACCTACTAGGGCAAACCATTGTGTTATCATACCATGTTACCACTATCAGGGTATAATGCTTATAACCACCTTTAGGCAAACCATTGTACACCATCTCACTTGCATTTCTTAATGATTTTTCCCAACTTTGGGCAAATCAGTATGTTTTCACTCCATCATCTTTATTTTTTTGATCCCCTTATTTCGCTTCTTTCTTTTGAGGGACCATTTGCCGACCCACTTGCCAACCACTCCGTTGAGGGGGTAGCTATAGTTCAATCATTACCATTACATTTGTAATCATAAAGAGCCATTTTATTCTTTAAAAATATGTTACTATGCTTATAGCTTGTAACATCTTCCCAAATAGGGGCAAACTGTAGACATGTAAATTTAGCCACCAATAGCTTCATATTCGACTTTAGACCAATTCTTGCCAATCATTGAATACCTAGCCCAAGAATTTCTATTAGTCTCAAATTTCATTGTATAACCTTGAATTAAACAAATATGGCCTATTAAATCAATTAAACAAGGCAAATACACACATTAAATTAGTCAAAATCAAACAAATAACCAAATACCTAAAAAAATTAATTAACTTGCACACCCTAATCAAAATCAATTAGCAAGTTAAATCAATTTCAAATCCTAATTGAGTTTATCCATGAGCTAATAAATCAATTATTAAAAAGAAATTTCAAGAGCATCTTAGAACATCCTAGAACACACTCATTATCTTTATGAGTTGTCACTTTTGAAAAATATCTAAAAGAATATCTTAGGAATATGCTAAAGTCAATCAGAGTTAATTAACTCAACCATAGTTGTGAGTTGTCACTTTTGGAAAATATCTAAAAGAATATCCTAGGAATATGTCAAACTCAACCAAGCTTACTACACTCAACCATAGTTAGATTTAACTCATTTTAAGGGATTTGAAAGCCAAGATCTCTTCATTTAGGAGAGCTCAATCAAAGTAGAGTTATAATATAGGAATAGATTCATGAAGCTAAAAGCGTAGTGTTATAATGTTGAAATTTAGCCAAGATATATCAATCAAGCCAAGCATTCAACAATGGTGCATAGAGAAGATGATTTTAGCCATATATCATTGATGAAGACTTATTATGCATAAACTAAGCAAGCCAATGAAAAAATTATTTGTATCTCTTAAGGAAGGTAAAGAGTGTCTTTCTTTACATTTTAGTTGGGTTTTCAATTGTTATTTGTTCATTAAGCTCCCCCTAGGATCTAGGCTTAGAGATGTTAGTATGTTAGTGTGTTTATTTCATGGTTTTATGGACTAACACTTGATATAACCTCCTCTCTTTGTCAAATTCCTTGATCACAAAAATAAGGTCAAATAAGATAATATTATTTGTATTTTTCTTCACATAGAAACTTGCACAAGCCTCAAGAAAAAAGAACATGAGACAACCATGGATCTGATACCATATTATAATATTACCAAATATTGAGAGATAAATATCATTGAATACCTTAAATATTACATAAATCAAAAGTGAATTAACAACACAAAGAGAGACAAGAGTTGACAAGTGGGCAAACCATTAATTGGAGAAAACCCCATAATCTATTAATAAGCCTTGCAATAAATGAACTCCAAGTACATAGAAATAAGTTAAGAGTGAGAGAGAGAATGGATTTATGTCAAAATAACATCACAAATATGCAAGAGTAAGAGTAATATTTAATAACTACCAAAAGGCAAGAAGAGAGGAAGAGGAGAGCTCAATAAATGAAGCTATGAGGAATAAGGAGTTACATGTACAAGTTTCAGCATCTATGTCAAGTGTATGTAATCTTCTACAAGTGAGGAGGATATGTGTGTCATTTGGGGGGAGAGGATTTACATGTATTAACTCTTGAATCCAACAAGTAGAGGTGATTGACACCTCATAAAGGCCATGATAAAGTGCATTTATAAATATAATAAATTCACACACACATAAGACTTAGGATAAGCCTATAAATTTATAGTGAACCCAAATAAATTTAATTATCCAACAAAATTACTATTTAACCTAATATAGAATCTAAAAAAATTATGCAACCAAAGGTCAAAAAATTACTCAACCATTACTTCAAATCTTCCACAACATTACATAGAAACATCTAATCCAACAATATCAAGAACTATACCTATTAATATGGTACCTTAACACCATAATTTTACCATCTATAACAATAAATAAAAACTATTTTACCCTATTTGAAGGCAATCAAAATACCATAGAAATATTATAAGGAATTATAATTAATTAAACTTCACCATAATTCTAGTTTAAGGAAAACATGACACATATTTAATAGTGTAGAAACTGCATTTACAAAACAACCCTTTAATATTTATAACCCTTAAAATTAATTTTTAAAAAATTAAATACATAAAATATAAAGTCTTTATTCATCCTTTAAAATTATTTTAATTATTAATCTCATACATGTTTTCCATTTTCTTCACATAATAAAATTACACAAAAATCATACCATCTAAAATGATGTAAAAATCATATAAATTTCAAAGCAATAAAACTTATTTGAAACTTTCCATCACTTTCAATAATCAAGTTACATTTACATGGAACTAAACATACATAATAAATTCACACAATATTTCCCAATAATATGCAAAGGCTCCAAAAGATCCATCCAAAGTAAGCTCTAAAATAAAGTCTTCAAAAGACCAAAGAGGTAAATACTCACCTCCCAACCATATTTCCATTACAAAATGGTATAATCTAAGCACCCTTAAGACAATAAATATCTAAAAGAAAAACATATACCAACTAAATGGGTTAAGGTGGAAATAAGGAAATAAGGCAATCAAACTTGATAAGAGGGTGTAAAATCAAATAATCTCCCTTTCTCATAACTTTGAGGGTTTGAATATTTATTTTTTCACGTATTAAAAATTAAAATAAAATTATTTTAAAACCAAAATAGTTATCCACGAATATTTACCACTAAGGGGTAAATCTTATGGTAAATGTAAGCACGCTAAAGCTATTTCATTACAAGAGCCTCAATTATTATTACATTAAACAAAACATTAAGTTCCATGGTGATAGGGGATGGGGGGTGGCGAATATGGTTTTAATACCTTATCCAACAAGCTCCATTTAATCCCTAAGTTTATTATACAAACAAGAAGTATCCTCATGAGCCCAAGCCTTTAGCACTTCCATATAAACACAAAATGTCAGCCTAATTTGGGCAACTTAGAATTAACAATTAGATTTAAATAATACATATAAAAAATATCCACCTAAAGATAATAAGAAATATTATAAAAAACTATATAAATAGTTAAATAATTATGGCTCAAAGCCTATTTTCTCCAATCAAGAAAAGAAAGTTGTAAGCCAAAAAGGGCTTCACAACCAAACCACAACTTTTTTAAAGTACGTAAATAATCATAAACCTTAACATAATATATGAAATAATTCTATGATTATAACTCTACTTTATATCCTCCACTTGATAAAATAATTATCTTCCTTCTAATCTCTCCTTATAATCTAAATCTAAACCCAATAAAGTCATTTCTTAAGTAATCCAAAAAACCAACAAAAATAAAAAAGAATATGCTCTCATAAGGTTTGAACTTCTAATACTTATGTAAATGTCCCTCAAATTCACATTCAATATTATATTTACACTTGTCTCCTTCATTTTCCAGGAGTTTCCACATAAATATTAGACACCATTAATTATATTTACATATTTATTAAATTCCCTTAAACACTATTAATTATATTTACATATTTATTAAATTCCCCTTCAATATCACAAAGGACACCATTAACTTATCTTACATCATTTATTTAGAAAAATAATTTTTTTTCTGAAGCATTAAATGGAGTAATTGAACACTCAAAAGTCTCAAAAAAACCCCAAATACTTTACCCATTCTTTATTAAAGGTAAAAATATTAATTACACACATATAAAGGTCAAAAATTATTTCCTACATCACCATAAATGAGACCTTATCTCAAATTTCAATTTTAAAAAATATAAAACATTTATGAGCAACCCAATCTACCCACTTGGTATTCTAAAATATTATTTAACATCCATAAATAAGGTTATAATGGGTTGGAACAAGTTTTAAGTCCAACAATATAAAATTGTTAATAAGGTCTTCTAAAATACAATTATTTACATATTAAAGTTTAATAAGAATAATCCAATAAATTAGGTGAGCATTAGTTAACACTTATTTAAGTTGAAGTTTCCATCACTTGGCTGTTCATGTCACCTGAAAAATCATTATGTACATCAAAACATTTGATCTCAATATTAACTCAAGAAATTACTTCATAAGGTATCACAAGTAATTCAAAAAACACACCATGTATAGAAATGTATTCAATCAATATTCTCAATACTTCAAATTCAATTAAACTAAATAATAATTTATTATATAAAATAATAATTGATACATAGTACCAATATACTAAATAAAATTATCTAACATGCTAGCTCTGCTAGTTAAACATCATAATGTCCATATATGAAATCAATTGAAACGTCCATATACATAATAAAATACTATCCATATGATAGTAAATAATAGTAACAAAAATATTTACCTTAAGGTTAGTGGATAGTAAAACTAAAATACATCTCATAATAATATAAAAAGGTATAAGGGAATTATATAAGTGACGTAAAAATTGGGTGTTACATCACCTCCCCTTATTCAGACTCCCTCTTAGAAGTCATTGAAAAAGGTGGGGATAATATTTTCAAAAAGGTATTACATCAACCTGATTAGTTTTTGTCTCATCAAAATGATCCCAATAGACCCTAACTTAGTCTATCTCATAGCCATAAATTCTAGCATACTATGTGCTAGATTGTGCAAGATCTAAAGTCAATTTATTACCGGCTTACACTTAAAAATTGTTGAAACCAAACATGGGAAATGTCATGTTATATAAACATAGAGAAGCAACATGAAAAACATCGAGAACAAGTGATTGGATATGTTTTAAAATTAAAATATATCCTATGGTACCAATGGTCTCTAAGATCTAAAATGGTTCCACAAAATGATATTATAGCACAAATCAATAGATATAGTTCCAATAATGCCATAAATAATGCAAATAATTCACTAAGGATTAATAATTGACAACAAACAACATTAATGTAAACCATATTCCATTCCTTAGTTTATAATAACATTTTTGGTTTCAAATGTATATGCATATAAAATTAAACTTAATTAATACTAAACAAGGGTTAATTCATAAAATATTGTCCCCACATTAACAAACAATGTTATGTATGAAACAATGTTTATTGAAAGGTTGGAAAAGGGATCTCATATAGATGTAAGAAACAATGTTATGTATGAATAATATTAGCTTATCCACCATAAAATACATTTATTAATCTCCAAATATTAAGATAAGAACAACATGCCACCAAAAAAATACCACCAATAAAATACTACTAATGGAACCACTAGGTCTATAACACCTATATGTTCTTTGGTTACTCTCCTAATAGTAAGAGGAACATCACACCTATTTTTTAACCAAGAGTATGAGCTAATATATTACCATAATCTTCAAAGAGTGAAGAACACATGCACAAAAATATCACCTTATGACCCCAAATAAAAGGGAAGAAATAGCTTTTCCAACTTATCCATAAGTCCCACAAGTGATTTTCCAAACTTCTCCACAAGTCCAGCAAGTAGTTTTACAAACTTTTCCAAAATTATTGGTTTACTCAACTTATTTAACAAGTCTAATAAGTGGTTTTCCCAAATTTTCCACGAGTCCTAAAATTGATTTACACAACTCACCTAAGAAATCCCACAAGTGATTTTTCCAAATTTTCCAAAAGTCCCACAAGTGAGTTATCAAACTTGTTTAACAAGTCCCAAATTTAGGCCATAATATATCTCAAGAAGAGGAGGAAAGAAATGGTTTTACCAAATTATTTAATCTAGTCCTAATTTTATACCATAATATATCTTACTAAGAATATGGATTGAATGGTTTTACCAACTTATCTAATCTAATCTGACATTAGCCCTTAAAGATTATTAACAAGTTATGACTAACGAGATAACTCTCACCTTCTACTTCCCATACTCACATAAAGGTGATAAATAATCATATAATGAATTAAAAAAAGCCATCTTTCTTATCCAATGTGAAAAATCTAAAATATAATGAAATAAAATAAGATATAAATGGCTAAGTAGCCTTAATCAAATTTAATTGTAAGGTAAGAAAATAACATAGAAACTTCCACAATTTTTTTTAAAAAAAATTAAAAAATGACAAATAGGTAAGTAGTTTTAATTATCCAAATTAAATAAAATTAATAAAAATTTGGATTTCAAAAAAAACTTAAAAATCAAAATTTAATCAATGAAATATTTTCCAAAATTATAACACAAAAAAACTCATAATTTCACGTGAACAATAACAAAACTATGTCTTAGAAAGGCCATTATGGATGGGAGGGAACTAAAAGAACCAAAAATAATTAATTACAACTTTCATTTACTTATATGAGGTAAATGTACAAATAACAACTCCGCATTGAATAAATCACCTCTACCTCACAAAAACATCTTAATGAACACAACACCAAATTGCACAACTCACTAGAGTTGGGAAGAAATATATTTTTCCAAAAAAGCCACCATATTTCAAATAAGAACATAAAACTTTATCTTGAAGTATCTTTGAAAATATAACATTTTTCAAACCTCCTATTAATATTGCCTCAATATATTGCTCAAGAATATTGTTTCATAATCCAATACGAAGAGTCATCATTATCAACTATTGATATCTCATACTCAAGACATCAATGTCCACATTTGTTTTACTTGTTTTACTAGATATCAAGATGATACTTTCTCAAAAACATATATAATGGCATTGGTAGGCACTAGGGTTGGGTTGAGTTTAAATCTATTTAATGTTAAATTAACCCTTCTTAAAATAAATTAGTGATTAAGGAGGAAATGTAATCATATTAAAAATGTAAATACAATTGATGTGATTATAAATTGAGAGGCAAGCAGTTCAACTCATAATATTTCCTTAATTAAAAACAATCATGTAAAATTCATATATAAGAATTAATTCTAATCCATCCAAGAATGCATATGTATACACAATGAAAAATCCACTTTAATCAAGTACGAATGAGATAGGTGTACTAGATAGACACTTTATCAAATGTTTATAGGGATTATTTTTAATTTTCCAACTAAATCGCTCCCTGCCTTACACTAAAGACAAATGATAGATAGAGCAATTTTTAAGAAACCCTCCACAAAATGGTATAAGTAACCCACAAAAACCATAAAACTACATACCTCATTGACATTTATGGATGATAGACACTCCAATATGGCACAAATATTTGAGGCGTATATTGAGCTCCCTTACCAGATAATTTTTTTGCCTAAGGTATTGTACCTTTGACTGAAAAAAAACACATTTGCCTAGGTTTCTAAATAATTTATTTCATGTAAAACGTGTATAATCTTATGTTTTCCTTGAAATTAGATTAATGAGTGAAATTAATCTAATTAATATATAACTTTAAAATTTAATTTATATAAATATATATGTCACTCAAACATACATATAAATGTAAAATATTAATATTGATTCATCTGATTTGACAAGGGCATATGTTAAATATATAAAGTATTGAAAAGATCGTGATACTTATATTTTTATTGAATATGAATATATTTACTATACTAAAATATGATTTATTTAGTAACTCAATCTTGTACACTTAAAAAATATTTATTCATGTTTATACCTTTTAGTTATAAAAATGCCCACTACCAAAAGGCTCATGTTCACTATCTCTTTGTGCCTAAATTTATTATCTCTTAGTTCAACCATTATTATTTTGATGACCAAGCCTTCTATATTGTGTAAAATTATATAAAATTGATCATTATACTTCATTTCCAGTTTAGACTTATACCCATTTTCTAGCTTCCTAGACACTTGTGTCCCAGACAGATACCTATGGTGATGCAAGTGTCCACTTTTCCTACAAAGTGTCCAGTACATAAAAGTCATCCGATTTTCAAATGAAACATATCCTAAATGTTAAACTAAGTGATTTATTGTGATATATTTCCAAAATGGATTGGTATATATACAATACTAACCTTCATTCATTCCTCACCTAGAAAATAATGGGAACTCATAATGAAACTTACCAATAAGCACTTAATAATGCATTTAAGTGAGAAAACCTACTCTATTCATCTCTATTTATATATCAATCATAGGATTAGTATTTCCATATGTCTAAAACATTTTAAGATTAGTTCATGAGTCATATTTTCAAATTTACAAGCTAGGTCACTGCATGTCTTTGATTATCACACATTATATTCTTGTGCACACACAAGCCAACACATAGGATAGAACTACATAGGTTTAAGACCTTCTTCCATGTATTATTTATGTAGGTAGTGCCCATTTATAGAGGGGTCCTTGGGGTAGCTTGACATAGTAATCCCACTAACCCATTTTTCCCATAGTCACTCCAAGAGTGAAGAAGCTAGGGTTTGATCATTTGACAAAGAGTGAAAACCTGTGTATATGATCCATAGACATCAAAAGAAAAGTTAAAAAACCCATAAGTCTCGAGTTGATCACAAATAGATCTAGTAAATATTATATACAAGACATCTACAACAAATTCAGACATCAAAGTGACTATTAATTTTTGATACAAGCATTTAATGCCACAAAAAGAATATTACTAAAATTTGATGATTATTCCAAGATCATCTTCTAGTATACTTATAACATGTTACATATGAAACCTTCATGATCATAGTAAACCAATAAAGTATCATTGTTCCCTATTTATTTAAATATCTATCAATACCTTTATTGTATTATTTTTAAAAATCTCAATTGTATAAATTCAAAATAGTTTTATATTTAATTGGCATTCTTATTAGATTAATTCACCATCCTTGTGTAAAATCTAATCTAATACCCCTTAACCCTAGATATACCTACATGTATCTAAATTTAAGGTTAAATATTTAGTGAACTTAACCTTTGGTCTCAAAAAACTAGATCGACCTAGGGTTTCATATTTTTATCTAATTTCTAATTTTTATATAGAAAATATTTTAAAATCATATTTCCATTTATTTTAAGGGAATTAATCATGGATGTATATATAATTTATTTCCTTTTCCAGTATGTCATAATAAAAAAATTTTGTTATGGTGAATGCAAGGCTAACTCAATTAGAATTTTAAAGCAAAGAGGTAAAAAATATGACAACAAAACAAATGTATTATTACATACTTCTCATTATTATAATATTTATAATGAGCTTCTACCTATTACCACTAAGGGTTATAGATAATGCATGCAAAAATATTCTTCTTATAATGTGACAAATTCCTCCAAAGATGTCATCGTTAAAACTACCCTTTTGGATTTATTGCATAAACCTTCCCATTACAAAGATGCTTTGTTGGATGCCTTATGTACGACCATATTACCAAGAAAAATGGATCCTTTATGTGTGGCCTCCATGTTAAATTTAATCAAATGGATTGTGCATAGCATATATTTTTAAAAAGAAGATCTACCACCTTAGGATATTATAAATTATTATTTACCATTATATATTCAAGTATGTGTTTGCAATAAAATAGTAAAATGAGTTCTTGTGGACAATGGCTAAGGAATTAACATTTTCAATCTATCCTTTCTCTTCTTAATCATAATTGGAATTATTAATTTGGAACCATCCAACATGAGTATAGGGGTATTTGATAATATGTCACAAAGGGGATTGCGGCAGATAACACTGAATATTATTTTGGGACCCTTTACATTACCTAATTCATGCCAAGTTATGCCAGATGAATTAAATTAAAACATAATTTTAGGACATCCTTGGATACATGATATTTTTTAGTTCCATCCACTTTGCATGCTTAAAATTTAGCTACCAAGGGTTTATCTATCTGTGTCCAATGGATATAGATCCTTTCAAACATGGCACAATTATACAACCAATGAATGCTTATACACCACAATCCTATGATTCTAATTTTATCCCTTGATATTTGATAAAATTAATTTCAAAAATTAGTTTTTTTCTCAATCTTAAAATAATACATTGACTTAATGAATTTCTCCCTTGATTTTTTGTGCCTCTCTTATCCTATCCTCATTTCAATATTCATAACATTTTAAATGGACAAATTCAAATCTCTTTCTCTTCATAACCCTAAGGAGGGTGATAGTTACCATCCCTCTAACCATGTTCATGTTATCACTCTTCTAAGGGGTAAGGTGGCTTGTCCTATGGTTTCAAATATAGGTAATCATAATGCACATACCTTTGCATCTCCTACCAATGTTGGGCACAACAAAGGATTATTTCAAAATTAAAATCTTAAAGAAAATTCCTTTATGATAATTGATTTACACAATATGCAAAATCATAATAGAAGTCAAAATGAGATTCTAAGGGTACTTATTTGATATAACTTGATCACATTATCTCTTTTACAACCTCTCAAATGAACAAAATATTATTGTAAATATCATAGAATGCAAAGGCATCACACAAATAATTATTTGTATTTAAATAAGATGATATCTTGCATAGTTCATAGTGGTGATTATATAATCAATATACATTAATTTTGATCAGAAAAAATTATAAAAAAAGCAAAATACCAAAAACATTCAAAAAAAATTTTAAAAAAAAAAAAAAAAATTAGCATGTTCCTAGTGGTATTATTTCTTATGTATATGTTGTTTATTTCATGTTAGTAGATATCATATCACTCTTTTCATATATAAATATATGTTTCATGCATCATTTGAGTGTGGTACACACATAACCTGATACATGCTATATTCACATATAGATGTTTGGACTTCTCTCCACTCACATCCTAAGTACATTGGGGGCATTTGCTTCTTTAATCATGATACACCTAGGTTAAATTATTCTATTATCACTTTACAATATCATGTTAGATATTATATATACTTACACATACATATATCCATAATTATACCTTTCATAAAGTACTTGATATGTTATGTACTTAAAATTAATTACAAACACAAATGTTTAGGAACTAGTATGTTAGGCTCATGATGGTTGCTCATATTTATCCTAATTATCCATTTCATCACTTATTTGAGTGTGTGCCTTGCTTGGTATTTTATTTTCCATTGATTATGACCTTTCTGCCTATGCTTTCCTATTTTGACATTTGAATATGTCATTATTTGTTTTATGTGGATATTTGAATATGTCATTTTATGCTTTATGGACATTTGACTAATTCATGTCCCTTTGATTGTGTGGAATTTAAACATGCCTCGTGTATTAGGTATCCTTGTACCATTTCATTTTGTATTAGTTTTGAATGTTCTTGTGTGTGTGCTTGATTACTTGTTGAGCTTTTATTGTTACTCTTTAGACATAACCATAATTTGTATCATGTTTCTTAGGACTTGATGTGATTACATACTTTGTACCTCATTGTTATATCTACATATACATGTTACCCTCATATGTTACATCATCCATACATAACTTATACAATTATTTTATATTTTTGAGGTAAGGTAACTACCAGATTCTACTTCTCCTCACCTCAAAAGGAGGGCATATCAGTGGGGTCATGTCATAGAGGCATGGAATCCACACTTTCATTGTTTCAAATTACAATGGGGGAATTTAAAATAGGCATGACCTCCACACTTATTCAATACTCAAAATTTATAGATTATAGTGGGTGCATGTTAGGGAAACATGTTCTCCACATTTTACACTAGTTATCAGATTCTTTAGATTCAGTAAGGACATGTCATAGAAACATTTCCTTCACACTTTCACTGGTTTTATATTCACTAGATTTCATAGTTATATGATTAGGATACATATTTTTAGAAACATTTTATACGTTGGTACCACTATTATACCCAAATTTTAACTTGAGACATATATGAGGTGCATATACAATGAAAATAGCACTTTAAATTGAAAAATTAAATCATTTCCACATTTTAAATACTATTATGGACTATTATTATAACAAGGTTGGACTTTTATGGACTATTATTCAGCCAATCTTTTATAGTATTTGGTTCAGTTTTAGGAGGATTGAGTTGATTAAATTGCTCAATATTACCAAGATTATAAGCTCGATTGTATTAAATCATCTAAATTTACTAAAATTATAGGTTAGATTTGATTAAATCATCCACCCTCACCAAATATATGTTATGAGTTGATTAAATCACTCACACTCACCAAATCATGCACATATTTGGGTTGCATGATTGAGATGAAACAAACATAATAGACATGTTACAATCACCTTTACACCAAGGTTTGGGAGCACATTTCCTCCAATATCTTTCTTTGTATATATATATATAAACTTCTAGCTTCATATTTGTCCTTATCTCAAATTCAATGATTCATTATAAGGAATCATTTCAAATAAAATTTCTAAAAGGCAAGATGGTTTCATCAACACACAAGTGTACTCCTAACCTTTCTCTTTATACTTTCAAATATTTCAAATTTTATATATTGATTATATACTTAACATGCTCTTGGTTATAGGTCAATCACTAGAAAAGCACTCAAGTTGGGCTCATGCAAAGATAAAATGTGTTATACACACCCAGGTATGCATTTCTTTCTTTTAATCTAGTAGTTTCATCACCAGATTAAAAGGGGGAATGTAGATACTAAAATTTGATTTATGTAGTACCTTAGTATTTTACGCTTCAAAAATATCCATCATGGTTGTACCTTTCAGTTATAGACCTACCCACTACTATAAGGCTTGTGTTTACCATCTCTTTATGCCAAAATTGATTATATTTTAGTCTAACCATTATTATTCTAATGATAAGGCCTTATATATCATGAAAAAACCTCTAAACTTGATCATTATCCTTCACTACCAGTTTTAGACCTATACATATTTTCTAGTATTTTGGATGCTTGCATCCCAAACGGATACTTGCATTGATGAAAGTGTCCACTTTTCATAGAAATTTTCTAGTGCCAAAAAGTTATCTAATTTACAAATGAAATGTATTCTAAAGGTAAACCTAAGTGATTTAGTGTGAGATATTTCCAAAAGGGATTGGTATATATACAAGATCAAATGTCATTCATTCCTCACTTAGTAAATACCAGAAACTCACAATGTAACTTACCAAGAAACACTCAAACAAGCATTCAAGTACTTGCCCTATTCATCCCTATATCTATATTAATCATAGGATTAGTATTCCCACAAGTCTAATGCAATGGTGGAGTAGTTAATGATCCATATTTGCAAACTTACAAGCTAGGTAATTCATATATTTGATTATCACATATTATATCTTTAAAACACACAAACCAACATGTAGGGGATAACTACATAGGTCTAAGGCCCTCTTTAGAGTATTTTCTATGTAGGTAGTGCTCATTAACATGGGGTCCTTGGGGAAGCTTGACATCATGAGCCTACTAACCCATTTTTCCCACAATCACTTCAAGGGTGAAGAAGTTAGCATTTGATCATATGAAAAGTAATGACAACCTATGCATATGATCTATATACATCATAATAAAGGTGATAGAAAAACTATAAGTCTATAGTTGGTTGCATCCATATCTAGTTAGTATTATATACAAGATATATGTGTCAAAGTCAGACATTTACATTGATGTAATTTTTTTAAATCTGACTTAAATGTTTGAGGAAATAGAAAGAATACTACTAAAATATGATGATTGTTCTAGGATCATCTTCTAATACACTTTCAACCTATTCCAGACCTACATGAGCATAGTAAGTTGGCTATGTATCATTGTTCCCTATTTATTCCAATATCTATTAATAGTTTTACTTTACTATTTTTAGCAATATCAATTGTATAAATTCAAAATAACATTTATCCAATTTTTCTAATTAATTAGCCTACTTATTAGGTTCATTAACCATCTTTGTGTAAAATATAATATAATATGCCTTAATCATAGATATACCCACACATATCTAAATATAAAGTTAAACATATATAATTTAAAATTAGGGATAAGTATGCCTACGGTTCATTGAGTTTTAGAACTTAATCACTTTGTACACTAGGTTAGTTCCACAAGATTGGGTCAGTATCATTTATCGATACTAAATTATTGGCCAATATTAATTTAGGTTGAATTAGGGCACATTCATTATATATTCACTTGTGACTATTATTTCTTTGTGTTTGTGATCCCAAACTATAATGATGTGTACAACACCCAAAAATTAGTATCCTTTGCCTTGAAACACTAGGTTTGATTGTGAGAGTTAGAAACCTATAAAAATGGGATCATTTTATGTTATTTCTAATTATATGGACCTAATAAGCATAAAAATGTTTGAATAAATTACAATTATGAAGATATAAAATTTACCAATAATTTTGATTGCAACTTTATAAATATAATATTATGTTATTTTAGGAAAAAAATAGGAATAAGATAGCTTAGATTAAATTATGAGATTGGGTAAAACCATTTTAAATTAATCAACATAGGTCTATGATTATTTAGGTTTATAGATAGAGTTCATGCCTATGTTTGGATAGGTGCACAATCCTTGGAAAACAACACAAGATGGTCGTGAATATTTAATTTAGACTAGTCCGCAATGAAAATGAAGTGATTGATTTACCACTTGCGCATGTGTTCATTAAGACTTTTGATTACTTTCAAACTTGAAATATCATGTAGAGATACATGTAATTTGAAACCCTATTTCATAAAAAACTTATTTGATATAAAATTTGGTGGGTGGGGAGTGTGGTGTGTAAGGTATAGAGTTGGGATGACCTTGGTCAATCCCTTTTGATTGACCAAACATTACACTATATTATCAAAACCCCAAATAGTGCTCAAAATTGAATATAGTTATCTTGATAATGTTTGTGTGAAATCTTGAATGAAATTCTAAATGATCCTTCTCCTATTCTACCCTTTAAAATATCATGAAAATGTCAAATTTATCCTTTGTAAACTTTGTTCTAGTTTTAGAAATTCTAAAAATGTGAAATGTAAATTTTGTTTAGCTCTTGAAAGTATGGAGTGTCATCCTTAATGCCTTATAGTAGATTTGTGTTTATAAATATTTTGATTTAAAATTAGGATACATATTGGTACAAAAAATACTTATCAAAAAGACCTAAATGGGTAAAAAGAAAGACCTAAATGAAATGTGACCCAAAAGAACTCAAAAAAGTACACCCAAACAAGTCAGGCCCATATTTGTCTAAAAATTACATAATTTTTTAGAAATCTCACAAAGTTTTTAACCCTAAAATGATATCTCTCTAGGTTGGGGTTACCTAGATGCTTATTAAAGGGGTATATAGAAATAACACTGCACAAGGGTGATAATTAGATCTGCAGTAGGCCAATTGGGTAATAAACTTAGATATAAACATACATTGAATTTCTTATGCTAAGAATAGGTTAAATTAGAAAGTAAAACTAATCTATGTAAAAAAATGACAAAATATTAATATACTTAGTTGGTTTTGATGCTAACATAATGGTGAATCTAGAATAAGTAAAAATTAAGTTGGAAAATGGTTCTAGAATAGTCATCTGATTATAAATTGAATGATTCTAGAGCCATAGACACTAACATCAACATGGGACAATTGTGTCAATGCTACAATTTAAAATCAATGCAAGTGTCTTATACAAATACTTATTAAAAAAGGATTCAACCACCTGAATGCTTATGGGTTTGATTTGACCTTCATGCTAGTGTATTTAGATCTAGTTCATGGATTTTCACTCCTCATGAAATTGCAAAACCCTAGTTCTTCATCTTCAAGGTGACCTTAGGGAAAATTGGGTTAGTGGGCACATGATTTCGATCTAACCCTAAATACCTTATTATCAATGAGCACTATATACATAGACAATACTCTCAAGAGGGACTCAAACTCATGTAGTTCTCCCCTACGTGTTGACTTATGTGTGACTCATGTAAAATGTGCAAATCAAGTACAATAGTGACCTAGCTTGTAACTTGGAAAATTAGGATCTTGGGTTGCTCCGTCAATATTTTAGACCTATGTATGTGTTATCCCTATGACTAATACGGAAATAGGATAAAATAGGAAAGCTTTCCTCAATTGAATGCTCTTTTAATGCTCTTTGGTATAAACATTAGTTATTTTTCCTATGTTGATAGATGAGGAATGAAAGAGGGTTGATCTTGTATTTATAGCAATCCCTTTGGATAAGTAGCTCATATTAAATCACATAAGCTAATCATCAAGATATGTTTCATTTAAAAAATAGATGACTTTAAGGCACTATAAACTTGAATCGAGTCAGGACACTAGCATCAACACTAATGTCTATCTTAGACATTAGTGTCTAAGGAGTAGGAAAGTAGGTATAGCCTCATAACTTGCAGAGATGGAAGATAAACACATTTTCAGCATTCTAGGCAAGGTAGAAGGCCTAGGTCATCAATATAAGATTGGTCGTACTAATAAATAGGCCAAGGGGCATAATATAGAGAATATGTAAGGGTTGAAAAAGAGATAAAAGGTCTATAACTAAGAGGAATGGCCAAGGTCTAAGTTTGCTAAGTGTACAAGAATGAGGTGTTATATAATCCATAATTATCATCTACATTTCCCCCCTTTAAGCTAGTAATTAAATTGATAGTTTAAAAGAAAGGAATGTGTATATGGGTGTGTATAATACTTCTTGTCTTTAAATGTGCCCAAATTTATTTATTTTCTAGTTACTGACTTGAAACCAAGAGCATGTTATAGTATATAATTAGTGCATATAATATGGAATTGAAAGTACTTGAAATAGATTGAAATTAAAAGAACAAGGTTTAGGAGTACAGCTATGTGTCATTGTAACTACCTTGCCTATTGGAAAGTTGATTTTAAAAATATGTATCATTATGAGGATTTGAAACTAAGATTAAGATAATATAGATAAATATTGAAAGTGCTTATATCCAAGGAGATATATATATATATATATATATATATATATATATATATATATATATATATATATATATATATATATATATATAGAAAGAGGCCCATGCTCCCAACCTTGGATCAAAGATGACTTGCCACATGGCCATTGAGATTAGCTCAACTGTGAAACCTGATTATATTTATAACTTGGTGATGATGGATGATATAATTAATTCCAACCTTTAAACTTGGAAATATTGAGTGATTTAATCACCTCAATCATACCAAAAAATAAACTAAATCATGCAATAGATTAGCTCAGTAAAGTCTATAAAATTTTGACTGGGGTATTGGTATGTAAAAGTCTATGATGTGGTAACAATATATAAAAGAGTTTTGGAATCTAAAATTGATTTATATTTTGTAATATTATGCACAAATTGCATAGCATATGTACCTTAGATATGTCTCATGTTGAAACTATGTATAAAAATGGTACCAATGTATAAAATTCTACCATAAATGTGAATTTGAATCATATAATTGTGTTCTTTGGCCAATTTAAAAATTGTGTAAGTGTGGAGAACATGATTCCAAAGCATGCCCCCACTATATATGGATAAATATGAAAACTGATATAAGTACCATGTTGAGAACATGTTTCCAAAACATTCCCCCACTATAATCTATAGATGTTGAATACTGAATAAATGTGGAGAACATGCTTCCAAATCATGTCTCCACTGAATCTAAAAATTGTGTAAAGTGTGGATAAAAGGACTATTTCAAATAATTTGGACTTATACTCACTAAAGCAGAGTGGAAAAAACTTACTCCAAAAATAATTTTTCTATATTCTAAATAAATTAGATTATTTCAAACTATTTGGATGTAGATCATTTCAAATAAATTAGACTATTTTGAATAATTTGGACTTATACCCACTAAAGTGGAGTGGAGAAAAATTTTCTCCAAAAATACTTTTTCGATATTCCAAATACATTTGACTATTTCAAACCATTTGCGCATAGATCATTTTGAATAAGTTAGACTATTTCTAATAATTTGGACTTATACCCACTAAAGTGGAGTGGAGAAATTTTTCTCCAAAAATAAGTTTTCTATATTCCAAATAAATTGGAATATTTTAAACCATTTGGGCATAAATTATTTTGAATAAATTAGACTATTTCAAATAATTTGTACTTATGCACACTTAAGTGGACTAGAGAAAATTTTCTCCAAGGATAATTTTTCTATATTTCAAATAAATTGGACTATTTCAAATCATTTGGGCACAAATCATTTCAAATAATTTGGACTTATACACATTTAAGTGGATAGGAAAAAAAATTCTAAGAATATTTTTTCTATATTCCAAATAAATTGGACTATTTCAAACCATTTGGGCATAAATCATTTCAAATAATTTGGACTGTTTTGAATAATTTAGACTTATTCCCACTAAAGTGGAGTAGAGAAAATTTTATACAAAAATATTTTTTCTATATTCCAAATAAATTGGACTATTACAAACTATTTGAACAAAGATCATTTCAAATAATTTGGACTATTATGAATAATTTGGACTTATACCCACTAAAAATATATTTTCTATATTCCAAATAAATTGGACTATTACAAACCATTTGGATAGAGATCATTTTGAATAATTTGGACTATTCTAAATAATACATCATAAAGAGAAATCAAATAAAAAATTACATGTTAGGGATGAATTTAGATCATGTTACTTTACATGTAGGTCCAAGATTGCCAGTCACTGAGCCATTGTGTTTACCAGGTCCATATACACCACCTAACTTGATGAAGTCCACCATAGATTGAAGATGTTCCTAAATCAGTCAAGAATCCCTAATATGACCACCACCCTATACCTTAGAATTTTTCACATCCAAAGCATCCACCACACCCTGGCTTGAACAGATGTCAACCAAATAATGGGATGTTAATATGAGGGCATCCAAGTCAAATTTACTAATGAATGGGAGTAGAGATGGTAATTATTCTAGCTAAAATGCACATAAGGGGTAGCATCATGCACACCCTCCACCATATCCATGTAATGATCATGAAGCTAAACATAATGACCTTCCATCTCTTGAGAGACACTTAGAGGAACCAAACCAAGATAGTGTGAACCAGAAAAAGGTAAAGTAGGCACATTTACTACCTTAAATATAGTTATCCATTTAATGAGGCCACCCCAAAATTCCTTCCATACAAATGCCTCTACCACTCAACAAGTTTCTTCCCTATTTTGGACCACCCAAAGTAGGTTACTAGTAAAGCATAACATCATGTCTAAATTGGATTTATTATGTCAGAAAGCATCAAGGTAATCATTGCCAATAATAATAGTTTGAATTTCCTCCAAAACCTCCACATTTAGAATCTAAAAGATTGGATGGAGTCTAAAATCTAAGACACTATATCAAAAATCCATTCCATGACACTCTACATAGAGAAATAAATAAGGGTGATAATTACCAAGCTTGACATAATAAATTACATCTTCATAGTAGAGGTAATCCAAATAGGGGAGAAAATTAAGAATGAATGTGATAAGGAGAGACAAATGTTAGTAGTTAATCACTTCAAGTGAGTTACCACCTATCATGACAAATTACTTCACACCCAAGATATTAATGTGAAACCATGAATTGAAAATCCATTTACACATGTAGAATATCTAGTGTGCTCAAAATTAAATGCAAAAATTCTAATAAAATTTTAGAAAGTCCAATCAATCATAGGTGACATCACAGGTCCACCTAATCAAGTCTCAACCATCGATCATATACATTATCCATCACTACATCATTCACTTGGTCCACCCCCTAATTCAAAAGGAAATTTACTTGTTTATTAGCTTCCTTGAAGAAATGTGATTCTAACCAAGATTCCATTTCATCCAGGAGAGGCCAAATTAGGTGGAGGATGTTGTTGAGTCACCAAGCCTTAGCATGTTGATTAAGAATCACCTCCACTATGAGATTGGAATATCCTTCAATTATTAAGCATTAGATTTCACATTGTCTTATAATTTGTATGCCTAGGACATTTTCTTGGGATTTATCTTCATTGATGGTTCAATCTAGGAGGTTCACTTAGGCGACATGAATGAGAGGACTAGAGTAATCCCAAATACCGCATCCCGCTCCTAAGGCTCCTAGATTTCCCTATGTTGCTCCATAAAAGTTTAATTTAAAAAAAAACCATTAGGGGGATTCCAAGGAGACCTAAGATGTAGATGACATAAACCACTATATAACCTTGACCCATTATTGGGGCACCAACAAACAAATTTAATGAGAAGAGACTTGAGAATTATTTATTGTTCATTGGGAAGATCTTCATAAGTAGGTGTCAATATACTAATGGATCAAGTTGGATAATTTCAAGTTAAATTTATGGAGTATCCACTTACAAGGGGATTAAATTTCAAACTTGGACCTCATTCAATATTTTCAAGGTATCTCCAACTATAAATCAAATTTCATGAAATGATACCAAAGTATTACTAAATTAAAATCCATAAATTTGAAAAAATGGATTACATTTGAAATAATTTAAAATTAATTTATATTAAATTGATGATAAGGTTACTAAAATTATAGTTTACAATCAATAAATACACTTGAAAGAATCATATGTCAAAGTTGCATCCTTCTAAACAATGTTTCACAGTTGTTGGCATGGATTTTTTTATTTCTCCCAAGAATGTGATGATAGACGTCATTTTGAATCTCCAATACTTTTCATATTTCCAATTTCCATTTTCACTATATCTACTTTCTGTAACATAACTCATTTTCAATTTTTGTTTTTTAACACAATTTTGAGAATTACAATCAATGAACATCATTTTGGCAATTGAAAAATTAGCTCCAAAGGTCCCTTTAAAAATAACTTCATTTAATTTCTTTATATTTATATTGAAGGGATTAGAATATTTTTTCCCCCAAACAAACATGCAATTTTAGCTTGTGTAATCTATGGCTTGAAGGATTAGCCTCAAATGATTGTCTTCTATCATTGAATAAAGGCCAATGTGAGAAAAAGACTGCAATACCACCTTCAAAATTTCTTTGAAATTATCTCAAATGTATTATGACATATAATCTTCTTTTCTTCCCATAACATTCATTTGCATATCTTTTGTTTTGTGCACAACAAATAATAATTCATCTAACCCCAAAATCAATAGTTTTTTAGAAGTCACTTTTAGCTCTTCATTTTAAATGTCTAAAATTTATTAAAACATAAAACAATCATTTATTAACAATATTATATTATAATAAATAGAACATGAAAATTTTATAATAAAATGTTTTAAATGTTAGATTGATCATTGATGCACTTTTTATTTTCATTTTATATTGTAACGTATAAACATATTGCATTTCATTTGATGCATTTTTTATTTTTATTTCCTTAAATATTATAAAGATTCATATAAACATATACAAAAATATATACATGCTCAGGCACATGTAACTATACTCATTATACACAGATGTACAATTTCTATTACTATTTTTTTGACATACATATGCATATACATGTTTATAATAAATCATAATAACTTGACCATAATAGACACTTCTTATGTGTTTGTTAAAATAGAAGTAACTCATATTCTAACACAAAAAAAATCTAATTACTTCTACAATATATTTATGTCATTTAATATATGCACACATATATTATGGTATGTGTGTGTGTGTCATTTTTCATCAAAATATTCTTAATAAGAAATCTATTCTTCATCAAATTTCTCACAATCCCAATATTTTTGTCGATTCACACAAATTGTTTTTATATTGATAAAGATCATGTATACTCTAAATATAATTTACTATCTTTAAAACATAGTATAACACATATTGAGCTATTTTAAACTAGGTAAATTCAACATTTAAATGGGTAAACACAACCACATTCAAGTTGAAATAACAATAAAATGAACCCACACTTCTAAATCCCTAGACGATGCACTATATTTTATTTTTTTTATACTCTCCTATTGAAAAATTAAAATATAATGTGTTTGAATAAATAAAAATAACTTATATACTCTAGTATATGAAATTGTACAATTACACATTCATTGAAAGAGGTTTTTCTCCTTTTTTTGCCTTTTTGTAGTTTGTATAGCTGCACTCTTTCATTGAACCTTTAATTCTTTATTCCCCACCAGGTATTATATAATATAGTAATTAAAAATTCTCATCATCATTTGATTTGATATTTTTATTTAAAAAAAGTGTCTTGTTGTAGATTTTTACCCTGTGTTGTTTTCATGGAGGCTTCAAGCTGCAGAGTCATGCCTTAAGTTATTTTGTTGGAGACACAAAGTTGTAGAATTGTGTTGTTAATTATTTTAATTAAGACATAAATTGATGAAAAAAATATTTTTTCAATATTATAAATAATTGACAAATTAAAAAAAAATCTATAATTACAAAAATATGCATGATCTTATCTTACCTTCTTATCCTTGCAATTTTTTATATTCATTGATTTTATTTTTCATTATTATTATTTCACTCTAATTCGATGCCATTAGTGCTACACACTGAAAGATTGTTAAGCTATTAAGTTTTAAAAATAAAGCATACACACTAAAATATTGTTAAGATATTTTATTTGAAAAATAAATCATGATTATAAAATAAATTAAAATTGTTATGCACTTGGTACTAATCAAAGTGATTGTTTTGGTATTAGTGTCATGAATTTATCAAACAATTACAAAATTGAACACTAAAAATTATTTGTTCTTCAATTTCTGTAATGCAAGATAAATTCATTTGACTTTATGTACAAGTAAACACCAATTTAGCTCCTATATATACCCCTATCACATCACATGTATCTGAATTATTGGAAGTAGAGATAAGTCTCTCCCCAAAGAAGTTATCTAGTTCATTTTTAAATGGCCTTCTTGTTTTGTGTGAACCAATCATTTGAAATGTTAGTACATCTTTACTGATGTCAATATTTTCTAATTTATTTTATTATGAATGGAGGATGAAATATTCAAGCTAAAAATTAGTGGAATATTGAGAAAAATTAATACTTGTAATATAAGTTCAATTAAATCCATCACTATCTAGACCCAAAGTATGGCATCCATATTTTGCATATAATGGAAATGACCAGCACATAACTTTTTGAGAGTGTTCTGAATGCCATCAAAATGGTCAAGTTTGTGAATCATGAATAAATTGAAATCCTCAAAAGTAACTTTATCAATCAATACCTGAATAAATAGGCAAAGATGTTCTCCCTTAAAATCTTCAATGAAATTCAAAAGATCAATAATTATCAAATCAATATTCACACCAACAATGAACATTACACTAAAATATTTTAAAATTGATGGCCAAAGACATGGTGGGGCATAATGGCAACTAAAAATTTATGTATTTATCATAGTAAGTTGACCTTCATCACTATCTAGATATTTTTTTGATATGCTTATTGAATTTGGAGATAATGCTTCCCAAATTTTTTTATTTTTTGAAATACTTTCATTCAGGCCACACAAATCTTCAAACCTTTTTGTAAAAATTGTATAATGATCCATTACTTCTTCAAGTGTGATTTTTATTTTTAATGGAAGTGTCAAATCAGGATTGGTGAAATAATTTGTAGTTTCTGATAATGTGTTACTTTCCAACTTCTATTTTTTTTGCCAAGTATCCATGTTGTTGTACCCAGGGGTTTTCAAGAAGGAAATAGACGCTTTTTCTAATAATATATTCTAGTTCTATTTTTTGTTTACCTAAAATCCCTTGAATATTTCTAAATATTGTTACACCAATTAGATTTAAATCTTATTTATTTGAATCAGGTAAACTTCCATTTTCAAACAAATCAAATGCCTTATCAAAACAATTCTAAATGGGTTGTTCCATAAAAAGAAGGCATTTTCTCTCCTAGAATTGTTGTGTTGAGAAGTTAATTTGTGTGAACAAGTGTCTATCTTGTTCATGTATTTCTTCTATCTTTTTATTCCATGTTACAAGATTATTCCAACCTCTCAATTGGATAAGGTCACATGTAGGTCGAACTCTTTTTAAAAATGAAGCCTTATAAATTACTTCATTATATTAGTTACATATTTTGTGAACAATATGAAATGAAGGAATTGTTTTAAAAAATATTTCCCTTCTAATAGAACACTTTTTTCTCAATGATATTGAATTACATTCTTCATCTGAAAGAATTATTTGTGGTGCTATAATTGTGTGTTGCCCATTTGTAATTTTGAACCTTAAAGTTTTTTTCTCCATCATATCTTCAAAAAATTATTTTGATTTGATAATACCTTGAGTGTTATTTAGATCAAAAGGAATTAACAAAGCATCCTTCATTACAAATCTATTATGTTTTATGAATGAATGAATTATAGGATTCACCCCTCTTTCATTTAAATTTCTTATTTTGATATTAGCATCCCCCACTTCATAGAGCTCTATAAGAATGTTCAAGGCATAATTTCTAGATTAAATATACCATGTAGAGAATTCATTGTCTCTTATTAGAATTTTATACCAACATAAGTGTATCAACCTTTTGTTTGATCTTATATTTCTCTACTAAGTGTGGTTAATTGTATAACCTTTTTCAAATTTGCATACAAATATGTTGACCATGTTTATCTTATTTTTTGTAATGTTTTTTATGTCATGATTGTAGTGTATCTTAAATGCATATTTACATGGTGGCAAGTAGAATAAGTTAGTACCCCTTATTCATGTTTTTTAATCGACATTTTTTTTATTCTAAGGACCAAATTATCTCTATCTATCAACCCAAACATTTCAAGGTTATTGTAACCATTCAAATAAAACTCAAATGTTTCACAAGAAAGATAAACATTTATTTTTATCAATTCCATTTTACTAAGAGTAAATTTATTGAAATTAGTTCTAGTACGATGGATAATTCCCTCTTATCCATTCCATACTTCCAATTGGAATTGACTGGCATCTTCAAGTTCATCCTTATCACAAATAAGGATTATTTCAATCCAATAAAAAAATTTCTAGATATAGTGCTAAATAAATAAATATCTACATGTATATTTGTAAGACTAAACAACTCAAAATTTCAATCAACAAGAGAAATTTTATCACCACCATAAAATAGAATATGGTGATGTAGATTTAATTTTAGTTTTGGTAGTTTAAATGGTACTATATCCAAATTTGCTTCAATTGAGGCATTCTTCTACCTTTTAAGTGTGGGAATTTCTTTCTTTCTTGAAGACATTCTACAAAGCAATTGAAATGATTTAGATATTGATGTTTTATAAAATCTAAGTTTCATATTGTATCACTTAAAAAATTATTTTTGATTAATTAATGATTATTTGTATATTAGCAAATGTGAATTCTAATCTATAATATAAAATACATATTAAATATTCATAATATATACACTACTTGGACATAAGCTAAAAATGTATGACCAAATTGAAAATAAATTATATAGAGAGAGATGTAAAACTCATTCAAAGGGGATTCCCTAAAATATGATTATTCGTTTCTAACATATCAGGCACTTACTAATCATATCATGAAAGTATAACACTATACTCAAGGTTCTAACTTGGTGAGATAGATGTACTTTTAAAAAATAGTCACTACTAAGTTATCCTTTTCACTGATAATCATGTTGAAGGTATCTCTAAGGAGATACCTTCAAGGTCCCATTGAATTTATGACAAGGCCCACAAAGGAATGTCCTATCCCAATTAAGACTAACTAGAAGAAAGTGGAGGACATTTTAAATACATGTATTAAATGTGTCAAAGATTATAATTAAATAAAAAAATAACCAATATAAACTAATAGGCAAAAGAATCTACAAATATTTATTTGGAATGAGAAAGAAGGGGAAGTATGTTTCAAATATTCAACTTAAGGGGCATGAAGTGAGGTGTTAAAATATTGGACAAATGTGGATGATCTCCCATCTGAGGATTCATTATTATTTTAAAAATATAATCCATATCCTACATGTGGGATGAGGCATCAACACTTCACATGATCTATGATATGATGTATATATCTCAAAGTATGATGCATATCAATCAACACCAAATTATTACCCATGTTGTGAACTATGGGAAGCTCCATGCCATTTTATTCAATAAATGCCCAACATTTGATAACAAGATCCAAAATACTAATTGTATTATAATGGTTTCTAACTTGGATAAGTTTACAAAAACTATCACAGCCACCGCCAAGACCCAAAAAAATAAACACCCAAAAAAAAACCCTTACAACTATTCTTGTATCACAATTTCAAATAATTTGGTGTCAGCCTTAAGCCTGGAGAAATTTTCTTCCATTGAATGGCATTTACTCAAATCCATGCCCACTACCATTACATAGGAACTATTGAATTACCTTAAATTCAAAATAATAAATTCCCCTTGTATGGAATGGTCTCAATGAGCCATTGAGTGAGATTTAGTGTACCTAGAGTAGGTGAAATAAACCTTGGGGAAGTGCCTTCACCCATTCTTTATAGGAGTGGGTAAGAAATCTTCCTTTCAATAGAGGCTTGTGATGGAATAAAACTCTCATACCTAGCCTACAGTTGATTATTATTTCAAAATTCCCATTAATAAGTACCTTCAAGGTATCTCCTATGAGATACCTTTCAGAAATACACAAGAGTGAATTTCTCCTTCAATGTATCTCCTATAAACAAGGTTCTTCAAAAGAAAATATAGAAAAAAAGGATCAAAGCATCCTCAAAATAATGAACTAATAGGCCTAAAACAAAAAAATATTAAGGTGATCAAAAATCTTAAAATGATGAAATAATGTCAATGTACCATGCATCATGAAAGAATACAAGATAAGGAAAGAGAAGGAACCCAGGGTACCTCTATCAGGGCTATGGATGCCTATCTGGTAGTAGAGCAATACCAAATCTTCCATAAGTTTTGAATATTTTTTCAAAAACTAGAGTGAAATCTAAATTTTCCCCACTTCTCTACTAAAGTTATCATAATAAGGACAAAAGGAAATCACTCCCCAACACATAGATCTAGGGTAAATGAGAAGGCAAGTATGTTGTATGTGGTTGATGGGAGTTTTTTTTATATATCTAACTTAATTATCATGTGTATGATAGTTCATGCTTGATCTAAGAGTTTTTAACTAAAATTTTTAGGTTCTCAAATACTCATAAATCTTTCCCCTGTGAGTCACCATTTGTTATACCCAATGTACCACCATTATTTTTTTATCAGAATAGGGACCCACTATTTTTTGGAATTGGTGTATAGCATTAGTTTGGGATTCCTATAAAAGGAAAGGCCTCATGTATTACACTAACTTTCTTATTCTATAGGCATATGAACGTATGCATATTTTTTCTTTTTGGACTAACCTACTAAAGTGTTTGAAATTTATATATATGCAAGTTTCAGCGCATCTTCTTCACTGAAACTACTTAGTACAAAAGGGTCTTCGATGATTTTACTTAACAAATCCTTCCAATACATTTTGGTGTTTAACACTCTGCACTCTACATATCCCATATGAATTTATTTCTTCAACATTTTCCTTCAAAGGATTTGTTTGGAATAGAGTATTCAATAATTTAGGGTAAGGGACCCAAAATTTCTTTTTCCAAATATTATAATTATTTGAAACTTACTCTTCAGGTACTATTTTTCAAGAACTAGGTTTCCAATTTTACACTTCAATTTATCTGGGTCTTTAGAAATATTTATTTGATAATTTTTCTCTACAGGTCCCTCCAACACATTTAGGTATTCAACAATTTACTCAATAAAAGAGTTCTACACATTTTGGTCTCTAAAGAAAATATTCAAAACTTTTATTCGAGATCCTTGTAGATAGTGTTATACCCTAACTCCCAACTTATGACTATTGAAAGATTTTTAACTTGATAAACTAAAGCCAAAGAAGTGATGAAATGATACTTGGCAAAGGGTAATGATGTGGCACTCCTATTAAATGTCAATAGTGTTTACATGGTATTCCCACCAAATAAGATGGTAAAGTTCAAATTAAACAAATAAATTAAAGTTATAGATAGTATTAATTAATGGCACACGAACTATAAAACAATGTCAAAGCTATATCAAAGTAGTTTGAATGATAATGTGCCCATTCAATCTCGATCTAACTTATGAATTCACTTACTCTTCTATGATAGTTCCCTAGCCACCAGTGTCTTTGACTTAACAACATACTTAGGAGAGTTGAGTGATTGAATTGTAAATTAGTACTAGCTTAATTTCAAAAAAATGGTATCCTCATCTAGGGAATTCCAAGAAACTCTCCCTCCTTCAAGGTCATCCATCAAGGATTCTAATAAGTACATGGACACACTCTTTAAACCTAATGTATTCAACAATGACTATAATAACTACTTGACACTGTGGGAAACCATACACTAGGTCAATTCACACACACATGAAGATAAACTGACTCTAACCTAGTGATAATTGGTGTTAAACCTCCTCCTTCTTAGGAGATAAGGGTTACACTTTACATCTATGAATTTAGAATTCATGACTTAAATCAAACTCATTTGATACTTGTTCTTCACATGGAAGATATCAGGAGGAGCATACCTACATCACCTTGAGCACAAGATAGTCACAACATGCATCTCTGGCAATGCATTTTAAGGTACCTCTCTCTTCCCATCCCAGATGCCACCTATGATCTACATAGATTAATGACATGGAAGAAAGAGAAGTCTATCAAGAAGGGCTTAGTAGTTGGATGTTCCCTAGAGAGATAATCAACTTGAAATAAAAGTAGCCCACCCCAATAATAAAATTAGAATGAGAATTTAGATTAGGATGGGCATATTGAATAGGCTATTTGGATACCCTACCATAAAATTCCTCTAACTAGAATAAGTTCCACTACTATATTTATTAAATATGTCATAATTGACCTTTACTCTAGGAGAAGTGATTAGAGCAAGGTTACAAGGACAAATTCTGCATAAAAATAAGAGGCCTCTAAGATGCAAATTTTCCATGATATATTAATTATTTGACATAGTTCTGGGGATGGTCTACATCCAAAATAGCTCACTATAAAGACCCATGTAGACTATATAAATAATAGGATAGTAACTCTTATTATTTCATGCATAAATATATGTACACTCGCAATATTATGCACATTTTTTAGGATGTTTACCCATAGGTATGGATGGCCATCCAAGAATTTCCTTTTCCTAGGATAATAAAGAGTATTATAGATACACAAATGATTAGGGGAGACTATTATATATACCATAACTATACAGTCATCATGGTAATTGGCCATAAGGTTACACCTTTATGGCTCCCCAAGTATGTCCCAAACAAGGTGGAAAAGTAGGAGATAGCCTACCAACGATGGTGGGGAATTGATGAAGATATGCACAAGAAGAAGAAAGCTCCCTTCATGTCTCACACCTAATGATTGTAATAATGTGTTACACTAATAGGAAGCACTTTTATGAAGCTATAAAATATAGAGAATATTACTCCTTGGCATCACTATCACACAGGGATTGGGATACCTATATATAGGTACAAAACCACATCAAAGGGTTGGGCATTAAATATCAACATGAGCCCTATGATCATGACTTCCTATTCTTTAATGTTTAGAATGATGATCAAGTTTTGCAAAGGTAACAATCAGTTTAGATGAATGAGGAATTTTTGAAGCTCATTCAAGGGGATCATTCCCTTTCCATAAAGGAGGCAAGAACCAGACTCCCACTGACTGAAAGATGAGACACATTTGATTTTTAGGTTAATAGAATTGTGCAACCAATAGGGGAACAAGGTAAATATTTTAGACACCCCTACAACATTTTAAGAAGTTAATAACGAACTATATGTGCCATATACCTCATTTTGAGGAAATCAAGTTGAGCCCATCTACCTGGATTCCTCAAACTCTAAGGGCCCTACCTAAGGTGACATTTCATCACAACCAAAGATTATTTTTATAGTTACCTCAACCACACAATCAAATCCTACATCTTAGAATACCACCATTTATTATATAAGGAAGCCAAGGCCTTAGTATCTTCCATAAATCTCAACCATGGAGGAAACTTTGATGGAGATAGTTACACATGAGGCAATTGGAGAGGATATTTCTGATGAGGAGGCAGAATTATAAAGAGAAAAATTCTTGAGGATCCAAGACTCAAAGGTCAAGGCACCATTACATCATAAGACATCAGGTGAGATAAAACCCTCTCTAATTTCTATCACTCTTGTTGTTTCCCATGTTTATATTCCTACAATTAGTTCATTTGTTTCCATTTCATTCACCCTTCCTAACCCACCTCATATCTTGGTTCCCAAGGTGGAGGTTGATTCTATTCAGCCTATTATTTAGCCAATTTTATTAGTACCAAAGGTAGAGGATCCCTCCTCTACCCTTGCATCCCTTACTTCCTCAATTTTGATTCCTCCAATTGCTCTTCCCACATCTGCTCCTACTATTCCTATTAGAGTCCATTCCACTACCACTCCACATCCCTCAAAAAAATAAGAGAAAAGCCACAAAGAAAGTGAAGGGATTAGTATACACTCCCTAGTTATATGTTACATTTACATAGTTAATTCTACTAGTTCCCCCTTCCAGTCCTTCTTAAGAGTTAACTATGATAACCAACTCAATAGGCTGAGAAGAAGATAAGGTCAGTATACACATTCCATCCACTACCAAAGTATGGTGGATTGGATTGGTCCAAGATCATATGGCCTTCACTCCCTAATCCCATCTTAGAGGAAAATTTGAATCAAACATCAGGTGAGATAATGGTTATGACTATATCCTCAGACACTCAACCCATATACCTAGCCCATCTAGTCCTCCCACAATGGGCTATAGACATGTAGTCAAGGGCCTACAAAAGACCTAATCTTGTGATTACCAAATTCCCCACTGTGAGTATAGTTTTTTATAAATCTAAAGGGAGTATGTAGAGGGTGAGGAAGATAAAACTATAAGATGACACTCGTAGAGAGGTCATTCTATAATAAAGAGAAGAAATGTTCACTCTAACCAAGAAGAAAAAAAATTAGGGAAATTACCCTACATATAAGATTTTAAATCATATATGGAAACACACAAATATGTTCTATTAAAAATATGAAATGACATGAAGAGTGTTAGAACAAGAATTGGAGCAACTAAGAGAATAAAATTGTTCATGTTCTAGCATAAACTGAAATGGGTGTTTAGAATTCATCATCCAAATGTATAATACCATTAAGGCCATTAGTTTAATGAGGAAAAAATAATCACCCAACATAGTAGAGACCACCAAATTATTGAATTATTTATAGATATATAAAAATAAACTTAAATTCCTTATTCTTTTTATAATTGTGAAGTCATATGGACATTTGAACCTAATGGCACCATTGAAGTCTACCAATGCCCTCAACTTGGTGGCTATCAGAACACAAGAGGCTAAAGAATGGTTTTAGGTGGTTGAGGTAGTAATGCCAAAGTATTCATAACATGAGATTCACTCATGGCAAATTTTGGATGAATTGAAGCTTTCTCAGGCCAAGGATTCAACAAGAAGACTCATTGGTAAAGCTAATTTTGATCAACTCTTGCAATAAATTTCAGAGAATTTCAAATAGGACATATAAAAGAAGACCATATAAGACATAGAGGTAGAGCTCAATTTTTCTAGAAAGATCAATAAAGTTAATATCTTTAGATCTAACTTCAATACTACCAAATTTGAACATGCAAGGCTCTTAGATCAAGTGAATAAGGTGCATAGGCTTCCACTCCTTAAAATGGATATAATAAGATATCAATATGACATTCGGCACAAGAACTATAAATATTTTAAAGTGAATAAGAATCTCAACACATAAAATCCTAGTTCAATGCAAGCATCCACTTCAGTGCCTATAATAACTTCATCAGCCATGTAAACATTTAGTCAACCTTAAGAAGAAGTTCAATTTTGTATGTATACATGTATAGTTTACTCATAGTTTACTTATAGTTAGAATATACATGTAAAATTTCCTAAACTATTGTAAGCATTCACATGTTGCATTTCACAGGCTAACTAATTTTGACATAAATGTAATTAGACACAAGCATGCAAAAACATGTAATTTTGAGACTAAAATTAGAATTGAGGTTATAATAGAAACATGTAACTATGAGTCTAAATACACTTAGAGTATGAGGCATCCCCTCCCCAAATCTATATATCAATGTAATTTTGCATTCTAAATGGTTGGAATATTTGATCAATATAAGAAGAATTCAATTTTGACTGTCACGTAATTGCATTGGTGTTTTATCCTTCCACTTATGTGATTTTAAGTTGTGTTTTTTTGGTTGTTATAATACAGTAATTTAAAGTTTACAAAATATATGGATAGATCCTAATTATTTTAATAAATGTATGCTAGTCATAGATGTGTAAACGCTATTGAAATATAGTATATTTTGTTAAGCAATTAGTTTAGATTGTGTTATTGTTCTTAGTGTGTATGAATGCTTTCTATTGGTATAGTTTTATAAGTGTGTTCCATAACTACCTTAGATGTCTTCTTGGTCTAAGATGTAACCTTATAATAAAGGGTATACAAGAGCTACTTTAAAGGAAGCAACCTTCAGTTGAGACCATCAATTTTCCTATATCAACCCTTCCCAAACTTCATTATTGTGTTTACCTATAAGTGTGCAATAGTTGCAAGCAGCAAGCATTAGTTTTGAGAGCAATTATCCAATAATAAACTAACCTAGGAAGTGTCATTTTGAGATCATAAAACCTTATTTTTTGATCTACCCTTCCCTCCTTTTGAATTTATTTGATTGAGATCTACCCACTTTAGATTAGATATCACCCATCCATCTCACCCACTTAGGTTTGATTTCTCCACTAAGATTCATTTCACTACAAATGAACCCAATTAATAACCTGCATGATCTACTTATTATTCCAACACAAAGTTTTTTAACCTATGCCTGCAACTTGTGCCCTACAGTGGAGTTCACCTCCACTAAGATCTTAAAATTTTAGAGGCTACCTCATTTAAACTTAGGTTGGTGCATAAGACCCATATCAATAGAAAGTGGAATTTTACTTCACCATAAAGGGTGTAATACCTTTAAGTGTACCTTCAAGGTATCTCCTAGGAGATACCTTCAAGTTACCCATGAAGGTATTATGTAAGTTTCAAACATTCTTTGATAAAGTTAAAAGGATTTGCGCCCCTATTTGGATACTCCCGGGTCCATGAAAGTATAACACTTAGCATCAATTCATTAAAATGACATCGTGGAAGATACCTCAAAGAGCATTATCATACATTCAAAGGGAAATTGAAGGTATTTTATAGGAGATACCTTTAACATCATAGGAGTGTAATTTTATTTCACCTTGAAGGCACTATTGGGTGATACCTTGAAGGGCCTTGTAATACCTTCAAGGTATCTCCTAGGAGATACCATTCAAACATGCACAATAGTGTATTCAAGGTATATCCTAAGAGATACCTTCAAGCTACCCATGAATTTATTATAAATTAATAGAATTTTTAAGTGTTTTGGACTCATGTGCTTCATGGACCTATCAAGTGGCACTCCCTCAATGTAACAGACACAAAAACTTTATTCATTCATCAGCAAGGTCTAAAGTTAAAAGGCCTTTCACCTCAAAGTTTGGTACTCTTAGATCCTTGAATGTATGACACTTGGCATCCCTTCATTAAAATGGGATTGTATAATATTAAACAATTCTTTGGTCTGTGGTCTAATGCCTTGAACTTCTATTATCTTTGGATTTTTTAGATCTTAACACATGGCATGATCTCATCAACCAATGACTATGTAAGGTTCAAGAGTAGTGAAAGGTATGAATCCATAGATTAATGAGAGTTAACACCTATCATCATCCAGAGGAACTGACCCTGAGTTTGTGGTAATCATCATTGATAGTTGTCTCGAAGTTGATGAATGAACATTCAAAGTTAATGAAGGTTTGTTATATGGTAGGTAATTGAACACACCAAAGTTGACTAGTATTTTCATAATAAACTATCATTTAAACCACATTATCTCCATTAATGGTTTATGAATACATTTGATGTTTAAAGCTTGTGAATTATATATGTAAAATCTATGCTAAAGGGGAATTCACTTAGTTGTTACTCTCAGGTGAACATTGTGTATTTGAGCTCTTGTACGTTCATAAAACCTAATTCCTTAGAGGTGTTTGTGAATTTAAACCAATATTTTTAATAAAAATAGACACATACATCTATTTCAATAATTTCATCAACTTAAAAATAATCTAATGTCCCTTCTTTGTATGCTTTTATTGACGTGATTGAATACATTGATAAATTGTTTGAGAAAAGTGCTTTAGATTTCAAGTTACACCATTATTCTACACTATGAGATGAAGTAGAATTAGTAATGTTGTAATTAGCTTAGGACAAAATTACACCATCCCACAAGTTGTACATTGATGATTTTCTACCCATCAAGGTGTAGGGTCTTCATTAGGCAGCTGTGAAACTAGAGGTAATGCCATGCATAGACCTTCTCAAATATTTATTTTTTAATGGAAATTTTACTAGATATTTATTATATATTAAGAAAAATAAAAAAGTGGCTATGTATATTTAGGTTAGGGCTTTCAAGAGGTATCTTAGGTTATCTTCCCATGAAATAGCCTATATTCAACTTGACTAAGTCTTATTTCAACAAAACATTGTACAGGGGAAATTGAAAGAGTGGCTTGTCAAGGGCCATAAATTGAATCGCAAAGGGGGCATCACATATAATTCCATCATTAAATTTAATCCTAGGGTTAGGATAGTAGTGGCTCTATTGAATAGATTATATGGATTTCCAAGTATTGCATATGTTTAAGTTGAGTGGGTTCTATTGTTAGATATTTTGTTGACCTTTGATCAATTGGTTACACTAGGAGAAATTATCTATGCCAGACTAAAGTCTCAAATGTTTTATCTAGACCAAAGGCCATTAGATGGTAGTTTTTACATGGTATCCTATTTCATGGATGTTGTTATGGGAACTATTTACAAAATTTATAGTGAGTTGTGGTAACCTTCAGAAGAATGTGTGGCTAACATAATTGGTGAAAATTATTCGTTTATTTTCCTTCATAGATATAGGTATGAAATTGAAAAAATATGCAATGAATTTTACCCTTAGATATATAATTAAATCCATGGGAAATTTATGCCCAGGTTGTCCAAGAACATTTTGAGAACACTCCACAAATGGGGGAGACTACTAGTTCTATCCAAGTGTTATTGTTATTTAGATTTAAAAAACAAGGACTTGTCCCTTATTGTTACCACAACATCTTCCAGATAAGATTTTTGAATAAGAGATAACATTTTAGGTTTATAACAATATTGATGAAAAAGTAGGTTAGAGGGATATGGATTATTATTTTAATACTCCCATGAGTATCGACTGAATGAAATATGTGGTCAGATCAAATGTTAACAAAGCCATCAAATTTAGGTACAATTATAATCTAAAATTGGCACCATTCAAAGAATAAGATCTGAGGAAGAGGGTTAGAGGATACCTTCAATAGCTTCAAGAGAATAATAAGGTTAAATGTTTCTTATGGGCATGAGGAGTATGAAAATGATCTCATCTTCTAGAATGCTCTTGATGATTTAGTCATATAGAATAATATAAAAGATAAGTCAATGTCCATGGTCTAGGATCAAACATTATAGTATAATCCTCAAGCCAGTGAGGAAGAATTTGAGAGGGCATGGAATCACTAGTGACCATCATCCTAGCCTCATGTCTCTCAATAATAGGATCAACCTCCTTCTCTTCTAAAAGAGCCTACAGATGAGTAATCAACTAACTCATATCTAAATAGAATCTAATCCTTAGCTCAGAAGGGATTTTTTTAGGGGTCTTCTAAGTCCCCAAGTACCTTCCTCAATAATATCTCTTGACACCCTAGTTTTGGGCACAACAATTGCAATAGATAGGTTGGTATATTCTCAAGGAAAATAAAGGAAGAGTAGTTTTTTGATGAATCCTTTTCCCCCTTAACAAATATGACCTAAGTGGGTTTTTTGTATTTTTTGTATACTTCTTTCTCTTCCATTCCAATTGTTCTTGATTCTCCCACATCTACTATAGCTATCCCTTTATCACTTACATCCATTGGTGAGGATAACTTTACTCAAGGTACCTTTACCATTTCACCTCCAAATACCTTTTAACCCACCTCCATAACAACTATTACCATGCTTTCACAACCATCTCCTATGATGCCTCCCACCATTGTTGTTCCTTTAGTTGTGTCACCTTCTATTCCACCTCCTACTCTCCCAATCTTCACCTACCATAGGAAGCCCAAAGATTATCCTACTCCTCCTAAGATCAAGTCATTGGAAGAAATAAAATTTATTGGTCTATCTACTATTGAGGAGTCTCCTTAGAGGGAAAAATTAGAGGAAATTGAGAAAGAAAATGAAGGAAAAACTCAAGCAGGGTTTCTTGTGGAAGAAAAAATAAAACCAATATCATTGGTTAATTATCTAGATGATGATGATGAATAAGATGCTTCTAAGGAAAAAAAATAAGTGGAGCAAGGAAATATTTAAGAGACTCACCTAGATGATGAAGAGGCAGAGTTTGAAAAAGCCAAAGCCTTGAGTCTGAGAGAGCAATAATTCCTCAGAATAACCAAGCCAAAGGATTTTGAGGTAGTTTATTCTACTATTAATTCATCTATAAATGTTTAAATCCCATTTTTAAAACTCCCTTTTGTTATATATCAAGGTTTTGTATTTATTCCTCCTAAGGATTCATCAATTCTTTCCCCTTAGTCAATAAATACCCTAAAAAAGAGGGTCCATTTTGAAGACTAGGTAACTGTGTCTATGTTTTATCCTCAGAGCCCACCCATTTCAAAAATAAATTTGGATCAAATAGGAGTTCACATTACATGGGTCTCATCAGTATCCTCAGCCATAATGAAAGTGGATATAACCCTTGGTTTGGTCAGGTATATAGTTGAGGTCATGCCATGAAGAGAGTCATCTCCAAGAGAGAGAATTATCCACTAGCTTCTCCTATTTCCCACTCAGATTAATACTTCAATAGTGAATCCATTAATTACACCTCCTTTAATGACTCATACATCTTATTCATCTCAAGTCCCAAATTTAATTGAAGAAATAGGGGTTTGATAGTTCCCTAATGGATGAAAGAGATGTAGGAAGCTAGGGATGAAAGATAAAATCTAGTTGTAACTGAATTGTCCATAGTCTCCACTGGGTTTGATAAGAAGAGTAGGAAAATTTAGAGGGTGATGAAGAGGAAGGTAGTGCACCTTGGCACAAGTGAGGATATGTATTTTAAGTAAAGAATCTTTTTCCTCTTGTAAATAAATTGAATAAGAACCCAGGGGACCCTACAAAATATATTGAGAACTTCATCAATTTCATTGATTCCATAAGGTCAGCTTGAAGGAAATACACCAGAGTACTGAGGAGGCATTGAGAAGGTGGAAACAAATACAAATCACTAGGACCCTTAGGAAATTATTGCTAATGTGAATAATGCAACCAATAATTTGTATGATAATTTTTATAGTATGTAGTCCTCAATAGTAGTTGCCTATCCTAACTAGGTAAACATCACCAAGTTGTGGCACCAAAAGAAATAATTGGAAAAGAGGTTGAATTTATTGATTTTTTATTCAATGAATAGTTATTTTCACCATTTGAATTTAATATTTGGTATGGATGCATCATGGTGATTGAATTATGTCATTACTAAAAGAGATGCCTCTCTTGGTTGGCATAATCAAATGGAGGCATTGTTGGGACTCTTTACCAGATATGAGAGTGAGGCCTTAGAAATTTTAGCACATATGAGGGTCTCTCAGGTGATTACTCCTATTGGTAAGTTATTCAATAGGTTTAATTTTGAGAACCTCCTTCATGTAGTAGTCGATAATTTTAAGAACGAAGAGGAAATCATGTACAAAACCAATGAGAAGGTTATACAACTGGTTAATTTTGCTAAGAATAGAGTAACTAAAGTTGAAGCCTCAATATCTAGATTTAAGAGCCTTGAGGAAGAGAAAGGTAGGTTAATGGTTGAAGAATTTAGAATTTTTAATCCTTCCTTGCTCAATTTTGATATTGTAAATAAATAATTTAAGGTAGGGGGTGCATTATTGGAGAAACTTAAAGAAAAAGAGAAAGATTCATCTTTAGTTTTAGTTACTCAACCACCTAGAAGTTTTGTTATAATATTCAGGACTCTTAGTCTTCTAGGTTTACAATAATGTAAACTCCCACCAGTCTGGTGTTCATTTCACCCATAGTTACTCTTACAGTAACTTTAGTTTCTTATTCAACTCCTCCAGCTAGCAATACCACATCAACACCATGATTTGAAATTATTATATATGTGCATGTATATTTAAGGTGGAGCTATAATTCCTAATATTTTTATTGTATATACATATTATATTTAAGTTATAGAATACAAGTTTAGACACTTCCATTGTGTATGCATATTTTACATGATATTGAGCCTATGGCTCTATTTTTGGACTTGTAATTTTAGGTGAAGCTTGAAGAGACGAGGCCTTCCCATCCCAAGCTTATAAATACATGTAATAAATTGGTCCTAAAGACAATAAATTTTTTGTTTTTTAGATTAATAATAAATTTGAAAGAGTTCTGATTGACTTTGTCTTTATGTACAAATATTGTTTTTTCTCCAATTATGTGGATTACTTGAGATGTTTGATTATTCTGGTAAATTAATGCTTATATTTTTGTATGAGTTATCCATTTTAAATAAAATCATTCATTTTAAGGTATATCTAATATGAATATATTTTGCATGTTAATCATAATCCTTCTTGAAGATGAGCAATAACAGTCTAATAATTGGGCAACCTTTGACTTTGCATGTCTGAGTATACTATATTTGATGATTGGTGTGCTATAGCATCTTTGACACTTTAGATTTTCCACATTCACATTATGTGCTTTGGAAATTATAATTAGGTATTTATCATTTGTGCATCAATAAATTTTATTCTTTGACATTTGTGTATCAACAAATGGTCTTCATCTTTTTCAGTTTTTTAAATTAAACTTCATTCAAGTCTCACACAATTACATTGTATTCTTTGTCCTTTGACTCCTAATTATATTTATTATTGGTGTGTTATATAAATATTCAAAAAAAATTAGTTTATATTCCTTTTCCTACCTAAGTTCAAGTGCTAGGTTTGAAGGGTTTTATCCCATGCTATCTATAGGCCTTATTTTTTGCCCTACTCTTCCCTCCTTTTTTGAGTTTTTTTTGAGATCCTACCCATGTTAGTTAGAATTATCATCTTTCCACTTAATCTAAGTAGATATAGGTTCATTCATAACAAGACCATTCATGGTAAACAATGTATATCACTCACCAACATTCCACCAATAGGTTATTATAAAATCAAATACCTTGCAACTCATGTGTTTGAGTGATTTACTTCAATGATCATAAAATTTTAGAATATACCTCATAAAATACTATGGGGGTGTGTGTAAAATCTATCAATAAAATATATATTTGTAACCTTTAGTGTCTTATTTAAGAGCAAGAAAGGAAGATATATGAACTTTTGGTGCATCACTAACTATTATTTTTAGTTTATTTTATCTCTCTTTTCCTATATGAAGATGATAATTTAGTTGTAGGTAGCTTCATTCCATGAAGCTTAGGTTTGCATGGAATTCTTAAACTTGATGCATTGATTTTTTAAGGGAATCTATCCCATCTCCAGAGGCTTATCTCAAAGAGACTTGGGTCCCACACTTTGGAGCTAATCCCATTATGTCTGCAAATCAACTTTGTTTTTGTAGGTGCATGATTTGAGAGACAAGAGTATCTCCTAAGAGATACCTTGAAGGGAATTGTTATACATTTGAGGGGATGTTTAAGATATCTCTAAGGAGATACCTTTAACATGCACACAAATGGATTTTTTATTGACCTTGAAGGCACTATTGGGTGATAAATTAAAGGTCATTGTAATACCTTCAAGTTGTCTCTTAAGAGATACCTTTCAAACATGAACAAGAATCTATTTCTTCCTCAAGGTATCTCCTAGGAGATACCTTCAAGTTACCCACAAAGGTATTACAAGGCCCTTGAAGGAATGTCCTAGGAGATAACTTAAAGGGCATTGTCATACATTCAAGGGGATGTTGAAGGTATCTCCTAGGAAATACCTTCAACATGCGCATGAGTGAAATTTTTATTCACTTTGAAATCATTGTTGGGTGATAAATTGAAATTCCTTGTAATACCTTCAAGGTATCTCCTAATATATATCTTTTAAATATGCACTAAAGTGGATTTCTCCTTCAAGGTATCTCTTAGGAGATACCTTCAAGTTACCCATGAAGGTATTATAAATACTTCAAAGCATATCATAGGAGATACCTTTAAGGGTCTTGTCATACATTCAAGGGGGCATTGAAGGTATCTCATAAGAGATACCTTCAGCATGAACATGAGTGGAATTTTCCTTCACTTTTAAGGCACTATTGGTTGATACCTTGAAAGGCCTTGTAATACCTTCAAGGTGCCTCCTAGGAGATATATTGAGTGGCCTTGTATATTTGGACTTTGTGCTTTATTGATTGGACTAACCATATTGATTATGAATTTGAGTGTTTGTGACTTGAGCATGTAGGTGAATGGTATAACTAAGTTGAAGTCAATTATTGAGTGAGCTTAGGGAAGAAACCTTATGTCAAATCTTTGGTATTATGGTTATGAGAATTATACAACCTTTCATTACCACCTTATTATTGTATTGATATAAATTAGGTAGGATTATATGATTTCTTATAAATTGAGGATCAACCCTGAGATGTTTATAAATTTAGCATCAACACTATTGTATTGTATGTTATTTTAGAGTGGTATCTCTTGAATTTGTTTTTTATAGAAGCATGTTGAAAAATATTACCCCATTTATTTCTTTTTTTAGATTATCACCATATTAATTATTAACATCCTTCAAAAATTACATAAAACTTTAACTATAATACCATATCATTTTATTTAATATTGAAACTAAGTTATTGATGACAAGAAATAGTAATGAGATAGAGATAAAATGAAAGCATAAATGGATATTTTTAGAAGGTAAATCTATTCATATATTGTACTTTGATAAAAATGGTAATATTATCAATAAGATGTAAGGTCTGGCATCAAAAGGCATTTCCTATTTGAAATGGATGAATGTGAATGGTTGAGCTATATCAACTAATTCAATTACTATTTCAATCAATAGGTCTGATAAAAGGACTTTGTGTGCTTGACCTCATTAATATCTAAAGGGAAATTTTGAGTCAATTAACACAATGTGATGATGAATTTATACAATCTAGTAAACATGATGAGCATGCCTTCAAATCATCTAGCTAGTTGGATTATGGACATGCCAAAAAATAAAATAATAACTTTATAAAACTTTGACCTTAACAATATTAAATCTGAAAACATTATGGATTTATCTTGCTATATACCACTTTACAATCCTACAACATCTATTTATAAATATATCATTTCATTTCATTGAAATCATAGATCAAATCGATATATAAATTCCTAAATTAAAGATATTAAAGTAAGCCTTGGTTATCAGATGGCTGAGTTAATAGATGATGCATTGAGCTAGGTGAGATTATTATGTTGGGATAAGATATGTATTCAAAAAACAAGGGATTTTACTTGGTTAGTAATTTAGAATCATATCATCACTCATGATATATTGGCTAAAATTGGTTTTATGGGCCCTTCCCATTGTAGTCTTTGTAAATTTGAGGAAGAAACTACCAATCACATATTTTATCATTACCCCCTCGATGCTTGGTATTGGGTGTGGCTATGTTGTAAGCTTGAATGGTCTTGAGCTTGGCCCTCCTCACTATTCAATACATTTTCCTCTTAGATAATTGAAGATTGTTAAAATTCACTTTTTGGACTTTGGATAGTTAGTCCAACTATTTTGGTGTGGACAATTTAGAAGGAGAGATATCAACACATCTTTCAAGGTAAGGAGAGAATCTCTTGCTTCAATTTTGAAAGATATATAGGTTGTTATCTCGATGGTTATTTCTTCTTAGATTAAACATAAAAATGTCTCTTTCATGTGGGATATGAGAATGTGTGCCAAATGGAGGCTCATTATTCAACCACCCATTAATGGGTTAGCAGTAAATTCAAGTAAAAGTACAAAAAAGGATAAAGCTTATTGGCTCTCCCTCCTCTAGGGTGGATTAAAATTAATTTTGATGGAGCCTTGATTGGTAATCAGGGTGTATTTGGAGTAGGATGTATAATAAGGGATTGTAGTGGCTCTCTCATAAAATCTATCTTTATGAAGCTCTTGTTGGGAGATAAACCGGAAGCACACAATTTGATTACCAAACCAAGCAACTTAATATGCGGAAATTAACCAGATTCACCAAGTAACTAGAATTCAGAATAACACATGATATGAGAGACAATACACAACTTGTATTAACACTTTATACAGAAAAGAATACAATAAAGAAGATGCCACTTCTTCTCCACCACCTTACAGAGGTTTCCCACGCCTCAAGTGAACAGTAATTCTTCTCCCCAAAGCTCTCCCTCTCACAGGTCCCAACACCCAACTCAAAATACAGAGTTGGTGTTCACCTCCCGTGCTCCACGCACAACACAAGTGCTCCACGCACTCCACAAGCACTCCACGTGCTCCACAAGTACTCAAGGTACTTCAAGTAGATCTCCCATGAACCTGCAACAACCTGCAATTCAACAGACCATACTTATGGAAGGAACTCCCTTGCCTTCCTCTTTGCTCTATCTGAGTACACACCTGTACTCCAAGTAGATCCTGCCTGATACTGCTCCCTGTTGTGTTGCTGTCTATATGACCTTGCACACCTACAAATCAAACAACGGTTCTGCTCACCTGTGAACCTCGACCTTGCACACACATACACCTGCAGATCAACGATCTTACTTACCATGTAGATCTCCTATATAGGCCATGCAACTGTGACCAAGATCCTACACTCTTGAAGAACCCAACTGGCTCTCCAATCCAGCACCAACACACCTGGTACTGAGGCACTAGGAGGAACGCACCATTGCTCTACCTCACACACAGAAGGAGCTTATAATTATGCTCTCTTACTCCCTAGCACACTTTTCCAATACAACCATGAGTCTATTATATAGATCTCATCCAAACAATAATTAGACATCTAATTACAATAATTAGATCCGCAGCTATGAGTCTAAAATTAGCACTCATCATGCAAACACTTGGTTCGTTAGCTAACTACCCATAATTAGCTCGCAGTCGAACCACACAGGCAACCGACGTCGGTCCCTGTCCGCCTGGGGGTCGCCGATGCCGGCCGATCTCTGACCGACGTCGGTTGCCTTCCTGCCCTATCCTGCCGACGTCGGTTGGCCTGACCGACGTCGGTGTCTCTGACACTTAGCAACTCTCCTGCAACCTCCTCCATGTCTGCATCAGTGAAGCTTTTAGCTCCACAATCCTAACAATCTCCCACTTGGAGATAAACAGCTGCACTGTACCTGTACCTGTACCCCGTCTAATCTGTTTCCTGGTTTGTATCCCTCTTCAAGCTCCCACCTGAAGACAACCCACCACACATCCCGTGGTGTACCACCTGTCATCCGAGTACCCTGCCACATCTGAACCTACAACACTTGTAGTGAAGTCCTGACCCTGCATAGCAACACCTGCTGTCGGTCCCTCTCAGAAAACCTGAGAACCCACTTCCCTGAATTGGCTCCTAACTCTCTGACAGCTCCCACTACATGGGAATACTCAGGTCTATACCAGACCTCATGTGATTTCGGACATTGTACCTGTCCAGCCCTTAGTGTGCTCTGGTTCTACATCCCGAACCTCGCCAACACATGATTCACATCAGCTCCCACTCGAGACAAAATCAACCTGTGATCTCCATGTCTCCCATGTCAAAGAATTTCGCTGCTCCAAACTCCTCATGACATGATACTGAACTAATCTTACCCTTAGCTCAGCAAAACCCTGTATGTACACTCCTGCTAGCTAGCATATTATCCACATACAGCAACAGAATGATGTTGCAATCACCATCCCCCTGGTAAGTCAAACCACAGTAGTTACCCTGACATTGACTGAAGCCATGCTTTGTCCTCCACCTGTCAAAAGACCCGTACCACTGTCCTGCAGCTCCACAAGACCATATACCTGGTCTTCCGTCTCAAGTATCCGTTCTCTCTATTCTTCTACTAAGGTATCCATTCGTCTCTGTGCTTTCATACCTGCTGGCATCCCTACCAAAACACACCTGTCTGGTTCTCCTCTAAGGAATCACATCCTCATCCATGCCAAGCTCACACCTGTTTCCTGGATCCTACCTGCTCTACAAATAGCAACATGTATAAAGAAGAGGAACAACGAATTTGAGGGCCTACTTACGCCTTCAGTCCTCCGTATGGGTGTTTGAGACTCCTTGACAACATGCTGTCCACCCAAAATTCGTTACAGTGACCGACCTCGGTCACCCCACAGTCTGCATCCGACCGACGTCGGTTCCATGCGTCTGTACCTGACTACCAACCTGCCAGCGCTGGTGTCCCTGCTGCCGACGTCGGTCCACTGACCGACATCGGTCTTACATACTGCCGACGTCAGTTTCATGACCGACGTCGGTCTTACTCTGCCCGACATCGTCGGCTTCGGTCTGCACATGACCGACATCGGCACCTGTCTGTTCGACGCCGGTTCCTCCTGACCGACATCGGTACCTGTGTTCGCCTATGAGTGATGACTTTTTACCCGCGAGCTCCTTTGAATCAATATCCATGTCCAAACTGCCCTGCTCAGAAGTATCCAGCCACATCCACTGGGTTCTGTCCACCATCTCCTCCATAAACACCAAGGCTTTCCAGTTCTTAAGCCTGTCAAATATATCTGTCTTCCGCTTAAGAACATGCATCTCCTTCCTGCTCATGTGACCAAGCCTACAAAGCCACGTCTTCGCAACAAAAGAAGAATCAGTAATATAAACAAGTAGATAAAGGATACCTGTTTTCTTACCACCAGCTAATTCAAGTGCATCCGCTGTGAGAGTTCTTGTGCATCTCTCATCACCCAATCTTTCTGAAGAAATTAGCCATATCTCCAAACCTGGGACCTGCATGACCTTCATCAACACCTGTGTGTTGGCCGCCTGCAATTTTAGCTTCACTTCCCCTTTGCCAATTCTTTGGCAAGGCTCACCAGCTCCTCTACCTAGGGCTGCATGGAAAGAGGCAACCGAATCTTTTATCCAAGATTCAACTTTATCCAAGAAACCTCCAAGAACATCCTGTGCAATAACACCTGCAACATCTGCTTCTTCAGTTTCTTCATGCTGATCTGCTACCAACCAACAATAATCTTTTACCTACTCTTTCTTTCCATAGGACTGTGAGTGACCATCTGTGCTTTTCAACTCCTCCATTCTTAGCTTACTTTGATCTGCTGTTGCTCTACTCCCACTCGATTAGAAACCCCTGCGAGTGCCCTGTAACCAAACACAAAACTTGCTTCCTCCAACCTTAGCTCTGATACCACTTGTTGGTATCAAGCTATGAGCCAACAACCTTGCTCTGATACCACTTGTTGGGAGAATAAACCGGAAGCACACAATTTGATTACCAAACCAAGCAACTTAATATGCGGAAATTAACCAGATTCACCAAGTAACTAGAATTCAGAATAACACATGATATGAGAGACAATACACAACTTGTATTAACACTTTATATAGAAAAGAATACAATAAAGAAGATGCCACTTCTTCTCCACCACCTTACAGAGGTTTCCCACACCTCAAGTGAACAGTAATTCTTCTCCCCAAAGCTCTCCCTCTCACAGGTCCCAACACCCAACTCAAAATACAGAGTTGGTGTTCACCTCCCGTGCTCCACGCACAACACAAGTGCTCCACGCACTCCACAAGCACTCCACGTGCTCCACAAGTACTCAAGGTACTTCAAGTAGATCTCCCATGAACCTGCAACAACCTGCAATTCAACAGACCATACTTATGGAAGGAACTCCCTTGCCTTCCTCTTTGCTCTATCCGAGTACACACCTGTACTCCAAGTAGATCCTGCCTGATACTGCTCCCTATTGTGTTGCTGTCTATATGACCTTGCACACCTGCAAATCAAACAACGGTTCTGCTCACCTGTGAACCTCGACCTTGCACACACATACACCTACAGATCAACGATCTTACTTACCATGTAGATCTCCTATATAGGCCATGCAACTGTGACCAAGATCCTACACTCTTGAAGAACCCAGCTGGCTCTCCAATCCAGCACCAACACACCTGGTACTGAGGCACTAGGAGGAATGCACCATTGCTCTACCTCACACACAGAAGGAGCTTATAATTATGCTCTCTTACTCCCTAGCACACTTTTCCAATACAACCATGAGTCTATTATATAGATCTCATCCAAAAAATAATTAGACATCTAATTACAATAATTAGATCCGCAGCTATGAGTCTAAAATTAGCACTCATCGTGCAAACACTTGGTTCGTTAGCTAACTGCCCGTAATTAGCTCACAGTCGAACCACACAAGCGACCGACGTCGGTCCCTGTCCGCCTGGGGGTCGCCGACGCCAGCCGATCTCTGACCGACGTCGGTTGCCTTCCTGCCCTATCCTGCCGACGTCGGTTGGCCTGACCGACGCCCGTGTCTCTGACACTTAACAACTCTCCTGCAACCTCCTCCGTGTCTGCATCAGTGAAGCTTTTAGCTCCACAATCCTAACAGCTCTCAAATGGCATGAATAATGAAGCTAAAGCATAGGCTCTTGTAATAGGGCTTGAGTTGGTGATGCGTGTAAAACTAAAAAGCTTATAATTGAAGGAGATTCTCAAATCTTGATTTTCATTCTAAAAAAATAAGTCGGTAACCTCTTTGAAATTGGAGAATATTTTGGTTAAATCCTATGAAAGCCTGGATAGCCTTTTGTTTTGGGATTAAAAACATTGCTTTAGGGAAGTTAATTTAGTTACAGACTTCTTAGTGAATTGTGGTATAGATCAAAGGGAGCAAATTCAAATGGATAATCGATGTTTATTATGGGAAGATATTGATGGGATATCATCCATAAACTTTGGTCATTAATCTTCATCATTATTCCCCATATGATTATCACTTATAGCATTAATTGGTTTTAAAGCTATCTTGTTGGATTTTGGGAAAGGGAATTATAAAATCATGGCCTTGTTCATGGGTATTGAGTTGGTGGCTAACCTTATTTAATAAGATAGTATGTGGCATTAGTTTGACATGCTCCAAACACACATTCTACTCTTGGCTAGTCTAGCATGTATGTTTTTATGGTCCTAGTTGGTGATTAATAAGGATGGATTGTAATGTTGCTTTGGTGCTAGGGGTCTCAGTGGTTGCAGGTAGTAATTTAGTTAGGGAGATGGCCTTCAAAGGGTGTATTTCTAGGGTAAAAACAAATAATATCTTTTGGGCCCCGATGGAGGAGATACTGTAAGCTATTATTGGTATTTTTGGGAAGGATTGTCTGCTTAAGAGCCCCTTTAGTAGGGTAAATTTGGTGGTGGTAGAAATGTTTGCTAATAATGTTTTGGTTATTTTAAACAATAAAGAAGTGGTAGTTAAAATGGTTAATTTCTTCATGGATCCAGACCATTTTTGGGGCTTGTTGGAGGATATTGACATGGTAGACTTTGGTCCCTTTACTAATTTGCCATTTTCTATTTTAGGTAAATTTGGGTTGGTGTCATTATCAACATTTAGAGCTCTTAAATCAAGGTTTGTTGCTCTCAAAAGGTTCTTGAAATAAATTTAAAATAAGGTTTGTGATTCTACATCTTCAAAAGGGAATTTTATGTCTTTCCCTCCCATGGCTCTGATCAAGAGCCCAATTCATGAGATGGAGTTATGGAAGGTGTTAAGCATAGTAGGGAGTGGGTAGAGGCTATTAATTTCTTATCTAAGCTAGTGGTTTGAGGCAATGGCACAACACCTCCTTATCTAGTTAGGGATCTCCAGAGGGTGGTGAACTCAATGATGTAAGGGAGGTCAGATAGTAATCAATTTTTAGTCTTTATTGGTGGCATAAAACTTAGGCTCTAAGGGGTGGTGGATAGGGGTTTGTGTTGTGAGGATTCCTAAAAGGCTGATGGATCCCTTGTAGTAAGATATTTTATGGCTCACCAACTTATTGGATTTGTCTTAGTTTTGGTTAATATCTCAAATAAGTATTTTATAAATCTCCAAATTAACCGTTTCTTTTTATCTACTTTATAAATATATCTATGGGTAGGGGACCCGTTGAACCCCGACAATTATCTAAAAAAAGTGAGACTTAAATCATAGGAATTGGTTGGTGTGGGGGATTGATGTAAATGCATCATTGGGGTCTAGTAAACACCTTTTTTAAAATGGACTATTCTTAAAGAATGATCAATGAATAAATATGCTTCAAGGAAAAAATACTTTGATCAACCTCAAGACCTTGTTAGACTTCCTTCTTTATCAAAATTGTTAAAAAGACTTTTCACTACTCTTAAAATATGAATCAAAGGTTAAAAGTATGGTTCAATATTTTTAAAAATTTTAAGGTTGAAAACAACAAGAAAAAATAGTCAATTCTTTTATTTTTTATCCTTTCAATTAACACCTACAAACTGGTTCGTACACAATCATCAATATCTACTATACTATAAATAACCAACCTATACACTAATTTATAAGGCCTTCAACAAGGCATTTACTATTTTAAATGACCTCCTAAGACTCTAAGACTCTTGACAAAACCAAATTAACATATTTATAGTGATGCTCCTGTTTTCACCAAATCTTACACCCTAAGACAAGTCGTTCAAGCTTATTCTAGATTTGTGAAACATGAGAACATTTCTAGGTATGTGGGTGTATCTATATTAGAAATGAACCTATGGATTTAAGGGTTGGCTCCCTAAATGTATCATGCATTGTTTATCACTTAAACTATTTCTTACTTATGGGGAAAGAGTTAGAGAATGCATAAATTGAACCTACTCTAAAGGAGGTGATGCACCAAAAATGTCTTCCACATGACTAATATATTTTTACCACAAATGAAACAAAGCATATTGACTAGTCTATAAGATTTTAATGGGTTCTAATATGATTATTTCAATATAGAGGTGAGATGTGAACAACAACATAAGGCAAATGAACCAAAGGGTATATTTCACACTCCAAGGATAATTGTACACTTGAAAAAATATTTACACTCTAAAATGCACACTATATGACATGTTAGACTAGGAATTCTTGCTCAAACATGAAAGGAAATATAAATAATTATCACTTCTCATCACCATACATCACTTTTAGATTAGACAATTATTCAAAACTTAGAAACAAACTTGTATTAATGATCAAAGGTAAAATATAACATCAATCCAGTAGGGCTTCACTATACATTATGTGGTGGTGTTTATAAGGGTCAAAATGGTAGCTACTTATAGTATTTAAGAGAGAGAAGTGGGAAACAAGAATCCCCAAAAGGGAATCAAATCAATTCAACCTCATTTGAACCATGGTTTCAACTGCTTGAATAATTATGCTCATTCAAGCTTCCTAATTGATTTGGGCTTCTTTAAGTGGTTGCACAATTACAATATTCTTTCATTGATGTTCCCTGATGGTTGCAATGGCAGGATCAAGTGGTTTCAAGCTGAGTTATAAAATGAATGTAGTTAGAATAATTAAATCCATCTATTAAAAACTTATCCTAGTGCTAACTATTTCAAACTAGTTTATCATCACGTGTATAATGGAGAGAGGAGGTCCCTTTCATGTAGTTAGTCCTAGAGATGAAACCATTGGAACCTACATGTATGCCTTCATGATATCCATTGAAATGCAAGATCTTATTCCAATTGGATCATGCTTAAACTAGTCTCCATGATCATGGGTCTATTATAGATTGAAAACTAATCTCAAACTATTGGTTTTCCTGTTAGGTCCAAATAGACTGTGCACAACTCCTTCTACTAATAATGGTGAACATAGTTGTAGAAATGACCCTAATTTCATCACTATTCTATGGCATTTAAACTAGCTTCAATGGCATCAGGATGACCCTATAAAACCTTGTTTCCCTTAGTTGAAAATGGCTTCTCAACCTTCACCAAAAAACCCTAGGCTCACCTTTGTTCTAATTGATCATCAAAAGCTAACTCAGCTCATTGACCCATTGACCAATCTTGCACCATAGATCTTGCTCAATATGAACACCCGCTAATCATTTATCCCCTAGCAATCAAATGCACTATTGACACTTATCATGCACATATTTACTTTTGAGGTTCATTGACCCCTTTGACCTTTGCTCATCATTAGATCTAAATACTTGATCAAACACCAACCGTTGATTTGTTGATACCCACTGTTTGTAAGCCAATGACTAGTTCATGATCTTAAAATTGACATCCTCATTATCATCAAATGATGTTCTTGAAATCATCATTAAGATCCCATAGACCATGTAATTTAAGCTCAAAATGGATTTCTATAATGGCTTGAAGTTGACATTAGCGTGAATGTCCTTTTTTTTACCAACTTTGAAGGCCTATAACTTGAATCACAAAAGTTATGGAGGCACCAAATTTTTAGGAAATGTTCTTGAGGCTAAAATAAATGAACCCATTTGATCCATTGGTCTTGAAAGACTTCAAAGTGAAGATATTAAATGCATAATTTGGCTATTCCACTTGATCCTGTGACATCCTAGCAATGGTCTAGTTCATTTGGCTAAGTGTGGGAAACTCAGCGAAATCTAACTGAGGAGTCAACTTTGAACATGCATAACTTCTACCTTATTTTGGTATATGATCTAAAACTTAACACGTAGTAATTAGGGACCAAGATGAACAAACCCATATGATCATTTTCTCCTATAGCTATTACATATGTGAGATATGGCCTCATTGATATGCTTACTTGGCTTTATTTAAGTTCCTTGTAAATTGGCTAAGTATGGAAACTTAGTGGATTTTAATTGAGAGGCCAACCTTGGATCTTCATATCTTTTACTACGCTCAAGTAGATGACCTAAAAATTGGCACATATGTTATTGGGACTAATGTGAATAAACCCAAATGATCAATTCTCATTGACTCGTCTACACATGGAAATTATGACATCAACAAAGTTCCTACTCAAAATTTCTACCACTAGACCCAAGATGTCTAGATGAGCACAATGAAGAACTAGATGAATACCAGGAGCTTCCTAAGTCATTCCAAGCACTCTGAACATCCCATAAGGTCTCTGTAACACTCTCCATATACTCATCTATTAACAACTTGATCCATGCTCTAATTGCATTGATCACATGCAGACTTGCCACTTGTATATATGACTCTAAAATTGTCCCTTAGACACCAAATGACATAAGGACCAAGCTAGACTATGACCAAAACTTAGAATGGCATATAAAATGACATAAAATGAGTTACAACATACCCTATAGCATTATAAAATCCCCCTATACAATATTTTGACTATAGGGGGTTGATCCATTTTGGCCTGTGGAGAAAAATGGTCAACATCTTTGGCAATTTCCCAAGGGTGACATGCTTTCTATGCCATGACTAGTTGTCTAACCCCATACATTGGGTTATGGAGTCAAAAATATATAGGTTAGACATATAAACTACCTTGAATGACACACAAAACATAGAAAATAATAGGAATAAAACATAAAGCAAGGAACTAATAAAAATACAATATGCTTCAAAATCACTTATTGGGACACAACATAACAAGAAAGGAAACACACACCTAACCTAATATTTACAAGACAGACCTGTAGCTCTCAATAGCAGGGTTTTAAATGTATCCAACTCATAGAGATAGGCAATTCTTCTCCATTCATCCTTTCTAACTGAAAAGAATCATTTTTATTTCACTTGGTGATGACATACAGTCCACTCCATAGGGCATCAAATTTGGTATGCCTCCCCGATTTTGCTCTATCTTCATCCCATTTCAAGACTATGTCACCTTCTTAAAATGATCTTAGATTTTCCTTCTTGTTAAAATACCTCTTCATCAATACCTGGTAATTTTGCATGGCTTGATGAGATTTACCTCTAGTCTCTTGCAACTCCATTAATTATATCAATCTCACTTCTATTAGAGGGTTCTCAAGAAACTCTAGTTGATGCACTAATTGTAATGCAGATAGATCTTGAGAGATAAACAACCTGGCTTCCCTTCCATAGAGAAGCACAAAAGGAGAATTCCCTATTGACCTCTTGGGAGTTATCCTATCATACCATAAGGTTATCTTCAATTTGGTGTGCCAATATCTTTGGTTATGCTCCAAGGTTCTCTTGATTTTGCTCTATCTTCATCCCATTTCAAGACTATGTCACCTTCTTAAAATGATCTTAGATTTTCCTTCTTGTTAAAATACCTCTTCATCAATACTTGGTAATTTTGCATGGCTTGATGATATTTACCTCTAGTCTCTTGCAACTCCATTAATTCTATCAATCTCACTTCCATTAGAGGGTTCTCAAGAAACTCTAGTTGATGCACTAACTCTAATGCAGATAGATCTTAAGAGATAAACAACCTAGCTTCCCTTCCATAGAGAAGCACAAAAGGAGAATTCCCTATTGACCTCTTGGGAGTTATCCTATCATCCCATAAGGTTATCTTCAATTTGGTGTGCCAATATCTTTGGTTATGCTCCAAGGTTCTCTTCATGATTCTAATTAGGTTCTTATTAGTATATTTAGCCAACCCATTACCTTGAGGGTAATAGTTGGATGAAGTACTCAAGAATACACCATTACTATTTTCCTAATCAGTTATCCTAGCACCCATAAAAGCAAGATCATCATCTAAAATAAAATAAAGGTGTCAAACCTTGTTATGATGCTCTCATAGAAAGCTAAGATATCACTCTCATTAGCCTCCTTCAATGCTACTTCCCCAACTGATCTCATAAAATAGTCAATTTCTATGAGTATTTATTTATGACCATCACTTGATGGGGGATTTATCATGCCAATGAAATCAAGACCCCATTATATGAAAGGTTATTCTACTTAGATAGGCTTTAGAGGAAGAGTTTCAATATTCTACTTTCCTACAAAGAAAGCACATTGTCCATACCTTCTCACCCAAGCATGCAAATCCTTGAAGAGGCTAGGCTAATAATAGTTATCCCTCATGATCTTGGTAGTTTTGGTTCTTGGAGAGAAATGACCTCCTATTATCCCATCATGGAACTTCTCAAGTAACACTCCAAACTAGTCATTATCAATGCATCTCAATAGCACACCATTGATGTCCCTCCTAAACAATACACCATCCACAAGAGAAAAGGTAAAAGATTATAATCTAAAATATCTCATTTGTGATCTATTCATATTATCGTGATACCATTTTTGAGAAATCTGATCATATCCTATGTCAAAATTTGTAGGGGCAATGAACTAGTAGGTTACGGACACTCATGGTTGACTAGAGCCTCTTATTTTAACTATTGAAGATCTAAAGCTAGATGTTCACAAAGGCCTTTACCCCTTACCACTTTTTTAACTTTGATATCAACATCATACTCCATTACCTTAGTGATCCACCTTGCTCTCTTTTCACTGAAATCTTTGCTCAAAAGAAACTCTTTGGTGTTGGGATGAGAGACCATAACATGAATCTTGTTATTTGACACCATATATATAAACTTATTTAGTCCTCTTACAACAACAAGGACCTATTTCTCCACAAAGGTGTAATTGACTTCATTATCTTCTAAACCTTGAATGAATAATGCAATTGGTTGTTCCACACCCACATCATTCTTTTGCATCAGCATGGCTAAGATAGTATCAAGGTTAGAAAATGAAAACAACATGAATTCCTTAGTAAAATTAGGAGTCACAAGGGTAGGAGCTTCTATAATTTCTTTATTTATGGCTTCAAAATTGATCTTACCCTCTTTGGTCCAAGAAAATACTTGGTTCTTCCTGAGCATAGATGTGATAGGTTTTACTAAAGATGCAAAACCAGGTATGAACTTTATTAAAAAATTTATCTTAACCAATAAACTTTGAATACATTTCTTATTCAAGGGAAATTATAAGGCTAGAATATCCTCTATTCTCTAAGCATCAATAGTCAAACCATCTTTGGAAATAATATGTCCTAAGACCTTACCTTCATGAACAACAAAGATACACTTCTTTGGATTAAGATATACTCTATATTGATTTTATCTTTAAAACACTTGCCTTAAGTGTTTCATGTGCTCATTATCATCCTTATAAAATACTATTATATCATCTAGATAAACTTGTAGGATCTCATTAATCAAACATTTGATGGCCATGTTCATTGCTCTTTGAAAAGTGGCACCAGCATTAGACAAACCAAAGGGCATCTTCCTATAAGCAAAGGTCCCCCATTTGGTAGTGAAGGCTATCTTGAACTGATCATCTTCATTGACTAAAATCTTATTGTAGCCTAAATATCCATCTATAAGGGAGAAACATTGAGAACCTAAAACCACTTGTATAATCTGCTCCATCAGGGTAGAGGATAGTGATATTTGAGTGACACTCTATTAAGATTTATAAAGTCTACATAAAGCCTTATCTCCCCATTCTTCTTTCTAATAGGCACAAGGTTAGTTACCCATGTTGAATTCTTGATGGGAAATATTATCTCAAATTTAAGGATTTTGGTAAGCTATATCCTCATGAGTTGTTCAACCTTGGGGTTGATGAATCTTTGTTTTATCTAACTAGTTTAACTCTCAGTTTCAAATCGATGGTATGGTATTCTAGGATAGGATCAAATCCTTTGAGTTCCTTATATTCCCAAGCAAATATATCATAAAACTCTCTACACAACTCAATGAATGTTTCCTTCTCTAATGTAGATTATACCTTGTCTAGTTTGAGGACTTTGTCTTTGAAGATCAAGACCCTTTCACAATTCTCCTATTTTGTAGATAAACTTACTTTCTCCTTCCACTTCAAATAATTCCCATTAAAGATACTTTCTAAGGTCACCAAACCCTTAGGTATCTTATTGGTCCTTAGTTTCCCAATCTGATCACCTAATTATTCTTAGATCTTTCTCTGATTTCTTGAAGAAAACTCAGCCTCATTTTGCAAGAAGCATGCAATGTGTTTATCATTGTCAAACACTTTCCAAGACACTTGATTATTAGGTATATAAGTTCTGATAATGATCTTAATATGAGACTACTTTCCTTCTTATTTTATGGTAGTTGGAGTATTAAATTGAGCTCCTATAGCTGCTCGTCTATCAGCATGACTATTTTACTCCCTAGGGACTGAGTGAATACGGAGTGCATTAAATTCTTCAACAAAATCCCATACCCTATGAATATATGAATTAAGAAAAGGGTTATTGGTATTAATCACATTTCTCACCTGATTCACAACCAATTCACTGTCTCCATACTCTTGCAGGTTCTTGATTCCTTTTATCCTTGCCCATTGAAAGTCATGAATCAAACCTTCATACTCAGCCACATTACAAGTTCAACAAAAATTAAATATGTATGAAGCATAATATTTTTATTTACATGTAGATACAAACATAACACCAGCTCCTACACCAACTTTACTTCTTGAACCATCAAAAAACATCTTCCACAGTTCATCATCTTCACCCTCTTCCTTGGAAAGTAGAGGTGTTGGTATTCCTTCTTCATGTATACAATATACTCCTAGATCAGTTTCCTCCATTAGAGAATAAGGATCTTTATCATAATTATTAGTACCATATTCATCAAGAAATAAATATTGAATACCCTCAAGCTTGGAGGAAGTGCCATCGTCTAGACTAGAATCCTTTTCTTCATGAACAACACAATTTAAATTAGAAATTATATCAATGTAAGGTTCAATATGAAACCTTGTAAGAGGTTGTGTCCTAGTTTTCATCTTGGCCTGTATCTTGTTCTAAAGTCCAATAAATACCAATTATTTGAGAGATATCCACCTATTTTGGCTGTAAAGTCTCTTGAAAGGTAGATTGCAAAGTGGGTTGGGAGATAAACCACAACTATGTCTTATAAGATAGGAAAATTGGGACAACCGTGCAAAAAAACCTTCAATATTTTTATCATCCTTACTTTATTGGTAGGTGTACCACCTAATTTAAGGACCCCTTTGTTATGTGTCTCATATTTAAGGCCCAACTTGTCAACTATAATTTTGGGCATGATAAAAGTAGAAGCTCCACTATCAACTATGCAATTATGTACCAATTTGTCACCTCTATTGAGGGTGAGTTAAAATGATGGAGGTTTCTCAGCCCCAGTAGATGGTTCAACAATGGTACTAAGAGAATTTTCAAGAACAACATGGCCATGACTTTGATTTGAGGTTGAGACAATAACAGGGATAGTGAATAATTATTTTTGTAAGAGCTATATGACCAGGAATATGAAGGACATCCTAAATGAAAATGGATGTTTTAGTGTTATTTAAAGAATCTACAATGTTTAGAAAATCCAAACCTAATTTATCTTAGGCCTTTTTAGGTAGAGAATTACTTATAACTTGAAAAATAGGGGCAAAACTTACCATATTTTGACTTGTTGGAGGTGTATAAACCTTTATAAATGTCATACTTGTAGTTATGTCTTATTTCCTTATAAGAGGATTGGATGATCCTATGGGTATGTCGTTTCCACCTCCTAGATCCTTCCTCTTGGACCTTGTATTGTCTACAATAGAGGCTCTTTGATTTAGCACAAAAGTGTCTTCAACCAAAAATTGGTGAATATCTCTCCTTGAGGTTTCAAACCCTCATTAACTTACATCATTACCTCATCCTCATTTGATAGGAGGGAGTAATAACCCCTTGAGACACCAGAGCTTATTCTCCATTCTGATTGGCATCCATGAATTGGTCTTGCTTCCAATATTTTCCCTACACCAAATTGCTATGAATTGGTACCATATCCTTTACATTGGTGGTAGAGTTAGGATTGTATGCATTAGTAGGCCTATTAGGAATAGGATACCATTGGCATCTTCCTCTTCCATATTGTTGACCATAATTTTGATGATAGGGGTAAGTATTCTGATAGGCACCTTGTTGAATATTAGCTTGTCTATTTTGAGCCTCTAAGGCTAGGAACTTTGTTTTCCAATCAACATTATTTTTTGTTTGCCTAGGAGCCACCTTAGTTTTGGTATTGGCATCAGGAACTTGGGCTACATCTGGATTACTAGCAGAAGCATGAGGCAAAGGAGGCATAAAATCTTTAGGTGAAAATCTTCCAGCTTGGATGAGATTATTTTCATCTTTGATAGAAAGCTCATATGCTTAGGGGAGGGTGGATCCTCCCATGGATTGAAGCATGACAACAATTTTAGTCTCAATGGCTCTTAAGTACAGAGCATAAAACTATTAGATGGTCTCATAGGAGGAGGTAACCTATGCCAAGTCTTATAAAACCTTTCATTGAATTCATGCATTATTTCTTTGGGTCCCCTCTTTATCACATTGTTTTGATGTATGAGAGAAGCATGGTCACTTTCATTTATAAATTTGGAAGTCAACAACACTCCAAACTCATAACATGTTGTGATGTATCCACCTTCTAGAGTCCTATACCAATCAAGGGCCTTCCCTTTAAGGGACATGGAAAGGAGTCTAATGGAAATGTTCTCTCGAACAATATTGTGGAAAATGCAAAAATTACAAACATATCTAATGTGTTCACTAGGTGTGATATGACTCTCACCATTGAATATGGGCACACCTTTTGTGGCTTTAGGAGGGATGGCATCATATGCATGAAGTTGGATTGGATTATTAGTGTTGAATTTAGGGAAAGCATGAGGCCTAGCCATGTCTTCTTCTTCAATATCTTAAACTTCTTCAGCCTCTTTAACCTCTTCCTCTCTAGTGAAATATACTCATTCTTAAAAGGGTGTATTAGGCTATGGATACTAAATTACAAGAGGAATCGCAGGCAAAATGGGTAGGTTAATAAGATTGGATGTTCTAATAGAAGATGACCTAGTGAGAACCATGAATTATGGGGGAAATTTTATAACAAAATAATGGTTTGAAACCATATTTACCTTGAGGAGTCACCAAATGAAGAGTATCAAACCAATTTATAGTTAGTTTTTGTCAACACTAGCATTCACCTTGACAAGTTGTATTGAAGACAATGTGTCCCATCAAGCATGCCAAAACTATTACCACTAAATCTTCTACCTTAGGAGAGTTTTCTCAAGCTTCTTATATATTTTGGACACATGGGAACATTTCTAGGTATGTGGGTGTACCTATATTAGAAATGAGCCTCTAGATTTAAGGGCCAGCTCCCTGAATGTATTGTGCATTGTTTATCACTTAAACTATTGCTTACTTATGGGGAAAAGAGTTAAAGAATGTATAAATTGAACCTAATCTAAAAGAGATGATGAACCAAAAATGTCTTCCACATGACCATCATATTTCTACCATAAATGAAACAAAGCATATTGACTAATCTCTAATCTTTTAATGGGTTCTAACATGAGTATTTCAATATAGAGGCAAGATGTGAACAACAACACAAGGCAAATGAACTAGAGGGAAGATTTCACACTCTAAGGACAATTGTACACTTGAAAAAAGATTTACACACTATAATCCACTCTATATGACTTGTTAGCCTAGGAACTCTTACTCAAACATGAAAGGATAAGGGAAGGAAGGATAGAGAATTATTACTTCTCATCATAATACATCACTTGCAAACTTAGACAATTATTTAAGACTCAAAAAAAGACTTGTATTAATGCTCAAAGGTAAAATATAACATCAATCCAGTATGGCTTCACCATACATGGTGTGGTGGTGTTTACAAGGGTCAAAATGGCAGTTAATTATAGCATTTGAGAGAGAGAAGTGGGAAACAAGAAGCCCTAAAAGGGAATCAAATTAGTTTAACCTCATTTGAACTATGGTTATAATTGCTTCTATAATTATGCTCATTCAAGCTTCCTAATTGATCCAGGCTACTTCAAGTGGTTGCATAATTACATTGTTATTTCATTGATGCCCCTTGATGGTTGTAATGATATGATCAAATAGTTTCAAGCTAAGTTTTGGAATCAATGTAGTTATAAAAATTGAATACATCTATTAAAAACTTGTCCTAGTGCTAACTGCTCCAAACTAGTTTGTCATGAGGTGTATAGTAGAGAGAAGAGGTCCCTTTCATATAGTTGGTCTTAGAGATGAACCATTGGAGCCTACATGTATGCCTTCATGGCATCCATTGAAATGCTAGCTCTTATTCCAATTAGATCATGCTTGAACTAGTCACCAAGCCCATGGGTCTACTATAGATGAAAAACCAATCTCAGACTATTAGTTTTCCTATTAGGTCCAAATAGACTATGCATAGGTCCTTCTTCTAATAATGGTGAACATAGTTAGAGAAATGAACCTAACTGCATCACTTTGACCACTCCATGGCATTTGAACCAGCTACAATGGTGTTAGGATGACCTTAAAAAAAATTGTTACCCTTGGTTGAAAATGGCTTCTCAACCTTCATCAAAAAACCCTAGGCTCACCTTTATTCTAATTGGCCATCAAAATATGACTCAATTCATTGAGCCATTAACCAATATCATACCATTGATCCTGCTTGGTACAAATTCCCATTGATCATTAATCCCCTATTAGTAGAACACATTATTGACACTTATCATGCACATATTTTATTTTTATATTTGTTGACCCCTTTGACTTCTGCTCACCATTAGATCTGAATGCTCTATCAATGCCAACCATTGATTTTTTGGGACCTACTATTTGAAAACTAATGGCTAGTGAATGATCTTAAAATTAATGTCTTTACTCCCATAAAATGATGTTTTCATGACCATCATTGACATCCCATAGACCATTAAATTTAAGATCAAAATGGATTTCTACAGTGGCTTTAACTTGACATTAATGTGAACATCCTATGTTTTTTTACCAACTTTGAAGGCCTATAACTTGAAGCACAAAAGTTATGGAGGTACCAAATTTTTAGGAGATTTTCTTGAGGCCAAAAGGAATAAACCCATTAGATCTACTAGTCTCAAGAGCCTTTTAAGTGAAGATATTAAATGCATAAGTTGGTTGGTCCACTTGATTCTATGTGACATCCTGGTGACGATCTATCTCATTTGGTTAAGTATGGAAAAGTAAGCAAAATATGACTGAGAAGCCAACTTTGAACATGCATAACTTCTACCATGCTTCAGTAGATGATCTAAAAGTTATTTCATATCAACTAGGGACCAAATTGAACAAACCCATTTGATCATTTTATCTTGTAATTGTTGCATGTGTGAGATATGACCTCATCGATATGCTCACTCAACTTTATTTGAGTTCCTTGTGAATTGGTTATGGAAACTTAATAGATTTTGACTAAAAGGCCAACTTTGGATCTTCATATCTTCTACTCTACTTAGGAGGATGACCTAAAACTTAGTGCATATGTTCTTGGGACTAATTTGAATATACCTAAATGATCGATTCTCCCTAACTCATGTACACATGGAAATTATGAAATCAGCAAAGTGCCTACTCAAAAATTTTGCCACTAGACCCAATATGTTTAGATGAGCACAATGAAGAACTAGATGAATTCCAAGAGCTTCCTAAGTCATTATAATCACTCTTAACATCCCATAGGGTCTCTACAACCTTCTCCATCTACTCATCCAGTAGTAACCTAATCCATGCTCTAACTACATTCATCACCATGGAGACCTACCACTTGCATATATGACTCTAAAATGATCCCTTAGACACCAAATAACATAAGGACTAAGCTAGAGTGTGACCAAAACTTATAATGGCATATGAAATGACATCAAATGAGATACAACATACCCTATAACATTATAAAAATCTCCTTTACAAGATTCTAACTATAGGGGGTTGATCCATGTTGGCCTGTGGGGAAAAATGGTCAATAGCTCCTACATCACAAAACTAGTAAAATAACCTCATTTCAACCTCTTTTCATATAATAGACCATACAAAATAACTTTGGCATGTGGCCATTCTATAACTAGTATTGAAGGGTATGATTGTTATTATATCGAATGGGTTTGTGGGTTGATTAGAAATTATTGTCCCTTCTAATAAAAGATGGATTACTAGTGTGGTATGACATGGTATGGTATAGTCAATAGGGTACCATTGAAACCTTCTAGAATCATGACACTTGTTTACTAAGATTATTTGCTTAAAGTTATTAAAAATGTTTGTTTTCCCCTCACATTCACCATTTAGGTCCCTATTAGTTTTCCACACATAAGGAAATAAATAATAATCAATAGCAGTAAGTGTTAAAAAATCCTAATATGTACCATTTCATTATCTTAGCCATTTCATAACAATAATTTAGGGCTATCTAAATCTTAGTAATTTCATAACATAAAGTGGTAAACAATGAATAAAAGGTTCATGTCAAGATAAATAAATCACACAGTTTAGATACAGTAGAAATTACATTAAATATATTAAATACCTAACAAGAAGGATCTACAAAAATGACAATAAAAAATAGAGTCAATGCTTCTACCACTAATTCCATAGTACACTAACAGTCTATAAAATAATTTTTTTGGCCTTCGAATGGGAGAGAAAATAATGGCAAGAGAAAAAACTTAAACTTAACCCTAATTTTGAAATGTGTGGAAATTTTTATTATAATATATTAAATTTATATTATGTAATATAGAATATTATAATATTATATTACATTATTTAATATATATTCCCTACACCTATAGAGGTTGATATGAGTAAACTTCTTCTACAGGGATATGATGAGAATGCATATTGTGATTTGCAATAGGACCATAGGAATTCTACTAACATATCCTTTTCCTTGAAATATAAACTTCAGTACTTATATGAGTCCCAACAAATTGTAATTGATGGGTCTCATACAATGGGTTTTAGATAACATCCAGGGGATCATTATAATTAGGAAATATTCAATGAAATTTATAAAAGTTCAAATATATAAATAGAAGTAAAATTATCATCATGGAAATTTGGAACTGATGGTAATGATTTAGAAATAATAAGCTCTTTCATAATAAGTGTAGTTTCATCCACATTTTTATAAGATGTAACATTAATAGTATCTTTAGGAGAAACATGTGGTGGTGGTAAACTTGAGAATTCATCATCACTAGGCATAATAGGCATACATGGAATAGTTGGTGTCTTTACAACATACATGTTTACTTCAAATTTATATCCAATTTATAAACCCAAAATTCTTCTTAGTTGCATCTAATTTTTTAGTACCATTGTAACAAAATCAATTTATCTATTTCAATCACCAAGACAAACCCTGATCAACCACAATTAAGCTATTTATTCAGTGAATACAGATGCCCCATGATTGAAACCAAGGCAATTATAGTTTTGACATAGAGATTGTGTTAAAAGGCTATATATTTTCATGAAAAAGCAAGCCATCATAGACTAAAGCACTGCATGTTGATTCAGATCCCGATAGGTCTACACCCATAATTACTTTAGATGAACTTATTTTGACATTGTCACGAGTTTAGAGTAACTAGGTTTAACTTCTGATTTACACTCTTTCGCTTTACATAACCTATTTTACCAATACATATATGCATACATACATACATACATGATACACACACACCTGTGTGTGTGTGTATCATGTGTGTGTATGTGTATAATTTTGGTTATTATATAAATATTGTATAATATATATCATAATATTTGTATATATTAAACATTATTTATATAATATATGTTAATATAGTTTGTAAATCAATATTATATATTATATATTTTAGTATAATATATTTAAATGTATATTATATAATATATAATATTATAATACTATATTACATTATTTAATGTATATTCCCTATACTTATATAGGTTGATATGAGTAAACCTCTTCCATGGGGATATGATAAGAATGCATACTATGATTTGCAACACAGTCATAGGCATTCCACTAACAAATGCTTTTCCTTGAGATATAAGCTTCAGGACTTATACAAGTTCTAATAAATTACACTTGATAGGTCTCATACCATGTGTTTTGGATCACATATAGGAGTTCATCATAATTATAAAATGTTCAATAATCTGCTACAAGACCATATAATGAAAATTACAGAAGTTCAAATATATAAATAGAAGTAAAATTATTATTGTGGAACTTTGGAACTAATAGTAATGATTTATAAATAATAGGCTCTAGCATAATAAGTGGAGTTTCATCTATATTTTATGGATATGTAACATTAATAGTATCTTTAGGAGAAACAAGTGGTGGTGGTATACTTGAAAATGCATCATCACTAGGCATAGTAGGCATACATGGAATAGATGGTGTCTTTGCAATATATATGTCCACTTCAAATTTATATCCAATTTATAAACCCAAAATTCTTCTTGGTCACTTCTAATTTTTTAGTGCCATTATAAAAAAAGCAATTTCTCTATTACAATCACCAAAACAAACCCTGATCAGCCATAGTTGAGCTCCTTATCTAGTGAATACAGATGCCCCTAATTTAAACTAAGGTAGTTACAGTTTTTACATAGAGATTGTGTTAAGAGGCTATCTCTTTACACGAATAATGCAAGCCATCATAGACTAAAACATTGCATGATGATTTAAATCCTAATAGATTTGTGCCCATAATTTCTTTAGATAAACTTATTCTGACATTGTCATGGGTTTGGAGTAACTAGGTTTAACTATTAATTTACACTCTTTTTCTTTACATAACCCCTCTTACTAATATATACATACATATATGTGTGTGTATAATATTTTTTATTATAGAAATATTGTATAATATATATCATAATATTTTTATATATTAAATATTAATTATATAATATATATGTTAACATAGTTTATAAATCAATATTATATATTATATATTTCAGCATTATATATTTAAAATTATATTATATATTATAATATTATATTACATTACTTAATATATATTTCAGCATATATTTTAATATAATATATATAAATATCATTTTATAATAAATATATCACTTGCCTTCAGTTCAACTTGACTAATCCCAAGGTGTATTTGCATTCAATTGAAACAGGTGGGAGTCCCCATTGAATTTGAAATTTAAATTTACTTTACAAAATGGGATCTATATAATTTTAACACATTTTTACTAGAAACAAAAACCATTGAACATGTCTGAGTAGATACATATTTTGAGTTTTTTTTAACATACACTATAGAGCACTAACGGATCATAACAGAGTAGGTTGCAGAGTGGTTGAAGCATTTACCATATTTGCTACTGTCATTTCTACATATCCTTATTTCTAGGTATTTAATCTTAATAGTATTTAATATTTTTTAACTCTATCTAAAATGTGTGATTTTTTGTGTTGACTTGGCCCTTTTTTTCATTGTTTAGTGTTTTATGCTATGAAATCACTATGATTCGAATAGTCCACTTAGAGTTTTGTTATGAAATGGTTGAGATAATTAAATCATAGATTTAGGGTTGTTTAACACTTACTCGTATTAATTATTATTTATTTCCTTGTGTGTGGAAAACTAATAGGGACCCAAATAGTGAATGTTAGCATAAATATGACATTTTTTAATAATTGTAATCAAATAATCTTAGTAAATAATATATTTAATAGTTTCAAATCTAAAAAATTATAGATAATCACTCAGACAAACCAAAATGACTAGATTATGACCTCATAAAGACTCATTGATGTCTAAATGCTCTTTTCTCTTGGAATAATTTCCTAGGCTATAAATATGTAGATGCATGGACTTTATACCAACTTAAACTGCTATGCATATTCAACTAAAAATAGAATGACTAGAGGCTAGGGTTCTTTTGTATGGTATGCTATATATAATGAGGTTGAAACGAGGTTATTTTATGAGTTTTGTATAGAATGAGATTACTTTACAAGTTTCAAATTTGAAAAATTATAGATAATCACCTAGGCCAACCAAAAAGACTAGTTGAAAACCTCACAAGGACTCAAATTATCACAAAACCATAGCCAAGTTAGTATGATTTTCTTTAGATAAGTTGAAAATAAGCAAAAAAATGGTATCAAGTTGGTAAATAAACTCTTAAGAAAAAATAATCAAACATATTTTTATCAAGCTAGCCAATACAGTTGTAAGCACATAAACAAATATCAAGATAGCTAACACAATATACAAAAACACATAACAATATTGTGATGTCCAATGCAGTTCTTAGATAGATAGATAGATAAATGTATTGTGTAGGTCGATACAGTTAGAATTTAAAATGTATGATGGTTTGGAATATTTTAAACAGAATAATTATACAGATTATTTATTACATGGAATAATATCGATCCATAACTTAAAAAAAGTAATTATAGCATTGATTTATAATTAAATATATATGTTTAATGTGTGATATTAAATTAGATATGGTGAGATTCACTTGAAATCATTTACATCTCAATAGAAATTAATACTTTAAAATAACTAATACAGATGGTTTGGAGTATTTTAAACAAATTAATTATACAAATTATTTATTACATGGAATAGTATCGATCCATAACTTAAACAAAGTAATTATAGCATTGATTTATAATTAAATATATATGTTTAATGTGTGATATTAAATTAGATATGGTGAGATTCACTTGAAATCATTTACATCTCAATAGAAATTAATAATTTAAAATAATTAATACAGATGGTTTGGATTATTTTAAACAGAGTAATTATACAAATTATTTATTACATGAAATACTATCGATCCATAACTTAAACAAAGTAATTATAGCATTGATTTATAATTAAATATATATGTTTAATGTGTGATATAAAATTAGTTATGGTGAGATTCACTTGAAATCATTTACATCTCAATAGAAATTAATACTTTAAAATAATTAATATAATTTTCCTATTTGAGTAGCCTCATTGGTGGAAAAAATATCCAGTAGTCACATCATAAGAAATAAATATTTGTTTAAGTACTCTCTAACATTAATAATGATTGATTTAGACTATGTTAAATTAATGTGAGATTAATATGATGATATTTGAGCGATTAATCTTGTATTAAGGTGTCAACGTTGATTATCAAGATCATGTTAAATTAATGTGAGATTAAAATGGTGATATTCAAGTGACTAATCTTGTTTTAAGGTGTCAATGACGATATGCTTTAGCATTTAATAAAGGGTTCATTCATGACTAAACATGTTATCATTGAATAGTGACAATGTTCCCTATTTTTTTTACATATAAATAATCTACAAACTATTTGTGTTTTTACATTAGTTTTATTATCTATTTATAAAGGCTAAAACATAAAATAAAATGATAAATGACTTTAAGTTAACTCTGACGTATTAGGGGATTGAAATCAAACTATGCATGTAGATAACCCTACCATATTGGTAGGGTTGTTTTTGCTACAATGAATATCAACTCTATAGGATTAATAGTGAGTTTATTCTTCTAAGTTATTGTATTTTATATTTATTGATTATTCTTTTAGGAAGTCTACTTTCTCACATATGAAAGATTCTAAATTTTGAGAAAATTGTGGTAACAGTCATGATGTCAGGGTGGATCCAAAAATTCCTCTATTCTATAATCGGATGCTAAAAAAATGGAAGTTAAAAATTGGATTTTGAAGTCCAACATGGAAAATTTTAATCCCAACATAGGAAATTTGAAGCCCAAGATGATATGGTTTGAAAACATGTTAAATAAAAGTTGATATTGTGTAAATTTTGGATCCAGATTCTTTTATAATATAGTTAAATATTATATTAGAAGTATGTAGCTCCCTTATTTTTTAATATAATATAGTTTGATCTATCAAGCCTCGAAATCTAATTAAAGTTTTGATTTAGTCACTAAGCATAATTTGGCCCCGATTAGGTATTTTTGCAATGGTTTCACAGAATAGAAATTGGATGGTTAAAAAACAAAAATTACATGTGTTATTTCTAATCTATATAATTTTCTAAAAAAATTACATAAAATGATATAATATATTTGTTTGACACGTGCATTGGTTAAAATATCTTGGTTTCTATTTATTTATTTTTTATCCCCATGGTTGAAGCATAGTTATTTCATAAAAGTGTTCCACTACCATATTTTTCAAAGATGTTATATAATTATAAATGATGGACAATATAAATTTTGAGAAAGTATTAGCATAGAAGTGTGCTTAAAACATAAGAGTGTTTCATATAGTATAGTTTTTATGTCAATTGATGCATTAAGATGCACATTGATAAGGATGCAAAGGGGTAGATAGGACATGAAATAAAGATATGTGGATGGGTCAATTCCAAGTCATGGTGTACATAAGGGATAAATGATGGTGTGTCATGCATTTTCCTTACATAGGGAATAAAATTTGATAGGCATTTAAATGTCATAATAACCATGATCTAGGGCACATCAAACTTGGGACCCAATGAGATGTTTATGCGATAAATGTCACTAAATTGTGCATTCATGATTTGTAGAGACTCAATGTGTGAAATTGGTCTATAGAGATGAGCTCAAAGCATGAACAAAATAGAAAATAAGTGTTTTAACAAGTCTTAAAACAATCAATTCACCCTTAATAAATAGAAATTACATTTCCTACAAATAGTCTTCTACTCCACTAAATGTGTTTTATTTATTTTTTCAAAATATCTCTATGCGTTCACTTTGTATAGCCATAACTCGACTATCCCCTACACACCATGATTTTAAATAAACCCTTGCAATGATAATTGTAATCAACATTAAAGGTATTATAATGCCCTTCAAGGTATCTCCTTTGAGATACCTTGAAAGAAAATTCTAATCATGTGCATGTTCCAGGTATCTACTAAGAGAACCCTTGAAGGTACTACAAGACCCTTCAAGGTATCTCCTAGAAGATACCTTGAAGTGAATTGTAGTACCTTAAAGGGTAAATTTAAGGTACGGTAACTTTAAGGTATCTACTAAGAGATACCTTTAAAACATGCATAATGGTGACCTTGAAGGTATTACAAGTCCCTTCAAGGTATCTCATAAGAAATAAAATTCTAATCATGTGCATGTTCAAGGTATCTACTAGGAGAACCCTTGAAGGTACTACAAGCCCATCAAAGGTATCTCCTAAGAGATACTTTGAATAAAAATTATGATTGTGTATATGTTCAAGATATCTACTAGGAGAACCCTTGAAGGTACTATAAGAGCCTTCAAAGTATCTCTTAAGAGATACCTTGAAGGGAATTATAGTACCTTCAAGTGTACCTTGAAGGTATCTCCTAAGAGATACCTTTCAAACATGTGTAAGGGTACCCTTGAAGGTATTACAAGGCCCTTCAAGGTATCACTTAGTAGTGCCTTAGAAAATAATTTGAAGGGCCTTGTAATACCTTCAAGGTTACACTTATGAATATTTGAAAGGTATCTCCTAAGAGATACCTTCAATGTCCCCTTTAATGTATGATAATGAAATTTGAGTTATATCTTAGGATAAGCCTTCAAGCACCTGGTAATACCTTCATGGGTAATTTGAGTTATATTTTAGGACAAGCCTTCAAGCACCTTGTAACACCTTCATGGGTAATTTGAAGGTATCTCCTATAAGCTACCTTGAAGGAAAAATCAACTCTTATTCATATTTGAAAGGTATCTCCTAAGAGATACATACAACATACCTTTGAATGTATTATAAGGCCCTTCAAGGTATCAACCAATAATGCCTTTAAGAATATATCTTTCAAACATTCAAAAGGGTACCCTTGAAATTATTACAAGGCCATTCAATATATCACCCATTTGTCCCTTCAAACATACTTCAAAAGGCATTGTAATATTTTCAAGGGTACCTTTATACATGTTTGAAAGGTATCTTCTAAGAGATACCTTCAACGTCCCCTTGAATATATGACAATTTTAAGGTATCTCTTAAGACATGCCTTCAAGGTCCTTATAATACATTTATGGGTTACCTTGAAGGAAAATTCCACTCTTGTTCATGTTTGAAAGGTATCTCCTATGAGATACCTTGAAGGTACCTTTGAAGGTATAAGAAGGCCCTTCAAGGTATCACCCAGTATTGCCTTTAAGGAGAGACTTTTAGAATATGCATAAGGGTACCCTTAAATGTATTATAAGACCATTTAAGCTATCACCCAATAATTCCTTCAAAGAGACACATTTCAAACATGCATAAGGGTAACCTTGAAGGTATTACAAGGTCCTTGAAGGTATTACATAGTTGTGTTGTCCCCCAAAAATATCACTCATTTTTGGGAAAACATTTGAACTATTTTGGTCCTACAGACCAAAATTGTCTCTTCCCTTTCTAAAATTTGTCCTAGGCATTCAAATTCCTCATTTTTAAAACTTATTAGGAATCTACGGACTCTGCACGCTTGAATCTACAAAATCTGTAGGCCAAGTTCAATGGACTCTGTAGGCAGGTTCATTTTTACAGGTTCAAAGGCTTCTACAGGTAGGTTTAATCAAAAGAATCACTTTCCAACAGTTAGTTATTTTTGGGATTGGTTCAGCACCTTGGTTCAATCAAAAATGTCCATTGGAAATCATTTAAGCAAAAGAGGCTTGAACCATTCAACCATTAAACCACTTTGGTTCAAAGGTTCAACGGGGTTAAGGTTTAACAGGTTCAAAGGTAGGTTCAAACAAATGGTTCAAAGGCAGGTTCAATCAAGCAGTTCAATGCTTTGGTTCACTCAGTTGGTTCATCCACTCAGTTTAACACTTTGGTTCATCACTTTGGTTCAATCAAATGGTTCGTCAATTGGTTCAAAGGCTTCATTTGAATCGTTAAACCAAAACTTGGTTCAACGGTTGGTTTAATGCTTCGGTTCATTCAATTGGTTCATCAGCTTGAACTATCAGCTTAAACCATTGGCTTGAACCATTTTGGTTCAAAGCTTGGTTCATCGGCTTGGTTCAACCAACTGGTTCAACATTTGGTTTAACCAACTGGTTCAACGTTTGGTTCAACCAAGCAGTTCAATGCTCTGGTTCAATCAAACGGTTCAACAGTTGGTTCATCACCTTGGTTCATCAGCTTGGTTCAAAGGAGCGATTCAATGCAAAAATTCAAAGAAGCCTCCTGAAGGACAAGTGCCCTTGCAGAGGGCACTTGGTCGACAAAATTACCCTTCAAAAGGGTCATTTTCAAAGAAGACCACAAAGGCAAATTCTTTTAGATTTTTTGTTTAAGGCAATTGAAAAAGACTAAGGCATAATTCCGTTAGACCTTTTGTCTGAAGGAATTTGAGAAAGAAGTCACGGGAGGAAATCTTGAAGGAATTCACAAAGACCAAGGCAAACTGAACAATTCTACAGACTTTTTATCTACAAGAAATTTCTGTAGACTTTTTGTCTATGGTAAAATGCCCGCAGAGAAAGCCTGGGGAAAATGCCCATGGAGACAGTCCGTAGGAAAGCTGCGAGAGACTACCGAAGATAAAAGGCTACTGAATGACCCTGAAGGGTAGGTGCCCTTGTAGGGGACTCTTGGCTACCAAATTAAAGGACACTTTCCTAAAGCTGAAGGGTCATCTTCCCTTTGAGAAGACATAAAACAAGAAATCTGAAGAAAGAACTTAGCTACCTGCCAGAAGAAAGAAGCCTGAAGGCCATTCAAAGACTACCTGAAGGGTAGATACCCTTATGGGGGCTTTTCCCAACCCAAAGTGGATCATTTCTTAAGGCCCAAAAGGGCAAGTTATTTTCAAGAAAGTGAAAAATAGAAAATCTGAAGGACTAAGGGGTGACGGTCTCAAAGACATAAAATTCAAGAACATTAAACTAGCCATTGAAAACATAGTGATAGGTGTGTGAACATCGATTTCAAAGCTCACAAAATAGCCGTTGATCCTTGTAGTCTATAGACCCGAATGCATTCAAAGGCTTTAAGGCCAAAACTAGTAGGAAATGACTAAGGAACAGAATAGCAAATTGAATCCAGGACCCGATTTAATTAACCAGAAAAGGAGGAATGATGAAGGATCAGATTGCCAGGTGGACATTGAAAGTTGCAAACTTTCAATAGTGTGACTTGTTTCTCTGCATTGAGAAAAACAAATGGGTAGATGCCCCTAATTTCTAGCCTATCTTCCTAACAGTTTTCAACGCAACATGATGTGTTACTATTCCTGAGTCCTTTTTGAAGAGGTTATATAAAGGACTCTCTTTTATTGTAAATAGATCTCTTTTTGACAATCAAAAATGAAACTCTGCCCAAATTAAAAGGCATTACTGAGACTTTGAGCTCAGATTGTTGATCATATTTTGTTATTGGAATAAGAAAGCAAGTGACTTTTTAGACTTTATGTTGTAATATCTTTGTTGTTGGGGAAATTGTTCTTATGTCTTTTTCCTTGATATATTCTCTATTCCTTTAATTCAACAAGCAGAATTAGTGAAAGTAGTCAGGAAGGTGTCCTGAAGAGTCAACTGTGGAGAGACTTTGTGCCCCCATAATTACCTTTAGTGTGTTTTCTTTTCATTTCTGTGTAAAGGACCTTAGGATGACATTGTGCCCTCATGGTCCTTTGTATCTTACTCTTGAGCAATATAGGTGGAGACTTTGTGCTGCATCTCAATTTTGTTGGTTACTACATCCTTGGTTACACTTTGCATTTACTACCAGGAGTATTCTTGTGGTTTGTTGAGTAGTACTTCTGAAAGAAGAGGAGTGCTTTCTGTCATTTCCCTTGAGTTTTTCCTTTGATCTGCATGCATCATCTCTAAAAAAAGAGAGATGGATGGTTTGTCCTACCCTTGAGTATTATTTTATGTATATATATATATATATATATATATATATATATATATATATATGTGTGTGTGTGTGTGTGTGTGTGTGTATATATGTGTGTGTGTGTGTATATATATATAGCATATCCATAGGGAACCTCCCCTTGATGAGAGAAGAGATCAGTCCCCTTTTGATGTGTTAAACCTACACATTTGGATGACTAATCTTCTTACTTTGGCTGATTAGACCTATTTTGTTTATCAGTACGATGATCGACAAAATATTCAACCAAAAAATTTTGGTGACTCCATTAGGGATATACATAATTCTATGTAATTTGGAACCTCAAGTTTCAGATTGAAACATCACCTGTGTCTTACCCATTATCATTATAACCCTTATCCATTACAGATTCTGGCGACTCCATTACTTGTCTTACCCATTATCCATTTATAGCCTTACCATCTTCCTCCACCTCCGTTATTTTATCTAGTCTACAAAACCAGAGCTACTAGGAAAGAGTGTGCAGTTTAAAGCCTCAAGCTTTAACTGAAGCAAGGTTAATTATTTTCCATTTGTGTTTCATAATCTAGCAAATTCAAGGTATACACGAAGCCAAAGGGCTAAAGGTATCATTGACCCTGTATTCGAGTTGGTACAGCAAAGTGATTTTGATCTATTTCTTTCACCATCTCATCTCCAAGAAACCAAGAGCTTTACTCCTACTAAAGTTAGATCTCCATTGCCAAATGAAGTATCTACTTCTGCTATTGATAAAGCTTTGCCAATAATTACCCCTCTGAGATTTTTTATCCCTCCTTTTCATAATACTATAATGATAGTTCAAGGCCCCTGGGGTAATGCTTTTGGTCCTCTCAATCTTACTCCACCTCTACATGAGCTTCCACATAGTTCAAGGAAGAATTTCCCCAAATTCTATGGGGATGGGAAAGTTCATCCTAATGAACACATTGCAGCTTTTAGCATAGCCTGTGGAGTAATTGGAGTAGAATTTGAAGATGTAGCAGTTAGGCTATTTGTAGAAACATTACAAGGTGCTGCTGCATATTGGTTTTATCATCTATAGGCTCAGTCAGTAACTAATTTGAATACCCTCAAAGATAAGTTTGAAGCTAGATTCAAACCTATAGAAGATGCACATGCACATCTAGCTCAACTTACACAGATGAAGAAAGAGCCACATAAGCCTATGAGGGATTTTATAGCCAAATTTGACAAATTGAGGAACAAAATTCTTGTAATTGCTCAACCTATAGTTGAGAATCTCAAATGCTTCTTCATTAATTCTCAATTACCTGAAGTAAGTTTTTTTTTGAGACGTGCTGGTCAAATAGATCTTGCTACAGCTCAACTTTTAGCCACTGAGGTAGAAGATGATCTCATCTTAGCAAGGAAGATAAGAAGAGATCCAAACAGAAATAGACCTTCATCATCTTATGAATATTCATCTATAGGCACCACTGATCCAATGGTGCAAAAGCTGGTAAATGAAGTGCTAGCCTTGAAAAGACAAATGGCACAAGTAATGTCTTCTGCTCCTTCCTACAAAGATATGCCAAGAAGGACATTTCCAAATCAGTCATATCAAGGTAATGCTGCTAGGAACCAAGGGCAGCCAGATTGTCTTCCTCCCCCACAAGGTAAACTTACCCTTGAAGCTCCTCCAACCAACTCAACAGTTGGATATTTGGAAACAGAACATGCTTTCTCTTTCCAACCTGAGTTTGAGCAAGAAAATGACGTTTATCTCTTCACGGAGGATCAAGAAAAATCAGTTGGCAACTCCCACATTGGTTTTTTGAACTACCAGGATGAACCCAAAAGTAAAGGAGAAGTTATTGATGGATCATATGCAGTGTTTACTAGGTCTAAGAACCAATCAGTCTAGCAAGCTGATAAAGGGAAGACAGAGGAGCAACCTCAACTAGTAATTACAATTGCTAAGTGTGGAACCACTCTGCCTTTTCAGTCAAAGGATCCAGTGATAACCCAAAATGTAAGTACATCAATTTCACCTTCACCTTCTACTTCAATTTCGCAAACTAGCCCTCCTCCCATCCCTCTTAAAACTCAGAAATTTGAAGTACCTTTCTCTGTACCTAGCTCAATTCAGCCATTTGACATAATCGATCATGTCAAAAAGACAAAAATACAAATGTCTAAATTTGAATATTTGTAAGCTAATCCTGATCAATTGGATAAGCTGGTCTAATGTGTCAAGAACCAAACTATCCCTGCAAGACAAGAGGTTAAGAAAATAATTCTTGATTCCCCAAAGAATATGCCCATTCCAAATAATCTTTTCATTACTACTCCAGCTACCCCTGGGAAAATAGAACCTTTCTATGTTTCCCTATTAATAAATGGTTATCAACTCAACAATTGCATCATTGATTCTGGGGCATCTGACAATGTCATACCTGCTAAAGTAGCTGAGTCTCTGGGTCTCACACTGACCAAGACATTTGGGAGATGTTTCTCCATGGAGAATAAGTAAGTACCATTGTTGGGGCAAATTAAAGAAGCCCAATTTGCATTGGCAGCCTTTCCAAACAAGAGAATCAAGATGACTATCTTGGTCGCTGATGTCCCATCATCCTATGGCATTTTGCTTGGATGAAATTTTTGCAAGGATCCCTATCCAAAGCAAGGATCCCTATCCAAGGCATAATGAAGAGATTGCTCCCTGAAAAGGAGGCAAAATACGTGGTCACCCAAACATCAACCCCTACAGCACAAATTCTATTTGAGTCTTCAGGCAGGGGTAATTATTTATTTACCATAGAGGATGTTCATGTTTCTACAAATGAAAGTCTTATAGCTAAAAATCTAGGAATTGATCCAAACAAGACTTCAGGAGAATTGGTAGGGCACAGTATAAGTAAGGAAGGATCTTCCATCTCTAATGAAGAGAAATCTGATAGGAGATCAGCTTCTAATGATGCTTCGATCCTAAAATCCAATGGCAGTAATTTTTCCACCAATGATGGAGTTGAGACTGTGTTGATATCTCTTCAAGGAGATATTCTTCCTTCATGCAATTTTCAAGTCAGCAACACCAACAACATAGCTGGATGTGAATCTCTATTGCTTAGATTGAAAATTGCTCAAGATGAAGAAATCAAACTCCTTCACATCAAAGAAAATGCTAAGCTGATAATTTGTCAGGAGTTTGATATGGACAATCCAATCATATGTTGGACTGAACCAAAAGAACAACCAATTATGGTAATGGACCATGCTGATGCAAATCAAAATTAGGCAAAGGAACCCTTCACCAAGAAAGCAAGGAGTTATGGCTTTCAAATTGAAGACCACATCCTGCCATGGGGCAAGAAGAAGAAAGAGTCAACAAGAAGATGCAAAAAATTAGTTTCTTGGTGGAGAGCTCCATTCACCTATCACCATTTCTGGGGACAAAATGTCTTCTTGCTAGTTTACCAAGATGGTGCACTATTTTCACTATCTCTCAAGAAGCAGCATCTGAAATACTTCAATTCTTGAAGTATCAGATAATTTCATCTGTACATATGTATATTTGTATAGTTTTTAATTTTGTTTTGTTTTGTTTGTTTTTATTTTTGATGCCTTCCATTTTTGGGTAGCATGACTCTATAGCCCAATGGTACACATGAAGACACTGGAGATTCTGGATTCTACTCCCTTCAATTCTTTTTGCAATTGATAGAAGTTCCCTAACTGGAGCCAGCTGTTGTCCCCCAAAAATATCACTCATTTTTGGGACAACATTTGAACTATTTTGGTCCTACATACCAAAATTGTCAATTCCCTTTTCAAAATTTGTCCTAGGCATTCAAATTCCTCATTTTTCAAACTTTTTAGGAATCTACAGACTCTACAGGCTTGAATCTATGGACTCTTCAGCCCAAGTTCAATGGACTTTGCAGGCAAATTCATTTCTACAGGTTCAAAGGCTTCTGTAGGTGGGTTCAATCAAAAGAATCACTTTCCAACACTTAGTCATTTTCAGGATTGGTTCAATCAAAAATCTCCATCGTCAAGCATCTAAGCAAAAGAGGCTTGAACCATTAAACCATTAAACCATTGAACCACTTTGGTTCAAAGGTTCAATGGGTTTAAGGTTCAACAAGTTCAAAGGCAGGTTTAAACAAATGGTTCAAAGGCGGGTTCAATCAAGTAGTTTAATACTTTGGTTCACTCAGTTGGTTTATCTGCTTGATTCAATGCTTTGCTTCATCCACTCAGTTCATCACTTTAGTTCAATCAAATGGTTTGTCAGTTAGTTCAAAGGCTTCATTTGAATTGTTGAACCAAAACTTGGTTCAACGGTTGGTTCAATGCTTCAGTTCATTCAATTGGTTCATCAACTTGAACTATCGACTTGAACCCTTTTGGTTCAAAGCTTGGTTCATTGGCTTGGTTCAATGTTTGGTTCATTGGCTTGGTTCAGCCAAGCGGTTCAACATTTGGTTCAACCAAGTGGTTCAATGCTTTGGTTCAATCAAATGGTTCAACAGTTGGTTCATCAGCTCGATTCAAAGGAGCAATTCAACATAAAAATTCAAAGAAGCCTCTCGAAGGACAAGTGCCCTTATGGAGGGCACTTGGTCGACAAAAGTACCCTTTGGAAGGGTCATTTTCAAAGAAGGCCTCAAAGGTAAATTATTTCTTATTTTTTGTTTATGGCAATTGAAAAAGACTAAGGCATAATTCCTTTAGACTTTTTGTCCGAAGGAATTCCTTCAGACAAAAAGTTTGAAGGAATACGGGAAAGAAGCCGCGGGAGGAAATCCTGAAGGAATTTGCAAAGACCAAGGCAAATGGAAATTTCTGTAGACTTTTTTTTTGTGGGAAAATTCCCACAGAGAAAGCTCAGGGAAAATGCTCATGGAGACAGTCTGCAGCAAAGCTGCGAGAGACTGTCGAAGATAAAAGGCCACCAAAAGACCCCAAAGGGTAGGTGCCCTTACGGGGGACTCTCAGCTGCCAAATTGAAGGATACTTCCCTGAAACTGAAGGGTCATCTTGCCTTTGATAAGATGTAAAACAAGAAATCCAAAGGAAGAACTTAGCTACCCGTTGGAAGAAAGAAGCCTGAAGGCCATTCGAAGACCACCCGAAGGGTAGATACCCTTGTAGGGGGCTTTTCCTGACCTAAAGCAGATCATTTCTTAAGGCTCAAAAGGGTAGGTTCTTTTCAAGAAAGTCAAAATAGAAAAGTCAAAGAAGGACCAAGGGGTGACGTGCCTGAAGATGTCAAATTCAAGAATAGTAAACTAGCCATTGAAAACGTAGTGACGAGTGTGCAAATGTCAATTTCAAAGCTCACAAAATAGCTGTTGATCCTTGTAATCTATAGACCCAAATGCATTCAAAGGCTTTAAGGCCAAAACCAGTAGGAAATGACGAAGGAACAGAATAGAAAATTGAATCTAGGACCCGATTCAATTAACCAGAAAAGGATGAACGATGAAGAAGGATCAGATCACTAGGTGGACATTGAAAGTTGCAAAGTTTCAATAGCATGACTTGTTTCTCTACATTGAGAAAAACAAATGGGTAGATGCCCCTAATTTCTAGCCTATCTTCCTAACAGTCTTCAATTCAACATGATGTGTTACTGTTCTCAAGTCCTTCTTGAAGAGGCTATATAAGGGACTCTCTTTTATTGTAAATAGATCTCTTTTTGACAATCAGAAATGAAACTCTGCCCAAATTGAAAGGCATTACTGAGACTTTGAGCTCAGATTGTTGATCATATTTTTGTATTGGAATAAGAAAGCAAGTGACTTTTTAGACTTGTGTTGTAATATCTTTGTTGTTGGGGAAATTGTTCTTATGTCTTTTTCCTTGATATATTCTCTGTTCCTTTAATTCAACAAGCAAAATTAGTGAAAGTAGTCAGGAAGATGTCCTAAAGAGTCAACTGTGGAGAGACTTTGTGCCCCCATAATTGCCTTTAGTGTTTTTTCTTTTCATTTCTATGTAAAGGACCTTGGGACGACTTTGTGCCCTCATTGTCCTTTGTATCTTACTCTTGAGCAATTCAGGTGGAGACTTTGTGCTGCATCTCAATTTTGCTGGTTACTACGTCCTTGGTTACACTTTGCATTTACTACCAGGAGTAATCTTTTGGTTTGTTGAGTAGTACTTTTGAAAGAAGAGGAGTGATTTCTGTCATTTCCCATGAGTTTTTCCTTTGATCTGCACGCATCATCTCTGAAAAAAGAGAGATAGATGGTTTGTCCTACCCTTGAGTATTATTTTATGTGTGTGTGTGTGTGTGTGTATATAGCATATCCATAGGGAACCTCCCCTTGATGAGAGGAGAGATTAGTCCCCTTTTGATGTGGTAAACCTACACATTTGGATGACTTATCTTCTTACTTTGGCTGATCAGACCTATTTTGTTTATCAGTATGCTGATCAACAAAATATTCAACCAATAAGAAGTACCTTCAAACATAATTTGAAGGGCTTTGTAATACTTTAAAATGCACCCTTATTCATGTTTGAAAGGTATCTCATAGGAGATACCTTAAATTTCCCCTTGCATATATGATAACTCCTTTTGAGGTATCTCCTAGGAGCTACCTTGACAGAAAAATCTACTCTTGTTTATTTTTAAAAGGTATCTCTTACGAAGTACCTTGAAGGTAATAAAAGGCCCTTCAAGGTATTGTTATCACTCTAAATTACATGTTTGAGAAAGTTGTTCATGACTTCCCATTCAAGTGATAGCATAAAATCACCTCTAGGTTGTGGGTTGCCTAATCAGTGAGGTAAATCTCTAAATACGTCTAACTCACTTGATGATTTACCTTAAAATTACTATTAAACTACTGCTTACTAGAGGAAGGGGTAAAAAAGGACTAAAAATAGGGAAATAAAATTATAGGTGATACACCAAATGTATATCTTCTACTTGTCAATGTTTGCACTATTTTATTGATATATTATAGCCTGATTAAACTACTTTAGGATAGTTTCTTCCACATAAATAATTCAATATGAAGGCCACAGCTACAGAACATTCAAGGTGATCAGTTAAGATGTCTAAAAATAGGCGCTAATGATACTCCAAACCTTGAATATAGTACACCATATGATGCACTTCAGATGACCTTTTAAAGGCATCTAATTCATATAAAGGGATGAATGAAAAGGAAAAATGCAAGGAAGCAATAAAGTATCATTAACATTAATCAATAGAAAATATCAAATTCACTAAAATGTGAAATGAAGTAGACATAAACTAGCTTGATTTCTATTCTAGAGGCAAAAACATTTAGAAGATGATTTTACAATGAAAGACATTGGCTTGTATAGGCAGCAGGAAGCCATTGGGCCATTCAATACAAAATAGAGCATGGATTGCCAAAATTAAGTGTGATAACATAAACTTGAGAACTATAGATCTTCTATGTAAATAGATATGAATGGCTAAAATTAAATGAGAATTATTTCTTTGTTCTCAAATCATGTTGATAATCATCTTGAACTTAGAACCATTAGTTTAGTTTATTCTCTCATTTCTTTGAGAACAACCTATATTTAATCTTTGATGATCCCTTAGTTCAACTAAATGTTTTAGGTGTAAAACTATGATTGTAATTAATTTTACCTTGTTATAGACTTTGAAACCATGGATAGCATTGATGATTTTATCATGATCCTACTACCTGTTGTATTCATGATGGCACCTTTCAGGTTCAAAGCTTCCTATGTTGATTGAGATCCTTTTGGTGGCCTAGATGCATATTCAACCCATCAATCTTGTGCATGTACATTTCTAATTGAGTTGTCAGCATGTTTCCTTCTATGGGGTCTCTATCATGCTATCCATCCTCATGATATCTGATTATTAATTTATTTTTTATTGGATTTAATAGCCTTTATATATGTGGTGAAGTGGGATCATACCACCTAGCTTGATCTTGTTCACCTAAGGGATGCTACACTTTTATATCTATATTAATCATGTTAGGACTTCTAGGACTATGGTATCGAGACAATTTGCATCATCTTGCACACTTAGGGCTCTACAATTCTACATGGATGGCTTTGGTGATCTAGGTCACTAGGATTAAACCACAGGGAAGCATATCGCTAACTTACTACTCTATCTGACCTTACTAATGTGGGGATCATCAAGGAAAATTTAAAGGAAATGACTAAATGTTAGGTGGCTTTTGAACATGCCCTAGGTTCATAGAATGTTGACATGTGGCTCTAAGGAGATGGATAAATTGGCAAAGTCTCATTCAGCTATCCATATTAATAGGGACCCATAGATCACCACATGCCCTCAAATGATATTATAAAAATGGATAATAACAAAATGTTATCAGCTTGGGTGACTTGACTCAAGATTTGGACTTAGATTGACTTGAGAATTAGCTCGGCTTAGCTCGACTAACTCGAATCAGAATGAGTTGGGATCACCTCATATTGGCTCCAATAGACCTAGAAATACTCGGGTTGAAAATGGATCAAATTAGAGAAGATTAGGGACTTGACTCAAATTAGACCTTGAGCCCATAATGGAATTTATCTCAATTAAGCTCAACTAACCCTATTTTCTTTTGTCAAAGGATAATGGTGACCCAAAAAGGGACAACAAGGATCACACAGTAGTACCTTCAAACAGATACATTTAGAACATGTATAAGGATACCCTTGAAGGTATTACAAGGCCCTTAAAGGTATCTCTTAGGAAATTCCTCAAAATAAAAATTCAATCATGTGCATGTTCAAGGTATCTACTAGGATAACCCTTAAAGTGAATAAAAGACCCTTCAAGGTATCTCTTAGAAGATACCTTGAAGGACATTGTAGTACCTTCAAGGGTACCCTGAAGGTATATTCTAGGAGATACCTTTAAAACATGCATAAGGGTACCCTTGAAGGTATTAAAAGTCCTTTCAAGGTCACACCTAGTAGTGTCTTCAAACATAATTTGAAGGGCCTTTTAATACCTTCAAGGTTATCCTTATGCATGTTTGAAAGGTATCTCATAGGAGATACCTTTAACATCCCTATAAATGTATGACAACTCCCTTTAAGGTATCTCTTATTAGATTCCTTTAATTACCTTGAAATATCTTCATGGGTAAATTTAAGGTATCTCCTACATGTTACTTTGAAGAACAAATCCACTATGTTCATGTTTTAAAGGTAACTCTTAAGAGATACCTTGAAGGAAAAATAAGATGAACATCAAAAAATCATTATTGATCAAGGACAAAGAAATATTCATGAGATATTTTATTAAGTAAATATAATATACATAATTATACATAGTTTTGAGGCAAACTAATATTAAACACAGAAAATAAAAGTTACAATAATGAATTCACAATAAAATCTTTCAAAAATAATTAGAAAATTTTAAGGCAAAAAGATCCTTTATACAAATAAATTAATAACATATTTACAAATAAAAATTATTGAACCCACTTTAGTGGGTCAATATAAAATGGAAATGGAAATTGTATGAAGAAAAATAGGATTGGTATTACTTGGAAAGCTCTATAGCCAGGGTGGTTCAAACTTAATTTCAATGGAGCTTGTCAAGGGACCTAGGGACTCTAGGGTATGGTGTTTGATTAGGGATTGTAGTGGACCTCTAATTAGAGTAGCATCTATCAAAATATTAGATGAGACCAATAATGAGGCTGAATCCCAACCCCTAATGGCAAGGGAAAATCGTGTACTTAAATGCAGTGTACTTAAGCTAAAAGTTAAAGGAGATTTTAGAATGTTATCATTCAAACCTTGTCTAAACAAAGGGGTAAATCTTGGAATTTGAATAACATCCTTGAAAAAGTATGGGATGATGTCTATATAGTCTATAACTAGAAGTGTTCACATTGCTATAGGGAGGCCAGTCTAGAGGCTGATTTATTGGCTAATGTAGGGATCAAGCAGATTAAAGTCAGATGGGAGTTTAATTATAAGGGAGCATGTGAAGATTTAAGTGATACAATTAACCTTGATTTTTGAATGACATTTATATCTTGTCTACTCATGTGGATTTGGATTGGCTAACATGCAATTGGTATTATGATCTTTAAATTAATAGCTTGTATTATCTCATTTATTGGGCTTATGAGAGGATCGAGCATATTGAAGTTAGATAGGAGGACAATGATCTATCAACCTAAAAAAATAAAACAAGATATATCAACCTAAAACTACTATTACATATTTTTAATTGATATAACCTTACTACTTAATCACAAACTACTTGAAATTTCTATTATAAATATCAATAAACTAAGCTACTAATTAGATAAAAATGCATAAACACTATATTATAGAGATGAAAGAGAGAGAATGAGTCATGCAACATATATTTTCAAAATAACCAATATATATATATATATATATATATATATATATATATATATATATATATATATATATATTGAATAACAAAATTTCTCCTCCCTTAGGAATGTAGAGGATAAATGTAGTCATAGCTAGGGATGGGGATGCCTCATCGTTATTTTCAAAGCTTATATCATTTAAAATATCTCATGAAGAGACATGTATGGCTCAAATATGCCATTATCATCCCATAGTAGATAAGACTATCATAACAAAATTTTAGTTACAACATTCATCAAAAGATGAAAAAAGAGTCTATCTATGAGGAAGCAGTTACATTTGGTGGCATTGACATTCTATAAATTGTTGTTACTGAAGTTATGGTAATGGTAAGTCTAGCTACTAAAGTTGTAGGTGATATTGACGTGGTCGGTGGAAGCAAAGTGGCTTGAGAAGCCTGCTTGATTTCCTAAATTTGTAATTAGAGGGTATGGCTTGCCTAAAAAATTAACTTGTATTGCCTCAAAGTCTAAAAAGGATCTCTTGAAGAGATAGGGGAGTTTATCCATTAACTTTCTATGCATTACCTATAGCAAATTTCACCAATTATGATAAGTCATCCTGCATTTTATATATTATGCCTTCGATATCTATTTTGAAACTATTTGATGTAGTTTGAAGCACATTCTTGAAGATGGCTCTAAATACCAATTCTCCTTACTGATTGATCATTATCTAGATCCTTATCTCTCTAAAAATGGAAATGGACTACCCCTCATGGCTAATGAGTTGCAACACCAAATTTGTTATCTCTTGATGCCACTTAACTAAGTCATCTCTTCTAGTAGCCACATAATTTTGGGCCCATGCTACATCATGAGTAGTTATTAAATTTAGATGGTCATATGCCTAATTCCCAAATGATTGTCTTAATAAATGGAGTTTAGCCTAATTTTTTTTTCATTTTGTTAGCAAGGGGAACCACAACTCCCCACTTGGGTTGTGACTCTCTCTTGGCACTTCTTATCAGCTGGATAACATCATACAACTTCTCATCTACTCCATGAACACTATCAAAAAGGTCCCTTATAGGTTATATGGTGTTTGTCCCTTGTAGAGTCCCCATGCCCTGGTCATAGCCTTTGAACATTTACTTTACCACTCCCCCCATTTAATCAATAAAAGAGTAAGGATCTTATACGTAATGGCCCAAGTTAGAGGGGGGTACTTTTCTCTTTTTAGATAGAGATAACACATCCTCCCTCTGCTCTAATTCTATCTTTTGCTCTTCAGTTATCATTATTTTCCTCTTGATATTCCTCATAGTCTTAGTTTCTTTATCAAAATGAAACTTGACTATGGGTTGCTCTACCATAACCAAACATTGTCTACCCTCTTCTACCTACTACATATTTTAAATCCATTTTGGGACATTCAAGATGACTATTTGTGGTGTAGGCGTTAACTACTTGGGAGGAGTAGAAGATGGGGATTGTCTTGGAGGAAGAATATTTTTAGCATAAGAGGTTCCCATTTGAGGAAAGGCGGGAATAGCCTTTCTCCATCCAATGACATTTTTAGGGGTTATTGTATCAATTACTAGCCTTCATTCATCCATCCTTTTTACTAATGTAATGGCAACATATTCTATTTGGGTTGCATGGTTGATTGGTAGGCCAAATTTAGTAGATGGATGGGGAAGGGTATTCAAGGAAGAAAAATGGTAGATAAGACCAAATTCTCAAAATGTACTTGTTCATTAATTCTAGAGGCCTAAGTGTTTAGGGAAGAAAACAATGAATAACTAAAAGGTATTTTCAATAACTCTTATAAATAGATAGTCATAAACTCATAACTAACCCTAGAAGTGTTTATAGAAGGTGAGATGGGAGGAACTACTAATTTGGTCACAAGGGTTATGACCAAGGTTTGCCAAATTGAAACCATAATTGTTCATTCTTGGAGCCTATGATAGGGTAAATAGTTGACACAGTACTATCTAGAATAGTAGTGGTTATAACAACAAATGGGGAATGAGGATCCTAAATACTTACCCCTTGTGTAGAAATAGTTAGGGATGTTACTATTATAGATAATATTCTTGTGTTAAATGATGATGGGGATGAAGGTATGCTAACTGGTTGTCCCTATGTAGGAGGTGGAGGCCTATAATTTTTCTCATCCTCATTGTTCCCTTTTAAGTTTTGTAGTAGTTCAGTTGAAACTAAATATTTCCTTAGGATCTTGGTATCCCCTGATTAGGCTTCCTATTCTAACAACTAGACATCATCTGGGTCACTTTTAGTGCTCTCACTTATAGTTTATAACAAGGATGTTTTAGTTTTATCCCCTATTCTTCTTCAGTAAACCATTCTATTTTTATTAACTTATTACTTTCTTTATTACTGTCTAATAATTCCACAGGTTCTACTTCTTTAGAACATTTCCCAATTCTTAACTATTCTTATATTTGTCTTTTAGGGGATACCTTTATGGGTGCACTTCAAGGAGATATGAGGGGTCTATTGGGAATAGGATAAAGAGATCGAGATGAAAGGGGTGATGAAATGAGAGAAACAGTGGTTGTGTGGGCTAAACTAGGGGATAGAGGTGGAATAAATCTGGTTTGAACTTTGGATGAAGGTGGAATCAAACCAGTAACAATGAAAAGGAAATATGTAAGGTTTACATGTTGTGCCATGGTGAATGGAGGAAAGGTCAACATGGATAATGGTCCACTTACTTAAGCCATACTTGATAACCTTGTGAAGTAGTAAATTACTGAGGAGGAGTGGAAACTAGAGTGGTTGTTGTAATTGTAACCACTGGGCTAGGCTATTGAAAAGGGGCCTCGCTGAATCTCTACCTCTCCTTCACATTTGGTTACCTATATGGACCAACCTATTCTTTTAACTTGGTCTATGAGAGGGCTCTTGTAGGAGGTTTAGAGACCCAATGTTCCTTTTTTATTCTTATAACACCTTCTTTGGTGGTCTCTCAACTATATTGTATATGCTTGGCCACCACCAAAGACATATTATCTTTATTCATCCTCTTATAAACCTATGTGTCATTCAAATCATCCATGAATACTATGTCATGTGGATATGAAATATGGCCATAGTCAATCTTTACCCTAGCTCTAACTTTTTCTAGGTGGTTCCTGACCCTTTTCTTTGGATCCCATGGTCTTTAGGGTGTGTTGAGGCCAACATCCCCCTATTTTTGAAAATTGGGGCCCTTGAGATGTCTTAGAACCTTGTCAATAAAAACCTTTCTATGCTCTTAAGTTTTTTGTAGAATTTGAAGATTATCCACTCTGATAGGGTAGCATATTATGTGTATAATTAAGTTTGATGTGCATAGTGTTGTTAATGGTTTAACCTATTTTATGAGAAATGTAGGTTCTATGGAGAAAACACTAGTTTTTACTAGGAAAAGAATCCACCATGCTTCTACTAAAATTTAATCTTGGACCCTCTTCAACAGAACCCTAAGTTTAAAAAACCCTTTGATTTGAATTCAAACTTAGTGAGAATAAAATGGTGGGAACATTCAACACTTAAATCACTTAAGTCTAATTTTATATTAAGGCTTGGTCACATTTATTAGCATCAACCAAACCTTAATATAAAATTAGACCTGAGTCCTTATGTGTTCCTCATAAATGTCCTTGTTTATTCTAACTTTGTTTAAATTAGTTTCATGGGGTCCCCTTTTTATTTCCTAGTCGAGCCCCTTTTGAATTAAGGTTTAACCTAAGTCTTAATCATAAGACCCCCCTCATATTTATTAATGCGAACAGGGCCTTATAATTAAAACTTAGCCTAAGTCTTTATTAACTTTGGGTCCTAACTTTACTTTTTCTTTGATCATAGATCCAATGATCATTGCTTCATCATGGGATCTGATCTAATGGCACAAGAAGAACCTAGATCTAATGATCGTCACTTCATCATGGGATCTAATCCAACGGTACAAATTAAAGATTGAAAGGTCAAATCTCCATGGAGATTCCAAGTGGTGATCATTTACACCAAGCTTTATTGATAGAGGGTCTTACTTACTAAATATAACTAATAGCATATGAATACTCAGATCTTCATCCAATGAGCCTCGCTTCTTGAGATCCAACAAGGTGTATTGAATCCAATATCCTAGGAAGCTCCAAGAGGATGCCACATGGCACCTTCACATTCAACCACAAGAACTTCACAAATATAAAATTGAAACTCTCACTCACATCATTTGATGATCATAAGTACGTCTATGATGTTAACAAAACCATCAAATTTAGCATAATCTAACATTTTTCCTAGATAAGGGGGCATGTTTTCAATCAGTTTTACACTAATATTTTAGCTAAACTTAATATTTAGGCATTTAACCTAATTTATATTTGACTCTCAAGACTAACTTAAACCTCATGCATCTTGCAGGATCCTACAACTCTCACTTGATCATACCAACATGATCAAATGGTGTGAGATCTTCAAGTAAGACTCAAGGAGCCTGAGAAGTTTGACACGTGAAAAGAGCCCAAAAATTGGAAATTAATGGCATGATGATATGTCAGGTGGCATAATTATGGGGCTTGATACTCATGATGACTAATGAGGTAACAAACCCAATATTATGATCAATGATTAGTACTTTATCTTTAGATCTTGATCCAATAGAGTGAAACCAAGGGCAAAATTCAAAGGTTAACAACTAGTTGTCCTTGAGACTATTATGAAAAATGTCATGAAATGATACTAAATGGGTGCCACATAGGATCCACATAAGTAAAACATGACAAAACTTAGATTTTGTCCATCTGAAAAAGCAAAATTATAAATACATAAGTCTTAATAGAATCAAAGGCATGAATGAACCCAGGTCTAAATCACTTCCACCATTAAATCTCTTAGAGAACCTAAAAACTTGCATAAAATAGGAAGATTGTGAATGGTAAAATTATAGTTAAACTTGAAAAATAATTTTAAGTGCGAGACGAACAATCTTGAGACTTATATAGAGTAAGTGTTTAACATTTTGAAAGGTTGAGACAAAATGGTAGCAGGAAGACAATAATGGAGGGAAGAGGCAATGCTTTACTTGTCTACAGACCACCTGGGTAGGGTTTTCAAGGATATAGAGTTGGACATCAGGGCAATGAACAATGGGTGAAAGAATTGTTCTAAGATATTCTTTGTCATAGAAGAGATACAACCCATCACTAAGAATGAGAGGAAAATTGAGGCAGTCAACACCAAATGCCAGGACTTGATTATTGTGTAATTAGTTAGCCTTCATCATGCAACTGCTTAACTTGAGGTAATTCATTGTATCGATGTGTTTTCTCCAATTTTTTTGATTATAGAGTAGATGATAACTATATTGTGCATGATGCAACATCTAGAAGGATTTCTTACATTGCCCCTGTAGCCTTTGAGGGTTGTTACAAACTTCCATGGTCCCATGTTGATTTACCCTCAATCAAGAATTGGACCACTCAAAATGACCTTGACACCATCCTAAGACCATGGCTCAACTAGGGAAACCATGTATTCAAATATTTCCAAGAAAGAATTCCAATTTCTTAGTTTAGGTAAGGAATTAGGGTTGTCATGACCTTGTTGAATAGGATTTATGGGGCTACCATAACCACTTATGTCAATCTCACCTGGGTTTCCTATGTACATTTCTTGATAAATTAGCAACTCACCCCCCTATTGGAGATATGATAAGCATCGACCTCGGTCACCAATTTGTATCCATTAAGAGTAATACCAACAAAAAATTCTTTATGATGTCCTTTTTTCTTGATGTTTTGCTTACTTCTACCAAATTCCCCCACATCAAGAACTAGTCTCCTAGGGGTAGAACAACCATCTCCCACCATTACTCAAAGTTGCATATTTTCAAATATATGAACCATATACAATTCATCTATGATTGTATCTATCCCACTTTGGTTGAGTCTATAACTGGATCCCTTATGCTTAGAATGCACCCCTTGATCAAAAGGCATATGGAAATGATAGGGGATATTTGGTATCATCCTAACTGCACCATAATTAGAATTATGGGAACCATGTCCCCACCATATAGGTTACTTGTATATGTGCCAAATAAGCTAGCTGAGAAATAAATCACCTTCCAACTCATCAATGGAATTGATGGGGTATGCAAAGAAAATAAAAAGGGCCTCTGCCACCCATTTCCCTTGATAATTGAAAGAACCACACTATAAGACTGGAAGCAAGTAGATATTATATCTAGGCAGAGAGAAGCTTTTATCTACTAAATGGATGAATTAAGGATGTGGGATCTTAAGGGGGTAGTGAGGGACCATTTGAAAGACAAGAAGGTGTTCAAGATAATATATGAACACCAGCATAGAGTTTATGATCATGTATACACCAAGGCCAGTAATTTTGAAGAAGTGTTGGCTAGGCTTAAAGAGTGCAATGCCAAGTTGGAACATAGGCTAACACATGAGTAAAAACCAATAGAAGACATCTGGAAAATGCACCCACTCTAGTATCATCTACTTCCTTCCAATTCTAGAACACTTTAGCCACCTCCTCAAGTAGAATTTCAAAAACTGTAGGACCCTGGGAAGAAGCAATTGGAAGAAAGGTTAGGTGAAGCAACCTCATCTTCAGGGCCTTCAAAAAAACCACCATCTCTATTGGAACATGTGGGCATGGTATCTCTTGAGCCATATAAAATAGTTGAGGTTATTTTCAAGGTTCTTGAAGAATCTTATGGCTCATATAGAGAAGAAATGGATGAAGACCCTAGCACCCAAGCAGGACAAGTTGCAGAGGCTCATGAACAAATGGAGGGGATTGAAAAAGAAAATGGCAAAGAACCTAAGTTAGCCTAAGTTATAAATACAACTTATAACAAGAGGAAAGTGGATTTAGCCCTTGTCCCTGCCAGATCCAAGAAGCCAAAACCTCCATTTATCCATCTAGCCAAGATATAAATCTATTTAGTGATGAGTTCCCCATCCATGGGCTAATCATTCCAAATTGGTTCATATATGGGAAACTCCAAAAGATTCCCTCCATGGCCCATTCATGGGAATTGACATAGGTATTAATGTGCATGAAGACCTCCAACTATGGATTCTTGAAATTGTGAAGGAACAAGAAGAAAGAAGAATAGAGGAGGCAAAGGGTCCTAGTGACAAGAAAATGGATGCTCTGGGGGGGTCCAATGGCACAAAGGTGTAAATTCTAGAGACAATCAAGTTCACCAAACCCACCACTATAGTTCAATTCAATCCAGACACTTCAGGGCTAAAAAGATCACTATAAGGAAGGTTGTGGTGGGCACAGAGGAGTTCACCTTTCAAAAGGTGGAACCATTTGCAAGCCTAACTCCATTGGGATGATAGGAATTGGGAGAGCATCCCATTCACCAAGAGGATGCATAAATCCTAGTTGGGTCTTAATCAGCACAAGGAATGGTAGGAATTAGAGGATTGAAACAACAGATTGACAACTTGAGGAAGGAGAAGGACCTTGAAACCCAAGCCATCCTTTATATACCTAATGAGATGATAAGAATGTTGGGTGAATCATTCTTTGACATGTTTGAAGCCTTGAAGGCCATGAAACTTAGGCAGAGTGCCTTGATACAACAAGCTAAAGTAGTTAAAGCCTTGGTCATCTAGTGGCAAGCTTCAGAAGATCAAATAGTTGAGTTCATTAACATGTAGGTAGAAACGCAGATCCTTGGCTTCAAAACTATTAGCCTAGGACATTTGAGTGTAGTCCTAGGAATTGCTGTAGACAAAGTATAATATTTGATCACATGGCACAATAATGTCAGTGAGCATGTGAAGGAAGATGAGACTTTGATGATCAAGATTGAGAAAATCCTAGGAACCATGCTAACAGAACCTTACACAACCCACTGCCATTAGGTTAATAAATGATGAAGAGTTCAAACAAAGACCCACTGCCACCATTAAAGAAATAAAGGGAAAGATCCATGGTCAATCTACCAGTGAAACCCATAAGATCATGGATATCATCTTCAATTTAGGAGAGCAAATTGTAGAGGTCAAAAGTATCAAGGAGGTCATGGTAAGGAATGAAAAAGAATTCAATAAATTGGTAGACTAAGAGGGTGGATGTTTGATGAAGCTTGTAATAGATTTGGAACTAATCAGTGAGCAACACACTAAGGCCAAAAACATCCTCCAACAAAGATAGTTAGAGGGCCCACCAACAGCTTGATAGAAGATTTTATAGATTACATTTTTACACGCATTTTTAAAAATAGAATATTTTATTGTATAAATATATGCTAGTTTGTTAGCATATACACATTTTAGGTCAGCCCAGTGTAGAAGGTCATATATATTTTAGAATTTTCATACAAAGATAGTTGTCCTTATTGTACACATATGTATCTTGTAAATTGATCGGTACACCACCTATTCTTTCTATAAATAGGTATGGTTACCATTTTGTAAGAGAGATTTTTTAGCAAAAATGATATACTTGGAACAATTAATACAGCTAAGGAATTCTGCAAAGTTTGTCTATATGGTTGTGTTAAGGGTTACTAGTTTTTTCTCTAAATTGCTTGTCTAGATCTCAAATTTGAATGGTTTCTTTAAAATTTTGAATTGCATTCTTGTTACAGGGTTGCTAATATATGTTATGCTAGATTAGTTCAAAGGATCATAAGTTGCTTCACTTTAATTTGTTTTGTATCAAATATGTGCATTGGATATCTAGGTGTAGTAACAAAACATTAAATCATACTTGGTTCTTATTGTATTTTCAACTTATCCTTAGAAGTTTGTCTGGTTGTAGTGAAAATTGAGCAGTAGCTATTTTGCATTACATACTAGTTTAAATACATGTTCAATCAACTGAAACTTTGTTATAATGTTTGAGATAAATATTAGTAATCACATGCGATTCCTTTCTGCCTTACCCTTCTTTTTATCCCCTTTTTTAAATAGCTCATTGTAGCTTAGATCTCATTGTCAAATATTCACTTAGATTAGTTTAGTTTAGAACTTTGATCAATATTCACCAAAATTCATAAAGGGTTGGACCAAGGTGGATCCCAACCACCAAATCATATAAATATTGTGGAATAGTCTACTTTCCTTTTCCCCCTATTTCACCATAGGCATTACAATTGCCAAATACCCACAACTCATTTTATGGATTATCAGGATTCTAAAATGAGAAGTATTCCCTAAACATTGAGAGCACATGTGGTGCACTTAGAGGCATCAAGAGGGTGGCCATTTGAAGTCATAATAAGTTTTAATTTTTCCCACTAGTTGAAAATGTTCCCATTTGGAGTAATATATTCAACTAGTGTTAAGGGGGTTGGGTGATTTCCCCTTACTTATCCCTCTTTAAGGTGGCATCCACAAAATTAGACAATTGAGTTACCATCTCTTGCTCTATCACCTTGTCTTGGACCAATCGAGAAAGATACATAAGAAGGGATATAGTGCCTTTTATCTTCATGATTGTGTAATCTGGGTAAATCCAAATGTTACCAATCTTCTTAATAGTTCTTTTGATATGATCAAACAATATAGGCATCTCTTACCATAAATGGCTTGGTAAACCATAGGATAAAAAGTATACATTAGCTTGGTCAAGTTTTTCCTAAACCTATGGATGTGAAGAATGTTGAATTCATCACAAATTGTAATCTTAAGATAATCAAAACCTATTTCTTAGGGTTATTCAAAGGATGAGTAGATCATCCCAATTATTACATCCATTAGATAAGACATAATATAAAAATTACCATCTGGTCTATTGTCTTAGCTACTAACTTGGTGAATCAAGTTAGCACTAATGATTTTCCCTATGGAAATGATCTTGGTGGAGGTGAGTATGGTGTCTGGTAAGGGAATCCAAACCTCATTAACATGGGTTATGCTTGGGAAGGTATAAATTTTATTCAACAAGGCCATGGCAATCCTGATTCTAGACCTAAAAGTGGTAATTGGGATAGCAGATATGGCTCCCCTAACTATGAAGGTGGTTGGGTCACTAACCCACTCTTGTAACTTATTAGTTACATTATTTGAATATAGCCACTAGTTTACTAAGGCTTGATTGTAACATATTTCAAGGTCAAGGATTTTGCAGTACTTCTCAAAATTTTGTCCACTAACATAGGCTATGGTGCATTACATTGGAATTATAGAAACTTTCTAGAAAATTGGCCATTTAGAAATAGATAAAAAAACTAAGTCAATAGAAGGTATTACCTTATATTTTGCCACTGCATCTTGTAGGCCCATGATATTGATTACCACCAAGTCTTGTCTATATTGCCACTTGAAGGTAGAAATTTGCTCTATGGAACCACATGATTCTATTACTTTGACTTCTTCCCATATAATAGAATAGTGTTTGAAGTCATTATTGAGGGCAACCTTGTCAAACCTTATATCAATGTATAGCCCTGACCCTGTAATGAATTATGTAGAGGGGGAGGTGGAAGATGTGAAGTAGAGGCCATTATTTTTGCACTCAAGTTCTAGTTCTATGAAATTATAAAAAATCGGCTTGGTTGTGATAGGGCTCAAATTTTCTAAGAAATAGCTAACTCGACAATATTTTAATTATAATTGACTTGGAAGATCACCTATACTATCTTTTGGATTTGCAAACTCTATTAAATTGAATGATTTTACTTGGACAATTCATGTGGGTTAATGACTATAACATCCCTTTACCTTTTTGATCTTTACTTATTTCATATTTTTAATATGGCCAATGAAGTGTCATATTTTGCGAGCCCTACTGCCATGTGGCTTCTCTTCCCTTTGCCTCCAAGAATTTTGTCATCATTACTTGAAATTTTTCACATGGTTGGATCCTTTTGAGAGTTTCATACTAGTATTACCTAACTGATGTGTCATTTTAGAGGCATGTGGAAAAAATTTTCTACTCCATTTTTTCTAAGGCCTTTTCTTTTTTATCCTTTACTTTATTTCCCTAGGTTAGCAGGATCGTAAAACATGGCATAATCCAGGTTATTCATTCACCTAAGAACATTGTACACCTTTATACCTTGAAGGATTTGAATACTTCACATAATACTCTAACAGTGATGGGATATCAAGATCGTGACACATGGATGGTCATCACTACTTTACTGACCTAAAATTTTCATATAAATCTAAATTAACTTTGTCAGTCATTCGGTGAATGAGATTTAAACACATGGCCAAATCTTGATGATCCACTCACCTGAGAGTCTTTTAATATTTTATAAGTGTTTGAATGGTAATGGACAATTGAGTAGAAACCACATGGTAGAGTTTGATGACCTGGCAATTCTTCAGGGAAAATGGAGAAAAAAATCCAAGTAAAGAATAACCTGCATGAGGCAATAAAAACACTTTAACGAACTAGTTAACTGGTTAACATGAAAGAAATAAAACTTATAAGTAGGAAGTTGTATAGAAGTTTATAACTAGTAAAATGCTAAAGTCTATAAAATGATATTCTCATTAGGGTACAATGGGTCCTTATTCAAAATAAATTTGAGAGTGGGGGATGTTGGGTATAACAATACCTTGAAGGTATCTCCTAGGAGGTACATTTCAAACATGTAACCTCTTTGATGCTCTTGATACCAACAAGTATCACCCAATAGTGCCTTCAAGGAGATGCTCTTGAAATGGGCATGTTGGGGATCTAATAGGTATCTCTTATGAGATATTTTGAAGGTACCCTTGAAGGTATTACAAGGCCCTTCAAGGTATCACCTAGTAGTGCCTTCAAGGAGATACCTATAACTAAATTATAGTACCTTCAAGGTTACCTTTAAGGTGTCTCCTAGAGGATACATTTTAAATATGCATAAGGATACATTTAAAGGTATTACAAGGCCATTCAAGGTATCACCCAATATTACCTTCAAGGGCCTTGTAATACCTTCAAGAGTACCCATATGCATGTTTGAAAGGTATCTCTTACGAGATACCTTCAAACTCTTGGCTTCACCACAGAGGTTCAAATCACATACAGCATCCAAAAATATAAGTAGTTAATCATTTTCCATGATTTTGGTCAAAACCCCCATTGCTCAATATCATTTTGTATACTATTAAAATACATGGTTGAATGTTTATTTAATTAACTATTTTTCTCTACTTGGCTATTCCACTCTTATGCATGTTTGAAAGGTATCACCTAGGAGATACCTTAAAATTAGGATGAAATGAGGATTTAAGTATCTAGTATATGATATTAAAATCTATTATTTTCTAGATTGACATAAACAGTGTCGCTGAAAAAATGTATTATACATTACTTTTTTAACATTTCTAGGTTTTAACATATTTCCATGTTTGTGTTATGGTATAAATAAATCTTTATCTCCTACATATAGGTATAAATTGTACTGATTTTATAAATACCCTAATTAACAAATATTTTCATGTCTTTTGCAAATGTCTGGGCTGAAAAATCATACATAAATGGATTTTCACTATGGATATTATGTTTCTCTCATAAATAATGGTAATTTCATTGTTTAAGGAAGAATAAACAAAGTTATAGGTCTAAATTTTGCCACTTTAGAATCCATAAATCTTACTTCCACATGCCACAATAAGAAAATACTTATTGAATGTGTATGTGTTAATGTGACAAAAGTTTTTGATCTGAATCTACCACTTTCATTTCCTAAACATTTGTGAATAATTTTGGGATGTAGTTGATATTTTTACTATATAGAGCACAAGAGTGATGCAACATGTCACAAATAATTTTTTTATAGAGGATGACATGGAAGAAAGACATAATAATTTTAGCTCAGTTATGTATATACAACCATTGCAATAAAAAAACCTTTTTTTGGATTTATTGGTTTGATATATCAATGATCCTACCACATTTCATAGCCTAAGAAATGAGTTTATTGGGAAAGGTTACATTTGTCACACAAATGTACGATTCTTGTAAATGATGAAAATTTTGCTTTTTGGTATGTTGAATTTGCACAACTAGGAGAGATTTTTGGTTGCAATCCTATCCCAATGATAAAAAATGAATTTGGAATTTACATAAGGCACATTCTGAAACATTGTGAGTCATAGTACAAAGGTCACTAAAACATCTATCATTAGATAGCCTTCCAACAAGTTAATAGAAATTGAATGTAGAGAAAAGAATTTACCATACATGACACCAAAGGAGAAATAAATTGGAAATGTTTGGGAAGTAATGGATCCTAAAGTCATTCCTTGCATGACATTCTTAGATTAAAGGCATCCAAAAAAATAAATCATGCCTAAATCTACTTAGGCTAAAAAAGAATTTAGCCAAACACTTCACTCAGTGAAGCGGAGTTTGATGCAAGCATAGATAGTGAGATTACAAAAGTGTATGAAGATAAATGTTGTACCAAAAAATGTTTTCATTTTGGAATGTCATTTGAGATGATTAAATTTGTAAGGATAAAGTTTCTTGATTCCACCATAATAGATAGGAAGAAACATATCTTGGATGCCCTTTTTGTCGGTTTGTTTAAGAAAAATAAAAACAAAACTACCACTTATTTTTAGGGTACTAAGATCTATTTGGAAGCTTGGATTAAAGAGAAGTAACTATTTTTACATTAAAAATTATGACAAAAATGGTGAATGAAATTCTTTCCATATAGGGAGGTTTCCACAAAATCCATAAAAGAAGATAATGGTAGTTAAAGATTTGTTGGACCAATTGGTGGATTTTGCAGATGTTTCTCCAAGACTTACATGTTGGGTAAATATAGACGGTTCATGAGATAATGTTTGACATATTCCAACATCTTTCACTCAAGAATTTATGAGGTGCCACATCAATGCAAAACTAACATATATGGAATATGAGCCAATACCAACCAAAATTCAATAACATGTGGAAACTCATTTGCATGATGTGACCATTGCCAAGTCTTATGACTTCTCTAGGTGTAAAACATGTATCTTGTTGACTCAAAAAAAATGCTATGGGTCCCTATCTTGAGATCAATAAGATCATATTGATCAATAATTTGTGGTGAACTCAAATTAGATACTTTTTACGAGACAAATATATTACACACAAATGAATGTCAGAGAAATACCCTAAATAATGCCTTAATGTCATTCATGACAATGTGGAATGTCAAAAAATATTATTTTTAAGGACTATGACAATAATCAAAGAATTTATTGACAAATTAATAAATTTTTCAGCCCAATGAGTGAGTTTAATTAGTTAGGTGGACTTGTTGTTACAAGTGGGAAGTCTTGGGGCCACTTCCCTAGGATGGCCACCACTATAGCTAAATATATGTCACCTTTATTTGATTTCCTCATTGGGTTAGGTGTCGAATTGAGGCATCAGAGGTTTGTGGTAACAAAAATGTGTAAGTCCCATCCTTGGGTATATTCTTAGGGAATAACGCCCTAAAAAAGCATGAACCCTTTTTTAAAAATAATAGTAAAGTTGTCAATGGTATGGATTATCACACATGGTCATGATGCAAGTGGATATGGATATTTCTTTACCATATGTTCTTGGAGGGTATAACTTTACTGTCACCTTAATTAACAAGTGTTTGAAGGATATAGAAACAACAATACCATATACTTATGGATCTTTACTATATAAACTTGGATCTTCAAAACATCCATTGTATGATGTGATTTTGTCTAATAACTACTACCCTAAATGCAATAAATACATATAAGAAGCACAATCAATTGGTTCTTTCAAGAAACTTCCTTTCAGGCTATACCTTCAGTTAGACAACTATTTTGGGGACAATAAGAATAGGTACTTCCTTCCATCCATTATTATATTAAAAAAATGTCTAACCTTATATGGAACTAAATGTAATTTTATGATATTTATAAATTCACAAATTTAAATGTTTTTGTATAGATTTGTGATGCAATAATTATCTCTCCTTGTCTACAATGGTATTTTCCTTGATGTTGAGGTTAGAATTCTCCCTGTAGGACATACCCATGAGGACATCGACGGCACATTTGTAAACCTGTGTGAATGTATAAAGAGGAAAGATGTATGGAGTGTGGAAGATATGATGGACAATTATAAGACATGAAAATACAAAAAAAATCATGCCATATTTGATTGAAGAAGTAGTAGATTTCAAATACTATGTTAATAGTTACCAGCTGAAGGGATGAAACAAAATAGTAGGCTTGATAAAAGGTCAATATTTTTTCTACGCATGAAACCAATTCAAATTATTATGCATTTCAAAAAGTCTATAAGAGATGTAATAGATTCAAGGGTACCCTTATGCATGCTTGAAAGGTATCTCATAGGAGATACCTTCAAACTCTTGGGTTCACCACAGAGGTTCAAATCACATACAGAATCCAAAATATAAGTAGCTAATCATTTTCCATGATTTTGGTCAAAACTCATATTGCTTAATATCATTTTTTATACTATTAAAATACATGGTTGAATGTTTATTTAATTAACTACTTTTATCTAATTGGTTATTCCACTCTTATGCATGTTTGAAAGGTTCACCTCAAAGATACCTTAAAATTAGCATGAAATGAGGATTGAAGTATGCAGTATATTATATTAAAAGCTATTATTTTTTGGATTGACATAAATAGTGTCATTAAAAAAATGTGGTATACATTACCTTTTTAACATTTTTAGGTTTTAACATATCTCTATACTTGTGTTATGTATAAATAAAGCTTTATCTCCTACATAAAGGTATAAATTGTACTAATTTTATAAATACATTTATTAACAAATATTATCATGTCTTTTGCAATTGTTTGGGATGAAAAATCATACATCAATGGCTTTTCAATGTGGATTTTGTCTTTCTATTATAAATAATGTTAAGGTCATTGGTGAAGGAAGAATACACAAAGTTCCAGGACCAGATGCTGACTCTTTGGAATCCATAAATCTCACTTCCACATGCCACAATGAGAAAATAATTATTGAATGTGAAAGTGTTAATGTGACAAAAGCTTTTGATCTCACTCTGCCACTTCCATTTCCTGGAGCTTTATAGATAATTTGGGGGATGTAGTTTATAGTTTTACTATATAGAGCATAAGAATGATGCAACATGTCACAAATATTTTTTCTATAGAGGATGGCATGGAAGAAAGACACAATAATTTAGTTCAATCAGTTATGTATATAAACCATTGTAATAATAAAACCCTTACTTGGATCATTGGTTCAATATATCAATGATCCTAGCACATTTCATAGCCTAACAAATGAGTTTATTGGGGAAAGGGTACATTTGTTGCACAAATGTACAACTAAATGATGAAAATTTTGCTTTTGGGTATGTTGAATTTGCATAACTAGGAGAATTTTTTGGTTGCAATCCTATCCCAATGATAAAAAATGAAGGGAATTTACATAAGGCATGTTCTAAAACATTATGGTTTGCATTATAGAGGTCATTGAAACATCTATCATTAGATGGCCTTCCAACAAGATAATGGACATTGAATGTAGAGAAATAAAATTACCATATATGACACCAAAGGAGAAATAAATTGGAAATGTTTAGGAAGTAGTGGATACTGAATTCATTTCTTGCATAACATTCCTAGATCAAAGGCATCCAAAAAAATAACTTGTGCCTAAAACTACTCAGACCAAAAAGGAATTTAGCCAAATGCTTCACTCAGCTAAGTCAAGTTTGATGCAAGCATAGACAATAAGATTACAAAAGTGTATGAAAATAAATGTTGTACCAAAAAAAAATTCAGTCAGGATTGTCATTTGAGATACAAAAATTTACAAGGATAAATTTATTTGATTCCACCACAACAGATAAGAAGCAACATATCTTGGATGCCCTTTTTGTCAGTTTGTTTCAGAAAAATAAAAACACAACTATCATTGATTTCCAAGTTACTAAAATTTGTTTATAATCTTGGATTAAAGATAATTAGTTTTTTTTACATTAAAAATTGTGACAAAAAATGGGAATGAAATGCATTCCATGCAGGGAGGTTTCCACAAAAGCCATAAAAGAAGATAATGGTAGCTAAAGATTTGTTGGACCAATTGGTGGATTTTGTATATGTTTCTTTAAGACTTACATGATGGGTAGATATATATGGTTCATGAGATAATGTTCGACATCTTCCATCATCTTTCACTCAAGAATTTGTGAGGTGCCACATCAATTCAAAATAGTAGATATGGAATATGAGCCAATATCCCAGCCAAAATTTAATAACATGTGGAAATTAACTTTCATGATGTGACCATTGCCAAGTCTAATGACTTCATTAAATGTAAAACATGTATCTTTTTTACTCAAAAAAAATGCTATGGATTCCTATTTAGAGATCAAGAAGATCATATCGATCAAGAATTCATGTTGCACTCAAATTATATACTTTCTAAAAGAGAAATATATTACACATAAATGAATGTCAAAGCAATACCCTAAAGAATGCCTCAATGTCATTCATGACAATATGAAACATCAAAAAATATTTTTGAAAAGGACTATGACAAAAATCAAAGAAGTTATCGACAAAATAGTAAATTTGTCAATGGTAAGGATTATCACACATGGTCATGGTGCAGGTAGATATGGACATTTTTTTAACTATATTTTCTTGGAGGGTCTAACTTTACTATCACCTCAATTAAAAAGTTATTGAAGGATATGGAAATAAAAATTCTAGATACATATGGATCTTTACTATAGAAACCTGGATATTCAAAACATCTATTGTATGATGTGATTTTGTTTAATGACTTCTACCTTAAATGCAAGAAATACACAAAATAAGCACAATCAATTGATGCATTCAAGAAATTTCCTTCTAGGCTATACCTTCAACTAGACAACTATTATGGGGACAATAATAATAGGTACTTCCTTCCATCCATTATTATATTAAAAAATTATCTAACATTATATGGAACTAAATGTAATTTTATTATATTTACAAATTTACAAATTTAAATGTTTTTGTATAGGTTTGTGTTGCAGTATTTATCTCTTCTTGTCTAAAATGGTATTTTCCTTAATGTTGAGGTTAGATTTCTCCTTGTACGGCATACCCATGAAGACATCGATGGGTGAATGTACAAAAAGGAAATATGTATGGATTGTGGTAGAGATGATGGACAGTTATAAGACATGAAAATATAAGAAACTTCATGCCATATTTGATTGAATAAGTAGTAGTTTCAAATACTACGTTAGTAGTTACCAGCTGAAGGGATGAACCAAAATAGTAGGCTTGATAAAAGGTAAATATTTTCTTCTTTTGCATGGATCAAGGTTAGCTTATTATGCATTAAAAAAAGTCTATAAAAGATGTAAATGCCCATCTTCACCCCCTCGAACCCCAGGCTGATTAAATTATGGGTAATAAATTAAAATGGTGAGCCAAATGTTCTATAAGGTAATCCAATGAAAATAATTTTCAAAGACTTGAAAACTAGACCATCATTGCAAAAGTCTCAGATAGAAGGAAAAAAAAGAGTGAAAAATAAATTAAAGATAACTTGATTAAGTATGTAAAGTAATTTAATTAATTTGGTTTGATCAAAAAGAGTAAGTGGAAGGATATAGCATATTACTTCCAAAATATCCATGACACAATGAAAGAAGACATGTTCCCTTATGAATTTGAATATATAGGAGATTTTTTTCCTAGAACTCACCATGAAATACCTCTACATAGAGATCTACACAAAATGGTTCATGACAGGGCCCTTGATTTTGAAGTGGCATCTACAGATACATATGTTGGTCCAAGAAGTAAAATAACAAAAATTGCATTCGATCTAGCTCAAGATGTGTAAAATACAGATATGTTATTTTTTAGACCTAAAAATTCTATAGGATTAAACTACACGATATGGGTTGCTAGAGCTAAAATTAATATTGAGATACTACAAATAAATAAAAAATAGAACAAAGTGTCAAAATAGCTTGGTTCATGTTAGTTCATGCAAGGAAAAAAAGATGTAAAAGAAGTAAAAATTTATTCAGGTTTTTTGGACAAGAAATGGAAGCCAAACCCAATTGATACCTCTGTATCATCCATTCTTATATATAGTATCATCTATGCTTAGAAACCAAATAAAAATTGGAGAGGTCATACACTTGTTCTCACTAATTTTTTGAAAGGCATTGTAATAGGCTATTTGAATGCATCGTCACATTATAAAATTAAAAAATAGTGATAAAAGATTAGGCGCTATCAATTTATTTCATGACATTGGCAATTTGAAATGGTGTTTCCTTAATTTTGGAATGATAAGTACAAATTATTTTTTTCAAAATTTAGTGCATATTTTTGTCATGTAAAATGTTTAATTGGATGTGTAAAATGTTTTATTGGATTCACCTAGGAGATGCCTTATTGATTTATTTATTTTTGGAGAGTTTTTCAAATGGCACTTTGCATTTTGTGTATTCCAAATTAGGTCTTTGCATTTTGGGTCCTAAAATAAACACTATAACATTTCTATTTTATATTTTCTATTGTGGTAATTCAATCTTTGACAACTGTGCATCAATAAAAGGTCTTCAATATTTGTGAATCAGAATGTGCACTTCTCATTTTGAGTATTTTAAAATGGTCTTTGGATTTTTTGTATTCTAAATAGTAAGTTTTAATTTTTTGAATGGTGAAAGGGTCTTGAGCAAATGGTCTTCATAATTTTCACATCAAGATTTACTCATCAACTTTTGTGCTTTATAAAATACACTTTGGCATTCTTATGTTTGAAAAATGGTCTTTGGGGTTTATGCCTTAGAATTTCCTACTGTGGCATTTGTGTTTTGTGAATTACACTTAATAATTTCTGTCCTATGTTTTTCCACGTTGTAATTAAAGTTTTGCAAAGAAGTCTTTGGCTTTTCTAAATTCATATTCTATACTTTGGCAATTAGAATTAGACATTAGTCATTTATGCATCAATAAATTTTATTCTTTGGTATTTTCATACCAAAAAATGGCATTCAACTTTCAAATTTTTCAAATTACACTTTGTTCAAATCTCATAAAATGGTCTTCAGTAACTCAGCACTCATAAAACCTATATACCACAAACTCAAAGTGTGAAAGCCCAAACACTCGATATCATGCCACATGGAACAATATCAATGACTCAATTATGTGTAAGGATGAACATTCAAAACAAAAGTCTTGAGTATCGTCAACACTTTATATCATGCCATGTGGCACAATCTTGGTGATTCATCTATGCATAAGGATAAATAATCAAAATTAAAGTCTCAAGCATTATGAGCAATCAAGATTGTGACACACATAATAATTTCATTAAATCAAATGTGTGGGAGACTATATAAACATTTTATAGGTGTCGAGTGACATACACACATGTGATCATGCCACTTAGCATAATCTTGGGAACTCTCTTGTGAAGACTAAAGTAACATGGGTAAACTGTCAAGTTTCTGAGTGATTGACACATAGCCTATATGATCTAAAATTTGATGGTCATAAGAACGTCACCTAAAGATTAAACAAATAGTTCATGATCTAATCAACTACTGATATGTGGAATTAGGAGTCTAAAAATGGCATAATCAGACTAGTTAATTAAAACCTGAGATCAAAAGCTAACTACGTTAAATTGTTATTTTCATTGTGGTTGGCCCAAGTGATGTATGAATTATCTTTCTTTATGAAATAAACTGCACAAGCTTATTATCTATAAATTCATGGTCTATGAACTAGTTTGCATGGTCATATAAATTTTATTGAAGATAGAACAACCATGGGCCTTCTAATGGTGTGATGTGACTGTTTTACACATTTCGATAAATGTGATTTATTTGAAATAAGTCAAACTAATTATTGATAAGTCTAATTAATTCTTGATAAAACCCAATTTATTTTTGATAGTTTTAAAAAATTGGACTAGTAATTATTTTTTATCATTTTAAATAATCTGGAATTATTACAAATGCATTAGATAGATATGATTTATTTGTAATAAGTCCAACTAAATCTTGATACAGTCTAATTTATTCCTGATAGTTTTTTAAAAAATGACTATTAATTGTTTCTAATTATTTTAAATAATTTAGTCTATTTACAAATACATTAGATAGATGTGATTTATTTATAGTAAGTCCAACTAATTCTTGAAAATTCTAATTAATTATTGATAAAGCTTACTTTATTTATGATAGTTTTCAAAAATTATACTACTAATTATTTCTAATCATTTTAAATAATTTGGACTTATTACAAATACATTAGATAGATGTGATTCGTTTGTAATAATTCCAACTAATTATTTAAAAGTCCAATTAATTCTTGATAAAGTCCAATTTATTTCCTATAGTTTTCAAAAATTGGACTACTAATTATTTTTTATCATTTTAAATAATTTGGACTTATTAAAAATACATTAGATAGATGTGGTTTATTTGTAATAAATCTTGATACAATCTATTTTATCTCTGATAGTTTTCAGAAATTTGAATTGTTAATAAGTCCATATTATCTAAAATAGTCTTTATAACATGGCTCTATGACATGCCCCCATTAATATGCCCTCTTTTGAGGTGAGGGAAAGATAGGAACTGGTATTTACCTCACCTCAAAAGGACAAGATAATGTATAATATGTGAATAGAACCCTATAGTATATAGAAGGAACATGTCTAGGTAGATATAGTATTAAAATGCATAGAACCAATGTGATCACATGAAGGCATAAGATGCATGATAAATATAATGGAAACATCTAGATAGTAATAATACAAGATCAACAAGAAAATAAACACACACACAATAGCACTCAAAATCAATTCAAAATGCAATGGTCCAAGGAGATTGTAAATAAGGGGCATGTTCAAATGCCACATAATCGAAGGGACATGACTTAGTTAAATGTCCATAAGAGCAAGATTGACATATTAAAATATCCATACAACAAATAATGACATATAGAAATGTCAAATAAAGTATACATAGGCATGGGGGCCATAAGCAAAGGAACATATTTAAATGCTCGAATAATGAATATGATAGTGAGGTAAGACACTCAAGGAAGTGCATAAAGGAAATCATAAGCAACTAGCATAAACTTGTCATAATAGCCCATGTATCAAATGTGTTAAGAAAAAAAGTCAAGTGTATATCATATCAAGTACCATATGTAATATATAATCATGGATAAAGGCATGTTTAAGTACATATGTAAGCTCAAACATGAAAATTTAAAGTGACCATATAATGATATAACCTAGGTGTATTAAGATCAAAAAAGTGAATGCCCCCAATGTCTACATGACATGGGTAGAAAGAAGTCCCAAATTTTGAAATAAAAATAACTCATGTATTTGGGTATGCATGTATCACACTCAAATATAAGTGTGACACGCATGTGTGTATGTAAGTAACTAAATATGCCATCTATCAACATAAAACTAACACATAGATGCTAAGGAACCAGTAGGACAAGTAGGTGCCTAAAGTGTTTTTGTAATTTTGAAGTTTTTTTATTTTTTTGGTATTTCAGAAGGTTTGAAAAGTCTAATCAAGGAAATCCTCATCATAAAAAGGTGTAGGACCACCTAGAAAAAAATTCAAGTTTTTTTTATACCATTGCACTACCACCACTTCAGTATTTATGTTTAATGGTTTACCTGAAGCCAATGGTGTAAGCAAATAATCATGACCATCATGTCATATGCAAATTTATGTATATATGTTAATAAAATTAACACATGTGTATGTACTATCTAGCCTAGTATTTCACTCGACTAACTAATTTTGTCCAAACTTTAGTTTCAGATGTGGTTTGTGGTCTAATATCCATAGGGTCAAAGTTTCAACATGTGGACCATAGGTGATAGGTAACCAAATGCATCCTCAATATTTTGGCATTAATGAAGAGTATATTTGTTCATTTTTAGAATATCCCAAATATGTGATAAAGTGGTACCATAAGTGGTATCCAACTTGTTATCAAACTTGATATGGTGGTAATAAACCCCATCAATATTAGTAGTAATAGTTAAATCCTCATGCTTTGGTTGCTTCGAGAGATGGTTATTTTCTAAAAGATAAGAAGGATTTTTATTTTTTCTCATGTTAGACACAATGTGTATGCATCCTTCATTTTTATATTTTTTAAATTGGTTCTTCAATGTCTCACATTGATTGGTATGATGTCCACTGATTTGATGATATATATAGTATGGTACCATGTCTTCTATGGGTATAAGTGTGATATGTGATCGATGTCTGGTAGAAGGTAAATAAATAATTATATTCTCAAACAACATAGATAACATGGTATGTATAGTATCTTTCTATTTGTGATTTGTAAAATTTATTGTGAAGCCTTTTGAGAAGACTCCACATTGTTCACATGATGGATTTGCATTTTGCCCTTGTAAGGTTGACTCAATGTTTTCATCCAAGAGGGATGTATGGAATAACAAGCATTTACATGCTCATCTACTAATTTTATTTTTCCCTTATCTATATTAAATTCTATATTTTTTTCAAGTGGATTTAGTTTTTACTCCATATTGACTAATAAATAAAGCACAAATGTTGGGGTCTCTTGTAGTTTTACTGGATCTTTTGATAATGGTTCTTTCTACTCATGCATATCTATGTTTACCTCAGAGTTTAATGCTTTATTTTCATCTAGAGACAAAGGATACATTGTAATTGAATCACTTATCTCATACATATGTATATGCTCAAGAGGGATGGATTGTTTAGGTCATACCATTGTAGGGATGCCTTAAGTTTTAGGATGTATCATTTTTTAAAATTTGAAAGCTTCATCATTAGTAGGCATGGATTTTAAGGTTCTATCATGTATGAATTTACACATTGATGAAGTGTAAATGAGATAGATTCCATTAAATGTATCCATGTTCTACCCAAAAGTAAATTATAATGTAAGGATTGAGACATGACCTGAAAAGTAGTTGAAATCATTTTTGGTCCTAAGGTCACATCCAATGTGATTTGACTAACTAGAGTGTTATGTGAATTATTAAACCCTTTTATGTGCATAACTATGTTCTGAATAATATTTATGTTAATACCCATGGTGGTTAGGAATTATATACTACAAATGTTTAGACCCAAGCCATTAATGAGCACCCCTTTGATACCTTCATTTTGCATGGTCACTTGTATGAAAAAATGAAAATTTTGGTCAGTAATGTCTTTGGATGGTAAATATGTTCGATCAAAGGTGAAGATCTTGTTATTGTTTGATATGTTTCACAATATCCTCAAAATAAGTAGGCTTAATATCAGTTGTAACTTGTGTCTCACGTAATGCCTCATAGTAGGATATCCTTATAAAAATTAGATTGATTTAGTATCTCAAAGATTGAAATTTTTACATGTGTATTACTCAATTGGTCAATATTGTCATATCCCTTAGATTTTATTATAATCTTAAGTTTAGAAGGCACCTATTATATATTAACATGTGGGGGAATAGTTTGAGCAATACTACCTTTTCGAGTAGTAACAACATTGATTGTAGAATCTAATATAAGCCATGGGAAAATAATGGGTATGGGATGGTAGTCATTATTTAAATAATTCTTAGGTAGAAAAAATGGTTGAGAGAATGCACATTTGCATCTAGAGACTGGATCTATAACATTACAAAAGGAATTTTGAAGAGAAATCAAGTGTTGTTTCCAATTTAAAACCATCGCATTATTGGCATGGATTAACTTAATAATTTTGACAAGGCAACTAATGTAGAAAACCATAGCAACTATAAGGTATTTTAACATGAAATAATTTATGTATATGTCCATGTCAAACATTATATCAAAATTATAACAATCAGGGATCAACAAAAAAAATTGGAAACCCTAATTATCCTAAGGTTTGATGTTCAAAAGATCATGATCATCAAATGTTTAACACTAAAATGAGATATCTCTAGCTTGGGGTTACTTAGATGTTTATTAAAAGGGTATATATAAATGATAATTCAAAATGGTGATAATCAAATCTATAATAGGCCAATTAGATGTTAAACTTATATATAACCATACACTGAATTTCTTATGCTAATAATAGGCTAAATATAGAAAGTAAAACTAAGTTATGTATGGAAATGATAAAGAATTAATATACTTAACTAGTTTTGATGCTAACATAATGTTGAATATGAAATAAGCATAAATTAGGATGGAATATCATTCTAAAATAGTTGACTAATTTTGGATTGGATGTTTCTGGAATCACAGAGATTAACATCAACCTGAGATATTTGTGTTGATGTTACTATCTGAACTTAATGCAAGTGTCATGTATGAAATACCTACTAGAAGAGGATGCGACCACCTAGATGATTTTATTTTTGACTTCACCTTTTATTTGGTGCATTTAGATCTAGGTCATGTATTGTCACTCCTCATAAAATTGTAAAACCCTAGTTCTTCATCTTCACAGTGACCTTGGGGGAAAATGGGTTATTGGGCACATGTTGTCGAGCTGACCCCAAAGATCCCTTTGTCAATGAGTACTACCTACATAGCCAATACTTTGAAGAGGGTCTCAAACTAATGTAGTTCTCCCCTATGTGTTGGCTTGTGTGTGAATCATGCAATATGTCCAAATCAAGTATAATAATGACCGAGCTTGTAACTTGGAAAATTAGGCTCTTAATATACTCCTTTAGTAATTTAGACCTATGTATGTGTTATCCCTATGACTAGTATGGACATATTAGAAAAAATAGAAACTTTTCTCAATTTAATTCTCTTTGGTATGAACACTAGGTATTTTTCCCATGTTACTAGGTGAGGAATGAAAGACGGTTGATCTTATATTTATATCAATCCCTTTGGAGAAGTAACTCACATTTAAGAATAAGGGCACTAAACACTTGCATCAGGTCAAAGCACTAGTGTCAATGCTATTATTTATCCTAGATGTTAGTTTCTATGGAGTAAGAAAGTAGGTATAGGGTTAGAACTTATGAAGGTGGAATATAAGTACATTTTAAGCATTTTGGGCAAGATATAAGGCTTGGATCATCAACATAAGACTAGGTGGACTAAGATATGTAGTAGTCAATGTCCATTTATGAAATCTAAAATCTTGGATTTTAAGACTAGAAGGTAAAGAGTGAGAAAATAGTACACTTGTATGCATGAGGTATTATGTTGGTTGTGGAGTTTGCTTGTGTTGTGCAAAGTGGAGAAAGGATGTTTTTGGTCCTATTAATTTCTTGGCTAGGGAAATGAGCAATCCCTTGATTGGTAATAAGAGATTGGATATGTTGTTGAATGTCACTAAACCCATGACCATATTGACTCAGTTCGCTAATCTAGATCTAATCTTATATCCTAATATAAAAGGTTGGTGAAAACATGCCCCCTTGCTAATTCACTTAGAGAGAATAGTTTATTATATTATATCATCGACTAAATGAGAGTGATCAAGTCTCAATTTTTTAATAATTAATCAAGCATATGAATTATAAATATGTATATTATAACTATAATGAATGAAGAAAAATACCCCATGTACTAATCCCTAAGAAGGTCGAACCACAATGGGTTCACTAGAAGTGATTCTAAGGCTGTTTTGTCTCACTATAATCAAACATACATCACCTGTAACAAAATATGGAACCACACAATGAATTTTCTAGAAGTAAGCCAAGGCCATTGAGTGTCACTAGACTCTAAAGTACATTACCTATAATAGATTGAAACTTATCATTGTAGAAGGATCTAAATTCTATTTACATGATCAAAATAGAATGAATAATATTCATTCCCACATCATGACCACATTTCCAATAGCTTTGAATGGAAATAACAACAATTTGTTTTTGAAACTATAATTTTAAACTTTGAAAGTTTGTATGAATAAGTATCATGCCCCTTAAACTTTTAAAATGTGCACGAACAAGTATCATGGCCCTTGAAATTTGAAAAAATGTATATATGCACCTTTTTAAAATCTGAAATTGTGCATGAACAATTATTGTGCCCCTTGAATTTATGATAATGATATAAAATGTCATGCACCTATGTGCTCAATTATAGTTGTATTTGTAACATGTAACTTTGATCTTGTAACGGTTTTGCATATGCCCTTGCATACACCTTCAAGTGTGTATGAATCTATAATTAAACCTTTGAAAATTGAGTGCATCTGCATGTCATATGCCCCATAATTTATATTAATGTGATAGTATTTATTATGTGTTCAATTCTTGAATTAATCTATATTATGGACCTTGTACTCTATCATGGAATCTGATTTTACATTCCTTTGAGCATTTCAACTTGGTATTCTATCTTCAATTTGATTTGAGTACAATTTTATGTCATGTGATCTTAGTATTTATATTATTGTGTATAGTATTGTCAGGAACTTGTCCCAAATATGTAGTATGTGAATAGTTTGAACCATTTTTAATAATGTATAATGTGTCAAAATGTATTTTGTGCTAGCTTATTTTCTATGATAAGCCCATTGTATGCCCCCTTTCGATGCAAGGGATGAGAGCATTAAATGTGTTGTATCAAAATAAAAAGGTGTAAGTTTGAAATGCATTTGAGTAAATTATAATTTATTTTTTTAGATAACATTTGAATTTTTATTTATTTTAGCATTTTGACTATTTTTAACAAAATCATTGTAATTTGAAGAATATTCATATCAATATTTTTGAAGGCAACAGTTATAGAAAAAATTGAGATAATAAGGAATATGTGAGAAAATTCATGTAAAGTTAAGTAAGCATTAATTTTGTAATTTTTGTAAAGATTGATAGGCATGGTGGAAGTATTACCATGTGGACAAGCACATTGCTTGTGTTCCAATGCAACTAATGGGGAATGATTTTGATATGCATTTCTCAAGATACCTCGTGCAAAAGTTTGAAATAAATTAGTTATGAATTTTAATTTTTTTAAAATAAAATTTAACCCATATAAATAGGTTGGTTGAAAAATAAATTATAATTCATTTTCATATTATAAGTTATGATTTTTAGCTCTGATTGAGAGAAAATATTGTAGAAGAGAGATCTCGGACCTATAATATTTTAGTAGGTCGATATTGCCCTACAGTTAGAGGTCGTTCACTCCTAACATTCTAAAAAACCCATTTTTAGACATTTGTAAATTTTTATATTTTTTTATGTATTTTAATTATATTTTTGAACTTTACCAGTTGTGTTCAGTCCATAACAATTTTAAAACCATGCTTGGACCTGTCTAGGATGGTCGTGGACTTATCTATAGACATGTCCTTTCTAGTGTAGAAATGTTTGTGGGAAAATTAATACTTAAAAAATATCAAGAATTAAATTTTGATCATATTTGCATCATATTACTAACTTTTTTTTGTGTATATATTATTGTAAGTTGTTATAAGGGCATGAAAGTTTAGAAGAAGTCACATAATGGAGATTGTACAAGCATTACCTTTGAGTGATGCTAAGAGGGCCATACTTGATGCAGTCGATCTCGCCATGTTTGGTAGTTGGATATGATGCCCTATAACATGCACATGATAACATCATTGGCCAAGTATTGGGATTCAGACACTTGAACTTTTTGGCTTCTATAGGGGAGATGACTGTGATGTTAAAGGATGTTTAGAGAATCTTGCAACTATCAGTTGTTGATAAAATAGTGACCTTATAGGGTGGTGTTGGGATAGCTCATATCTTGTAGGCACACTAGTTTATGACTAGTCATGCTTAGGGTCCTTAATATGGTTCCAATGATATTAACATTTTGTTGTGAGAGATTGTACTAGTGAATGTTTCATGTGTACAGAATTTGTTTTGGATATTATTGGCATTTTCATTATAGTGAAGGGTGACAATGTATCTATTCCTTCAAGATGAACTAGTTTGTACAATATATAGAGGACCATGACACTATATATTCTTGAGGTTGTACTAAGTTGGACCACTTATATAGAGATTTACATTGCTTCACTTGAGAGGGATTTTAAATATTGGACTTGTCTACCTTATTAGATGTTAGGCCTATGAACATATTATTATGATGTGTCATGTAAGGTTGCCTCATGGTGGATGTGTACATCCACAAATGTGTGATGAGAGATGGGTTAGTATAGACTGTGTTCTAAAGAGTGGGATGATAAAATGTCCTCAAATATTATATCATCTATCTACATATGTTATTAATTGTAGACCCTATAGGGGTTTTGGAGGGTGGCTTGAGGATGGGATACAATTTAGGTAGATTTGGGTGAATTGTTGAATTCATGACCAATGGCCAAATGCATATGAGTGCTTTCAGTTTGAGTGCATGACACAAAATTTTAGCATTATACAAGATGTGTCCCCAACATCTTTTGTATCAAAACAATTTGTGAGAGCTCCGATATACAAGGGGGATAGAGGCTAACCCAGTGTTGATGACTTGGCACCTATTCCATTAGCAGAGGTGGATCTTATGATACAAAATCTTAATGTAAATGAGTTTGGTTGTACATTAGCATACACACCATGGTGGATGGCCCACAAGTGCCCTAGTTTATTTCCTTTTGTAGTAGAGGGTGCCCCTAAGGCATAAGGTGGAAGAGATACAAGTGGAGTGACAAATACGAGTCTTCAAGCTTTTCTACGAGTATGTATATTTATATTATTAAATATTGCATAGTTTTTATTACTTTAGTAGATTTTACATTGATATCATGTATTGTTTGTTATGTATGGGATAGTGAGTATTGGACAACCATTATAGATACATCCCTTTAGGTTTTGATGCGACATGTCCCTAGTGAGGTTTTGATCAAGCACTAATAGCTACTATGGCATATGTTATGGTTGTAATAGAATATGATGGCTTGAGATCTGAACAAGATACGATCATCATTGAGTGCAACCTACTTAGGATGGAGCTTATAAGACATTAAATCCCCCCTCATGATCCAACAACGGATTTAGGCTAGAGCCTATTGGTTGAGTATGTATAGTTATATCATGAGCATGTTGCTTTACAAGCATAAGTAGTTGTATATGAGGATTGTGAGAGGGGGAGTTGATATTGCTCGCAATCATGACCAACTGATAATGGAGCCTCATCTTCAAATAATCCCTTATATGATTGAGAGAGATGTAAAGGGAGTTAGAGATGTATAAGGTGAGGAGCCATTATTGAGTGACTTATGGGTATGTCATATTTTTATCATGTTAAACATTTGATATGTATATGTATGTGTATGTGTATGTGTATGTGTATGTGTATGTGTATGTGTATGTGTATGTGTATGTGTATGTGTATGTGTATGTGTATGTGTATGTGTATGTGTATGTGTATGTGTATGTGTATGTGTATGTGTATGTGTATGTGTATGTGTATGTGTATGTGTATGTGTATGTGTATATGTATATGTATATGTATACATACATACACACATGGATATGTATGTATCTATGTATGCATACATACATATATATGTATACATGTATACATATATGCATACATATGTGTGTGTGTATTTATATATAATGTATATATATATATATATATATGTGTGTGTATGTATATGATATACATATGTGTGTATATATAAATATATACACACATATATATGTATAAGTATTTATATACATATACATATGTGTGTATACACACACACATATATACATGCAAACATACATACAAACATATATACATATACATATATATACATACACATACATGCATTATATGTATGTGTGTGTATATATGTATTGAGTTTAAACCCTAGATTGTTAAAGGGTATGAGTACAGTAAATTAGGGTAGAAATATGTGATAAAAATAGTCATTGATTTGTGCAAGAGTTGACCTAATTTGATATTTCCAAAAATAGAAATGAATGACACAAATAATTACTAAGCTAGAAATTGACTGAGATAAATGATTTGGAGGTTAAATATTGGTATAAAAGATGATCAAGGTGTCATAAATAGGATCTAGGTGTCAGAATTCCTCTATGACAATAATGCAGTTCCCTAGATAGTATGTTAGTTTCCTCTATTCCACACTAGTGTCCTTATGCACGGATTGATGTGAACTTCTAGGAGTAGTTATTTTTGAGTCTGATAGCCATGTTCTAGTGTGAACAAAACCTACTTCGCTATTTGTGCCTATTTTGGAGTGATTTGTATGCAAACCTTAGATGTCCATGTTATTAGGGCATTTGAGGGCACACGTAGTAAAAGTGTAATGTTTACACACAAACACATAATATATGTATGCATGTGTGTATATATATGTATATGTATATATATAATGTATAATATGTATATATGTGTGTGTGTATATATATACGTATCTATTTATATATATCTGTGTGTATATGTATATATCTATATATATACATATATGTGTGTGTATATGTATACACACACACACATGCATATCATATACATACATATAAATGTGTGTATATGTATATATAATATATATGTGTGTATGTATACATATATATATGTATATATAGATATATATTATGTATATATTCATATATATCTGTGTGTGTATATACACACATACATATTTAAATCTATATATATAAATATATATGTATATATAAATATGTATGTATGTATGTACATATATACATAGCTATATATAGATGTGTGTGTGTGTGTGTGTGTGTGTGTGTGTGTGTGTCTGCATACATACATATACATATATATATGTATGTATATATATGTGTGTATACATATGTATGTATACATATATATATGTATGTATGTATGTATGTATGTATGTACGTATGTATGTATACGTTTTGATGTATTCTTTCTTGCTTTGCACTTATGTGCTATTGATATTGTATATGTTCTTGATAATTGTTGTATTTGATAATTGAGTTCATGTGATGACGTGAGTACTTAGTATATTGATATATTTGATTATGTTGTTGTAAATAAAGTGTGTTAATGATTTGGATTTTAATTTGTGACATGTGTGTAATTGATTTAATTAATAACTATAGAATGAGTTGACCACCCTGATGAAAATAGAAACTATGCACAATTTTGATTGTTAGTTATATTTGCCTTTTAATACTATATATGTGACTATGTTTTTAGAGATGGTCACACTTGTATTAGTTACTTATGATGCTTATGGTTGATATTATTGATGCTCTTTTGCCATATTTAAGTATGCAATACATGTTTATATCTATGATTTAAATTTTGGTGCTTTTACTTTGGATCCATGTTTATGTAATTTGATATGTATTGTTATCATGGACCATAGTGTCTTTCATGTTTTATCTAATGCTTCAAAATATTAATAAATCATCTTCAAAAGTAAAATATAAACTTGTATTTCTCTGTGAAATAGTATGGTTGTATAATTAATAATGTACTCATTGTCTTAAGTCTTAAAGTGATTGGTAAAATGATATGTTCAATATCTAATCCACATGTATGTGTAGACACTATTTATGAATTATATAGCACCTCAGTCTTGTACACTTGGAAAATATAAGCCTTAGTTATTACTCTCAATTCTAGACCTTTTCCACTACCAAATGGATCACATCTACTATCTCTCTATGCTCATTGCTTATCTCTTAGTTTGACTAATATCATTCTGATGACCTAGGTCTTCTATTTTACCCAAAATTCTATGAAGTTGCTTATCTTATATCTCCTAAAGTTCTAGAACTGTACCTATTTTCCAAATACCTGAATACTTGTGTCCCAGGTAGATGCCTACATCAACACAAGTCTCTATCACCCTAAAGTCATCCAATTTACAAATAAAACATATTCTTATGGTCTACCTAAGTGATTTAATTTGATATATTATCCAAAGGGATTATTATAAATACAAGATCAATCTTCATTCATTCCTCACCTAGTAAAGACCTAAAAACTTCTTATCTACTCACAAGGCAACTTACCAAAAGTATTCAATCAAGTAGTAAAGTGAGAAAAGCTTCCCCGTTTTCTCTTATTTCTATACTAGTCATAGCGACAACACATATACAAGTTTTAATTACTGAAGGAGCATTTCATGAGCCACATTTTCCAAGTTACAAGCTAGGTCATTGTTCTACCTGTTTATCACACATTGTATGATACACACATAATCCAACACATGGGGGAGAAATACATAAGTCTGATGCCCTATTCAAAATATTGGTTATGTAGGTAATGCTCATTGACAAAGATATATTTGGGGAAACTCCACACCATGTGCCTCCTAACCCATTTTCCCCACAGCCACTATGAAGATGAATAACTAGGGTTTTACTATTTGATAAGGAGCGATAGCCCATGATCTAGATCTAAGCATACTAAAGCGAAGTCAACATAGAACCTAAAATATTTTAGGTGGTCACATCTAGATCTAGTAGGTATTCTATATAGGAAACATGTGTCTAAGTTAGATAGAAGCATTGATGTAACCATCCAAGGCTATAGAAGCTACATTTATAGAATTTGACTATTGATCCAAAATCCTTTTCCAATTTGCTTCCTACATGTTCCAAATCCAAATTTGTGTTAGCATCAAAACCAACTAAGATTATTTTTTTCATTATCATTATAATATCTACTATAGTTGGACTTTTCATTTTTATCATATCTCATCATAATAAATTTAATAAATGTTTTATCTGAGTTTTACAGTCAATTGGCATGTTATAGATTTGTTTATCACCCTTATGCTTATTCATTTATATATTCTTAACACTAACCCCATAGCATCTTTATCTAACCTATGGTAAAACATTTTATGAACTTGACATGATTAACTATGTACACTATTTTGGTCAATGGGCAAAAGATAACAAATTATTACTAAAGGTATTTCATGTGAGCATTTTTGATGAAGCTAAAAATTGGTTATATATCCTACCAAGGGGTTCCTTAACCACTTTTTCACAATTGTAATATGAATTATTCATGGTTTTCAATATCCACAAGGTGACAAAACTTACATTAGAATATTTTCATAATTTTAAACAACGTGATGATGAATACCTTCAAGATTATACCATTTGATTAAAATGTACATCATATGAGCTAGCATTCAGATATTTATATTTGAAGTTAAAATTCATTTTTAGTCAAAATCTTCTTTATCTATTTAAAGAAAGAGAATTTCACAAACAATATGATTCATTTACACATTTATATGTAGATGTGCATAGATATACTTCATTCGTACTTACTCATCCAAAGGATTTTAACATATCCCCTTATAAATACCAAAGTTTTATCATTCACACGAAGGAGGGAGATAAATTAAAAAATAAACATTATGAAAAAAAATGTGGTGTTCATAACCTTTATATGGGAGATTTACAAAATTTACTCAATATATGACCAATCTAAGGTCCACATCCTATGCAAACACCCCAAGTTGAAAATCCCAAAAAACATCCAACCAACAACATTTAACAATATAATTATTCATGGTTGGTGCTTATTTTTGAAATAACCATACTTATCCTACACAAACAAAAAATTCTTGCAATATAAGACATTTTCAATAGCTTGGCTTTGATCTAAAATACTTAAAAAACAAATGAGATTGGAAAGACTCCTTGGGAGACATAGCACTACCAATTAATCGTGGTCCTAAAGTGATTCAAACATGAGTTTGGGTTATGCCAAAAAAATGTCCATATGCATTTACATTGGGAAATCTTTGGTTATATTAAATGGAAGAAAAAATTGATGAAAAATAGCAAGGTGTTTCTTTTTCTCATGAAGGTAAATTGATTCATATTCTAAATGATAGCAATGGTTTTTATATTTTACACATAAAATGTGAGGATTTTAATGTTATGCACACTTTCCACTTATCCAATAATTATTAAAATAATGTAAGGGGTCCAAATGAAGGTTGAAAGGTCTCCCATATTCCAAAAATACCAAAAAAATGAAATAAAAAAACTTAAAAAATCTAAAAATATTTTCAGCATGTACATGTTTTATTAGTTCCTTAACATCTATGTTGTTTTTGATTAATTAAGGTGGCAAACCAAGGGCCAAACCCTATACAGTCAAAAAAGATAGGAAGGCTGGCAAACAAAAGATGCCAGCACCGAACCAACGGCACAACTGAGAAACAAAGTCAGAAGCAAAACAAAACACTAGAAAGACCAGAGTCAAAAAGGACAAAACTACATAACTATAGAATTAACAAGATCCTTAAGATTCTCATTGTCCGCATTGTCAGCATTCCCTGGATTACCCACCGCTTCCATGATCCGCAATGGCCTTCTCCATGTGGACCGCCTTCGAAAGCTATCTTCGTCATCAATGTGCATCATTCATGCTCCGTCATCTCCTTCTAAATGATCTCTATAATGTTTTGGGGAATATGATCCCCTTGTCACCATACCCTCCATCCTAAGAATTGCTGACCAAGGTTGGCACAAGCATCAGCGACCTTGTTACCTTTTCTGTAGGTGTGGGTAATCTCAACTTCAAAAAAATTTTGTAAAAGAAACTAGATGTCCGTAATGATTTCTTTTAGATGGATACCAATGTTAGATGCTTTATTAACAGCATCTATGATCAAGTTAGAATATCCCTAAATATTCAAATTTCTAATTCCTAGGGATATAGCTAACTTTAATCCCCAAAGTAAGGCCATAACTTTAGCATAGTTATTGCTCTGGCAACCCATGCCACCAGTATAGACAGCAAACATCCCTCCTTTTTCATTTCTTATTATTCCTCCTCCACTTACTTTACCACTCAACTTGGATGCCCCATCAAAATTGAGTTTCATCCAATTGGGTTTAGGTGGTATCCATTTAGTATGAAGTCTCTGAAGAATTTTGGAATTATCATGCCCAGGGATAAGGTTTAAAACCTTCCATTTGGCAGCACTTTGACTTTAAAATTCACATAGGGGTTTCCACAACACTAATATGAGCTATTGTAACACTTGCCAAGATGGTCCTAACAAAGGAGTTAAACACCTGAGCAGCATTTCTAGCAATGTCCCTGAAAATTCTGTGATTTCGCTCTTTCCATAAAGTCTAGCTCAAGCATGCTAGAGCTTGCTTCCATAGTTCCTTAATCCAGGGATGTGTGAAGGTTGAGTTCCAGCTGAGAATAACTTTTTTAAGGTTAGAATCACAAACCCATTCAATGCCAAAGTTTTTAAGTATTTTGCCCCATAAATCTTGGGTAAACTCACACTGTACGAATAGGTGTGAAACTGATTCCTCTCTAGAACCACATAGAAAACATCTATTGATCAAAGTAAACTCCCTCTTTTGAAGGTTGTCCTGAGTAAGGATTTTGTTATGGGCATCAGCCCACCAAAACAAGTTAATCTTTGGAATGGGTTTATGATTCCAAACCTTTTTCCATACCTCCTTAGTCTGAGCTTTAGGGGTAAGCAGATGATAGGCAGATTTGACAGAGAATGATCCATTCTTATCTGGCCACTAGTATTGTTCATCCTCTCAAGGGAAGAGTGGGATTTTGATCTCCTGAACACATTGTTGGATCTCCCAAATTCTCGGGATAAGCTCAGGCCTATGCACATAGCAATCCAAAAGGTTTTTCCAGCTCCTTATCCCATTGTTATTTTCCATATAATCACTAACCCTATCACCAAAGAACTAAGTAGTCAGGCCTATAATTTCTCCATAGTTTCCTTGGGAGATGAGAGGATTGTCCCTTAACCAATTATCCTCCCAGAATTTAATCTGCTAACCATTTCCAAGCTTCCACCTAATTCCCTGTTTGAGAAGACTTCTACTTTTTAGCATTTTATTCCATATCACAAACCCCTAGGGTAATCCCACCTGTTGAAGAAAGTTGGAATCATCAATGTTATGCATGTATTTGGCATACATTATTTCCCCCCACTCACTGTTGTTGTGAATCAAATTCCAACTAACTTTTGAGAGGAGGGATTTATTCATTTTTCTGATGGATCTTATATTAAGTCCACCATGAGATTTTGGGAGACACACTTTTCCCATCTGACTAAAGACATTCTCTGTTTGTCTTCCACTCCCATCCATAAAAATTTCCTTTGGATCTGTTCCATATTTTCATCAAAATAGGTAGGAATTTCAAAAAGAGACATGAAGTAAGTAGGAATACCTTGCAAGGATGTTCAAAGAAGTTGCAGCTTACCTGTACTACTAAGTAGTTTCCCCTTCCACCCAAGAAGTTTCCTCTGTGTACGTTCCACAATACCATTCCAAAAACCTGAAGATACCTCTTTGACCGAGAGTGGGAGACCTAGGTAGGTAGCTGGTAGGCTAGCCTTAGCACAATCTAAGATATCAATGATTATATGCCTAAGTTCATTGGGAGTGTTGAAGAAGTACACATTGCTTTTTTGGAAATTAATTCTTTGTCCCGAGTCTCTGGCATAATCATTAAGTATATTCTTCCATCTTCTAGCTTCGATCATCGATGAGATGCCAAATAAGATGGTATCATCCACAAACTACTATATAACCATAGGATGAAGGGAAGAGGCAGGTTTGATGCCTACTAGTTTTTTTGAAACTATATCATCTTGTATGTATCTTCCCAATGCCTCAGCCATAATGATGAATAGGTACGGGGAGAGAGGGTCTCCCTGATGAATTCCTCTTGAGGAGGAGAAAAACCCTCTAGGAACACCATTAACCAGCACTGAGAATTTAGCAGAAGAGACCACATTCCATAATAGGCAAGACAATTTATCATTAAACCCAAATTTTCTAATCACTTGGAATAGAAAAGTCCATGAGACTCTATCATAAGCTTTGGATATATCAAGCTTGAGGGCCATCCCAAGGATTCTGCTCTTATCCATGGAGTGGATAGTCTCATGTGTGGTGATCATAGCATCAAGAATCTGTTTGCCCAGGATGAAACCTTTTTGAGCAGGAGAAATAATTTTGTCAAGCAAGGGTTGAATTCTCAAAACTAGTAGTTTAGTACATATCTTATACACAGTGTTGCATAAGCTAATGGGTTTGAAATCAGCAAGGTGTAAAGATTGAGATTTTTTAGGAACAAGTACAATGAAGGTATTATTGACTTGTTTCAAAAGTTTTCCAAATCTAAAAAAATCATGAACTGCAGCCGTGAGGTCTGCTCCAACAATCTCCCAATATTCTTGAAAGAATATAGGAGGAAAGCCATCAGGACCCAGGGCTTTAAAATCACCCATGGAGAATAAAATAGCATGTACTTCATCATTGGATATAGGCTTTAACATTTCCAGATTGTCTTCTTCTATTATCAAACAAGGGATTTTATCAATGAATTGACACATAGATCTATCAATTCTACATTATTGTTTTCTTCCGTAAGCAGATTTTGAAAGAACACCCTGGCTTGCTCCCCTATTTCATTATCCTCAGTAATAATGTCTCCATTATATAGGACAAACTTAGTTATTGAGTTGGCTTTTCTATGTTTCATAGCTGAGAGATGAAAAAAATTAGTGTTCTTATCACCCTCTTTGAGCCATTGAACACGGGATTTTTGTTTCTAGAAAACCTCTTCCCTTTCCATCAGATTATTCCATTCTAAAGATAGACTATTCTCTTCTTCTAAGGTTCCCTCAAATTCATCCCCTTGATCAATCAGTTGCTGAATAGCCTTGAGTTTTACCATTATATTTTTCTTCTGCTGGAAAACCTGCCCAAAACTGTATCTATTCCAGCCTTAAACTTCTTGTTTAATGTGCTAGAGTTTATTGACTATTCTAAACATGGGAGTACCTTGAATGGGAATATTCCACCATTGAGCCACCATTTTTCTAAAACCTTTGTGTTTAATCCACATAGCTTTAAAACAGAATGGAGGAGTTCTGTGATGTCCCTCATCTCTCTAATTGAGGATAATCGGGCAGTGGTCAGACATGGTTTTAGGTAGAGCCTGCGCTTGCATATTCTGATAATCATTATAGTTGCTTGATATCAAAAATATTTCTAATTTAACCTGAATCATTTGATCTCCTCTTCTTCTATTGGTCAAAGTAAAATTTTGGTTCTACAGTTCTATGTCCAATAATCCCCAATCATTGATGAATTCAGCAAAGTCAAACATGTTGTCCGAGTAATCAATAATTCCACCCTATTTTTCAGAAGGGTATAAAGGTGTGTTAAAATATCTGGCTAACATCCATTTAGAATTTTGAGGATTATTCCTGTAGCTACTCAAATCTATCCATAATTTCTGTCTCAAACCTCTGTTATTCGGTGCATAAACATTTACCAACGTCCAGTTCAAGGAATTTATGGAAAAATTGGTAATCAAAAAGTGCTTATGATGGGCCATAAAAGATCCTTGGATTTTAGCACTATTCCACATATTGACAATCCCTCTTAAAGCCCCTTTAGCAGGAATAATACAAAAAGCCACCTTAGGCCATATATAGTCAGCAATTTTTACAAAATTCTCCTCTTTCATCTTGACTTCTTGGAGTAATAGAATATCTATTTTATTATCTAAAACTTAGTTTTTAACCTCAAACTACTTCGAGGGACTGTTAAAGCCCCTCAAATTCCATGATAATATTCTCATTTAGAGAGTTTGGAGGGTTGGGACTCTAGTGTTTTCTATTTTCCACTGGCAATCTCCCTAGCAATCTCTCTTTGTCTTGTTTCCCTTAGGGTTGGCCTCCCTTGTTTGGGCTCAATACCAACATCTGCATATTTTTTACCTTTCCAGATCTTTTTCTTTGGGGTAACCTATTCTTCCTGTTCATTGTTGCCATCTTGTCCTACTACCCCTATTGCCAAGTAGTTTCCTACCTGGCCTCCATCTTCCAGATCACAGAAAAAGTCTGTATTTGACTGTGGATCTGGTACTCGTTGAGTGTGACTTTCAAGTGTTACTTCTTCCTGTCCAATCTTGAAACTGTGTCATCTTCATTGACTTCCTTTAGCAAAAGGTCCCCTCCTACCCCTTCCTTAAACATATTAGTCTATTTTTTAGAAGTGTAGATTGTGTTAAATGTGGCCTTGTGACTATTGTCAGATACTATATTCTCCTTTGGGACCTCTTTTCCCTCACTACTGATGATATCCTCCTTTCTCTTCTCCTCCTCTCCTTCTTATGTAGCCTTCTGACTATCATCTAATCCTATATTTTTCTTTGGGACAACTTCACCTTCACTGCTAGGGGTAGCCTCCTTTCCCTTCCCCTCCTCTCCTTTTCCTGTATTGTCAGGAATTTCCACATTATTCTTTATTTCCTACATGTTATTCGTTTGCTCCTCCTATACATTCTGGGAATCCTCTTTCACCCCCCTTTGCTTCACTTTGCATTGTGTCATTAGATGTCCCTTCCTCTTACATATTTGATAGAAAGTGGTAGCATTCTCATAAGTAATTGGTTGAGTCCAGGTTCCATATTTAGAGTTAAGCTCAATGGACGTAGGGAGAGTCTTATTTATTTCAACATTAACATAGAGTCTAGCAAACACACATCTAGACTTAGTTCTGGTTATATGATCTGAGGTGACATATTGACCAATAGAATTGCCAATGGCTGTGAAGATTTTTTCATCCCAGAATTCCAAAGGGAATCCTAGTAATCTTACCCAAGCAGGTGTTGTCTTATTGAGGTCCGAGTTATGATCAAAACCTCGTTTCCATGAGCATAAGGCTAGAGAATGTGGTCCAAATAGCTAGGGACCTCTAGCAAGGGTAGCGATCACGTCCTCCCTGTTCGTAAATCTAAAAATGAATAGACCTCTAGCCATGGCTGTGATTGAAACACTACCTTTGACTTTCCACCTAGACATAATCCATCTTCTAAGCATTAGGATATTAGGACGGAAAGAAAAAAACTTACCAACCAGCGTAAGGTCCATGGATGCCACATTTCCTCCACCAAATTGTCTGGGATACTCAACACCTTGCCCTTCAAGAGAACAGGGAGGCTCGACATGCCTTTCGATGGACACGTCTTTTCACCTATGAGTGCCTTCTTCCATCCATTAGATGGACTATCCCCTAATAGATTCTAGGACAGATCCCCATAGGTACTGCTACCCGCAGTGACCTCCATTAGATCCTGTGGTCTCACCTATAACACTTAGAGGGCCCAACCAGGTGGAAAAAAACTAGTTTCAAATATTGTCCACACACTTCGCTCCTCCACAGCGATATCAACAATTCATTAACATCTATGTTGTTAGTTCCATATTAGTGGATAACATATAATTTATTCCTATATACACATTTTTCATGCATATTTTAAGTGTGATACATGCATATATAGATACATGATCTATGCACTTTCAAATGTTGGGCCTTCCTTCTACTCATGTCATATGGACATTGGGGGCGTTTGCTTCTTTAATCATAATACATCTTGATTATATCATTTTATGGTCACTTTACATTTTCATGTTTGATCTTATGAACTTACACATTCCTTTATCCATGATTATATCTTTTGGAGTGTACTTGATATGCTATGTACTTAACATTTTTTTCTAACACATACGCTCTATGGACTAGTATGTTATGTTTATATCGGTTGTTTATGCTTTCATTCATGCACTTCATTGAGTGTCTTATCTTGCTATTATCTCACTTATTTGAGAATTTGAAAATAATATAGTATTTGTGGCCCATATTCCTTTGTTTACCTCTTTGACATTTGAATGTGTCATTACTTTTTGTATGGATGCTTGAATATGTCATTCTTGCTTTTGTGCACATTTGACTAGGTTATGTCCCTTCGATTGTGCAACATTCAAACATGCCCCTTACTTGAGGTATACTTAGACCATTATCTTTTGAATAAATTTTGAGTGATCTTGTGTGTGTGTTTGGTTGCTTGCTGATCTTGTATTGTTACTCTCTAAACATTATCATGATCTATATCATACATCTTAGGCCTTGATGTGATCACATTCTAAGTGCTTCCATGATATACCTACCTAGACATGTCCCATTTATATGCTACATGGTACACTAATAGTTTACATGGTTATCTTATCCTTTCAAGCTAATAAAACAACTACATTTTACTTTCCCTCACCTCAAAAGGTGGCACATATTAGTGGGGGCATGCCATAGAGGCATGACTTCCACATTGCTTCATAGATTCAAATTGCACTGGAGGCATTTTTTGAAAACATGTTCTCCATATTTTCATAGTTTTGTATTTAGTTGGGGCATGTTTTGAAAACATGTTTTTCACACTTGTTCAAATGCCAACTTGGCCAAATTCATAATTATATGATTCAGATACACATTTGTGGTATAATTTTATACATTAGTACCATTGTTATACATAGTTTCAACATGAGACATATCTAAGGTGCATATGCTACAAAATGTGCACCTAATATCTAAAAATAAAATAAATTTAATATTTTAAAAAAAATTATGGACTATCATTACCCACCATGTTGGACTTTTACGGACTGTATTGAGTCAATTTACTGTAGTAGTCAGTTTGCTTTTTGGTATGGTTAAGTTGATTAAATCACTCAATGTTACCAATTTTATAGGTTGGACTTGATTACATCATCCAACCACACCAAATTTATAGTTTGAGTTGACTAAGTTCACTCACACTCACCAAGTTATAAGTATGATTGGGTTGCATGGTTGAGCTAATCTCAACTGTCAGCTGACAACTCACCTTTTAGGTCCAAGGTTGGGGGCAAGTTTTGTCCTTCAATATTTTTATATATATGCACTTTATAGATTTATGTTTGTCCTAATCTTATCTCTAATGGTTCATAATGATACATCTTCCATATTTTTAAATAAAATTTTCAAAAGGCAAGGTGGTTGCATCAATACATAGTTGTACTCATAAACCTTTATCTCTTTCAATTTTAAATGCTTCTAATTTTAGATTAGATACATTGATTATAGAGTGTAATATTTTATTGGTTTCAGTTCAATCACCATTAAAACACTTAATTTGAGCTCACACAAAGGAAAGTTGTTTTATACACACCCAAGTATACACATACTTTTCATCAAACTAGTAATTTCATTACTAGATTAGGGGGGCAATGGGGGGAATGTCAACATTATTTATGAATTATATAACACCTTGGTATTATACAATTTGAAAATAAATACCTTGGTTATTATTTTTAGTTTTATATCTCTCTTGATATTAAAAGGCTCACATATTTTATCTCTTTGTGCTCATTGCTTATCTATTAGTCTGACCAATGTCATCTTGATGACCCAGGTCTTCTATCTTACCCAGAATATTATAAACCTACTTATATTCTATCTCTAAAATTTATGACTTGTACTTATTTTCTAATTACCCAGATACTTGCATCCTAGTCAGATGCCTACGTTGACACAAGTGTTGTATTCTGATGCAAGTGTCAAGTACCCTAAAGTCATCCAATTTACAAATGAAACATATTCATGTGGTTAGCCTAAGTTATTTAATGTGAGATATTATCCGAAGGGATTGGTATAAATACAAGATCAATCCTCATTCATTCCTCACCTAGAAAAGACCTAGAAACTTATTGCCTACTCACAAGGAAACTTACCAAAAGCATTCAATCAAGCAATCAAGTGAGCAAAGATTCCATATTTTCTCTTATTTTTATACCAGTCATAGGGACAACACATCTACATGTTTGAATTAATGAAGAATCATTTCATGAGCCACATTTTCTAAGCTATAAGCTATGTCACTATTATATTTGCTTATTAGACATTGCATGATACTCACTCAATCCAACATGTAGGTGAGAACTACATAATTCAGAGGCCCTCTTCAAAGTATTGGCTATGTAAGGAGTGCTCATTGACATATAAGTATTTAGGGAAACTTAAAACCATGTGCCCACTAACCTATTTTTCCCATAGCCACTATGAAGATGAAGAACTAAGGTTTTTCTATCTGACAAGGAGTGATAGCCCATGATCTATATATGAGACACTAGAGCGAAGGTAATATAGAACCCATAAAACTCTAGGTGGTCACATCCATATCCATAAAGTAGTATGTATAGGACATATGGATCTAGGTTATATAGAATATTTGATGCAACCATCTAAGGTCAATGCAATTGTCTAAGACTACAAAATTTATATTTCCATGATTTAATGATTGATCTAGAATCCTTTTCTGATCTGATTCCTACATGTTCCAAACCCAAATCTACATTAGCATATGAACCAACTAAGTATATTGTTTTCATTATCAATTTAATATCTAGCATATTTTTACTTTCCATTTTTAGCATATCTTAGCATAATAAATTTAGTATATATTTTATCTAAGTTTTATAATTAATTTCCCTACTATAGATTTGTTTATAACCCTTGTGCTAATTCATTTCTATATTCTTAATCCCAACCCCATATGATCCTTATCCAAACCTAGGGTTAAATAGTTTTTTAAAAAATTTATTCAATATATCCCACACTTTGAAGAAATTTTATTGTACATGTCTTATGATATTTCATATTATCTATAACAATAGTTGTTTTATGTGTTTATTGACGAGTGCTTGAATGATCATTGGTTAATTTTGAGATATCATTGTCTTCATAAAATATGTGGGAGGGTATGAAGGAGTTTATTTTTTAATCATGTTGACCACTTTTTTAAATGTGATAATCTATTTATTTGTAAGTTGTGATGATGAGTTGATTTTGTTTGCATTCATGATAGGTTGATAGTGGGGCCTCATCTTCACATGATCCATTATTAATTGAGAGATATGTAGAGGGAGTTAGAGATGTACATGGTAAGGATCCCATTATTTATTGACTTTGGATGTTTTTTATTTGTTTCATGTTAAACACATACACACACACACACACACACACACACACACACACACACACACACACACACAAACAAACAAAGACTTTGATGTATTATTTCTTGCATTATGCTTATGCAATATTTATATTGCATGTGTTCTTGAGAATTATTGTGTTTGATAATTAAGTTCATTTAATGACATTAGGATTTAGTGTAAACACACAAATCCAAAAGAGTTTAATTCTTGTTATTATGCAAAACAAGCATAAAATAATAACAAATCTAACTTCTTAGGAGTGTTCCTCAGATTGGGCAAGATATAAAATAGATAAACAAATAGAAAGTACATCAATATGATTACCTTCCTCATGGATATTATTTCCAACCATTATACATACATTTTTGTGCTTGGATGTAGATATTTTAGTCTTTTCAATGTTTCACATTCATGTCAACAACATCTCCCCTTGCACTATGGATGATTTGAGTAATTTAGAAGAAAATAAAAGAAGTGGTTGAAGGCTTGATGCTTGAAAGGCTAGTACAAATGAAAACACATCGATGTATGTTTAAGACTTGAGAATAATGGTAAATGGCCCTTCTATTTATTTATTAGTTGAATTGACTCCAACCTTTATATGTGATTCAAGATGTGTGGTTCAACATTGGTCAAATTTAGTAGGGCAATTGATATTTGGCATTAATTAAGCATCGACTATAAATTTAAATATTTGTTTGATATTTTACAAATGCTTGACAGATTTCAAAATGATGTCATCATTCCCAATATTTATCAATTATGTCATCAACCACTTGGCCACTTATCATGAGAGTTGAGTGATAAATCTAATTAATGATTTTTTAAAAATAAGAAATTCTAAAAGCTATGGTATTTCCCAATAGATGAAGATTAGGTTAATTAATAAATTTTAATTGACCTAATGAAATATGAAGTGACTTTTGAAATATTTGATGAACCGCTCGACCGAATTAATCCCAAATCATCTCTTGTATAGCCATAATTTGACTCAAGATGAATTAAACAAAGCTGATAATTACGTACATTGTATTGCCCCAATTAAGGATGCCCCAAGATGTTTCATAATATGCATGCTAAGAGTGTAGAAGAATAAGGGTGTTTTATTTATTTGTGCATCTTTACTATAAATCATTCTAATTAAAATCTTGACATGAGTGTGGTGAAATTGGAGTGTCTAGATTTTGCCATTATTTGAGAAGGTGTTGTGAGACACTAGATAAAGTAATGATTTTTCAAAGAATGAAAAAGATAAAATAATGAGGATGAAAAATTAGATGAATAAATAATTATCAAATCATGATTCCCCCTCAATAGGGCATATAGGTATGAAAAGACATGGATGGGATCTCAAAAAAGAGAGGAAGAGGCAAGAATTGGAGAAATTAACCCATGGCTAAAATTAACCCACATAAGCTAATGCTTACATGATTTGATTTTAAATGTTTAAAAAAAATGGAATTAAATTGGCCCCAAGGTGGGGGGAAGTGGTAATTACACATCCAAAAACAAATGACACACTTTAACCTCCCAAAATAGAGCAAAAGTTGTGGGCTTGGAATTAGAAGAAAGGTTGAATGATGGCATTGCCCTAGTAGAGTGGATTTGATCATTGATCAGTCTAATTGATTTGTTGATTGATTATCAAGCATATATCAAGGATTCAACCTGGTGCATATATTAAATATGATATTAATGACACAAACTTAGGTGTGATGGTATAATGACTTTTAAAATGATGAAGAAACCACAAAAAGCCAAGGCACATGAGAATGCTCAAAGATAATGAAAGAGATGATTAGAAAAACACAAAAATGACTGAAGAATGATGTTATTGGAATTAAATAATATGGATGTTAATAATAAAAAACAAGTACAACTGAGCTATCCTCAAAAACTAGTTGGTACCGATTGCTACCTACATAGTCTAAATGGATTTCAGGGCAATGTAGTTCTCCCATAAATTGGGAGAGAATGAGATAAAGAATAGACTATATTATTCAAATGAGAATAATAATTAATCAATGTGTATGGATATGTTATTACATGCTTAGTCAAAGATGCACATCTTGATTTATATATATATATATATATATATATATATAATATTCAATTATTTTAACTTGACCAAGGAAAATGGGATCATGTGATGTGGTCAAAGATGACTAAAATGATTTGATTAGACAATGAATGATCTTGCAAGGGGATAAAATACCAATGTAGTGTGACATATTATATAAACCTAAAGATCTTGAATTTTAATATAGCACACAAAAAAATGCACCATGACATAAAACACCATGATGTCCTAACTATAATGCGCATAAGGACTGACTCTCGATCCAATAGACAAATGGCAACAACATGCCAATGATAAAATTGATGATGATAATATTTATATATGTCAATGGATGGATTAAAGTATAAATTCATGAAAAGGAACACCATGATGATGACCCCCTCATCATAATGGACTAAATCAAGGCAACAAAAATAAAAAGAAATAAACAAGTAGCAAACACAAACTGAAAAGAAAAGCAATAAAAAACATCTCATTATTTAACCAAGACAAAATTTGTTTGATAGGCTCAATAATAATGATATTGAAATGGTGCCCCCAAGCAAGGATACATGCAAGGTAAGGGCACATCCATATGTGGATGAAATGATTAGAACCAATAATGAATATACCCAAGTAGGGTAGATTTGGGATGGACACATCCCAATGGTTGCTAAAATGGATGTCTCAATGAAAATTAAGGATAATGACTAAATTAAAGACAAGAAAAATGTTTTTGAATTTTGTGTATTTATATATCTAATGGATATTTTAAGCCCTTTTCTAATGTTTAGTATTTTTGAAAATATTTCAAATGTTTATGGGTTATCAACATCTCAACTCAATGGAGGATTAAGAGATGTATAATGTTTTAACTCATAAAATGGTGAGAGTGTGGCTTAGGTTGTTCATTAGATGGTGAGAATTTGGCTTAGATTTCTCACAAAATAGAGAGATTTTGGGATTAAGGGTATCCAATTTGACCTTAGAGACTGAGCATTGCCTACATAGTCCAAATGGACCTCAAGCCACTATAGTTCACCCTATAATGAAAAATAATAATGGACGATAATGAGGAAAGGAACTAGGAGTCTCAAAGGACAATGTCATGTGAGAACCAAATATTTCCAATAAAAAAAAGTGTATAATGTGGGTAATATACCAAAAAATTTCCCAAACAAGTCTTAATATACCTTACACTTTCATGATAAGTTTAAGATGGGAAGACTAATGGTCACAATAAGATGGGTTGGGTTGAATAGGATTGGATGGCCAAAATGGTTGAATGGAATGAATGGTAATGGACCTCAATTCTAAGAGGGTTTCAATGTAATGGTCTATAATGTAGTTAGGGCTACCCCCAAGTGACAAATTACTTGCATATAATAAATTATTTACACATGATGCTAGAAACTTAGTTTTCATCATGGTACTTACTCAAGGCACAATACGCATGGTTTTAACTATTAGATGAATTATTTATTTCTCTTTCTATTTTGATTTTGATTTTTTAATTATTTTTGACTTATTGGCATTTCAAATCAATGGAGGATTATGAGATGCATAACACTAACCCTTTATTGTTTAGACAACACTTGCTTTGAATAGATGCTCTATCAAGAATCTGTTGTTGATTTGGACTACATTGGTGTTGTTATGATCTTCATTAGTTTTTTATCATGCTTCCCCCAAATCTATAGCCAAGATGTCTTCATAGCCTCTATAAAAAAGAGTTCCACTAGGAAGGTTAAAGAATAATAAAGAATGGATAAATGATATGATAAGATAATGGAATATAGGTCTTGAATGAATAATATGATCACAATGAAAATTATAATTGTTGGGGTATAAATGAAGATTTGGATTTTAGTCACACACAGTGTTTTTGATTCTAGATTCATTATAATTTTGGTTATGTCAGAGCTGATATTGACTTCAATAATGTCTTCATCTAGCAACGAGGAACTAATTGGCTCAACTATTGGCACCTCAAAGAGGTTTTTACCAATAAATTCTTCTTGATTGTTCTAATTTGGATTGTCCAATAATGCCTTGAATAAGGTTTCACTAAGGGACGTTAATAATTCATTTTTATTATCCTTTAACACCTTAAGCAAGGTTTCACTAAAGGATTATGATTTTTGATCCTAATTGTCCCCTATTACCTTAAATAGGGTTTCACTAGAAAAAACCAAGTTTAGGCTTTTATTGTCCCCTAATGCCTCAAATAAGGTTTCACTAGGAAATTTTTCTACTACTTGAATGTTGTCTTGGTTCCTTAGAAAATCTTCTAGTGCAATGTCACCATAGAATAATTTTAATAATGTGTGATTCTATTAGTCCCAATTAACATTTGTGGGTGGTGTAATATCAATATAATGGATAGGTGAGTTAATGTTTAATGCATGTGGAATGTCAATGGAAGGGTAAAAGGCAACACAATCCTCATAGAAGATATTAGGAAAACTTGCTTGATGTCGAAGGAAATGTCCTCAACAACTATAGAAGGATCATAAATATATTTAATATGATCTACAAGGAATATGTAGCTAATGTTAGAATAATTATTTGTAGACATTATTTTATGGATATTATAGCACCTCAGTTTTATACATTTAGAAAACTTAGACCTTGGTTGTTCCTCTAAGTTATAGACCTTTCCCACTTTTTGAGGTCTCGCATCTACTCTATCTTATGCTACTTGGCCTATATCTTAGTTTGATCAGTCTTATATTAGTGACCCAGACCTTCTATCTTTCCCAGAATGCTTAAAACCTACTTATCTTCCACCTCTAAAAGTTTTGAGTCTATACCTACTTTCTTACTCCTTGGACATTACCATCTGGGACATATACTTATGTTGATGCTAGTGTCCTACTCTGACGTAATTATCCAGTGCCCTAAAGTCATATGATTTTCAAATGAAATGTATTCAAATGGTTAGCCTAAGTGTTTTAATGCAAGTTATTTCTCTAAAAGGATTGATATAAACATAATATCAACTCTCATTCATTACTCACCTAGCATACACCTATAAAAAGACTAAATGAGACCAAGGTAACTTATTAAATCATTCTATCAAGCATTCAATTGAGAAAAAATTCCCTGTTCTATTTTATTTCCATATCGATCATAAGTACAGCACGTCTAAAATTCTAAAGTCTTAAATGAAAATCCCAAGAGCTATATTTTCCAAGTTACAAGCTAGGTAATTACTATACTTGCTTTAATCATATTGCATGATTCACACATAAGCCAATAAATAAGGGAAAACTAAATCAATCTGAGGCCCCATTTAGAGTATTGTCTGTAATAAGTGCTCACATATAGAGGAGTCTTTAGGGTCAGCTTGGCACTGTGTGCCCACTAACCCATTTTTCCCTAGGGTCACTATGAAGATGAAGAACTAGGGTTTTAAACATTCATGAGAAATGTCAGTCTATGACCTAGATCTGAATGCACTAGGGTGAAGGCAAATTCAAACCTTGAAGCATCTAGGTGGTTGCATTCTTTTCCAACATGTGTTCTGTATAGGACATGTGTGTCAAGTTTAAATAGTAACATTGATGCAACCATCCCAAGCTGGTGTTAGTGTTTATAGATATAGAAGCACTCAATATAGAATCAAATGAATATTCCAAAATCCTCTTCCAATCTATTTTTTCCTATTCTAGATCTAAAATTACAATATCATCAAAACAAGCTAAGTACATTATTTCTTTGTCAGTTTTATACTTAGCATAATTATACTTACTATTTTTAGCCTATCTTAGTTTAATAAATTTAACATATGTTTTATTTAAGTTTAGCACCCAATTGACATGTTATATATCTGAACATCACCCTTATGCATTGTCATTTCTATATTCTTAACCCTATCTACCCAAGTAGGATCTTTATCTAATTTAGGGTTAAACATTTAGAGAACTCAATCCTTGATTGTAAAACCCTAGTCAACTTAGAGTTTCATGTTTCTAGCTTTTTTATTATTGAAATGATTGATTCCTCCTTGGAATTCATTTCTTTTGCTTATCCTATTTTAATATCAATTTTTAGGACATTTAAAATGGATAAAAATGATCTTACATATCCTAACCCTAAGGAGGGTGATAGTTATCATCCCTCTAACTAGGTTCATACTATCACCCCCTCAAAGGGAAAGGTGGATCATCTTATTATGTCAAAGGAGGGTAACATAAAACCCTTCCCACATCCCTTGATGGTACATGTATCATGTTTAATATGATACACCTAGGATTTGTGCTTGTGAAACACCTTAGGAAAAATCAATATTATGAACAAGTTAATGCAAGATTTATAAAAGCAAAATCAGTCTCTAAATTCAAATATCACTTTATTGAAAAATAAAATTTCATATAGAAAGAATCCACAATATGCTATTGTGAATGTGTGTTCATCTTCACATACCAATTATGTGCCTAATAAGAATCAATATTGGAAGCCAAAACCAAAGTCATATAATGATAATGATTCTACAAGTGAACAAAAGGCTATTATGAGGTCAAGTGAGATTCTAAGGGAGATGCTTAGAAATAATTTTATCAATCTACGTCTCTTTCAAAAATCCAAATATCACTGTGCATATCATAGAATGCATGGTTGATGTTGACTAAATTTGACTTTTAGGTCAAATTAGGGCACCCCTAGGTAAAAACTTGGTATTTCAATGTTCTAGGGGGTCTAACATTATGTCACAAGGTGTTTTATAAGTTAATTAATGTCATTTAATGTTGTAATAGGTCCCTAGTCATTTTAGTCATTTTCAATCATTTTGAGGTCAAAAAAGGTGCATTTAATGACTTGTATGGTTCATTAGGAAGTGTGAAGATTCCAAAATATTATGTCATGTCCCATGTGTCCCAAGAGGTCTTAAGCAACTGACATAATTGAAAGGTGGCAGGTTCTTCAAAAGAAAAGGTAATTTTCTTAATAAAAAAGGAGAGTTTGGTACTTGTACAGCTCATTGGGAAGTGTGTAACTTAGGAGAAGGTTTTAATATTAATCTTTAGATTCCTTAGATCCATATTAGTGCTTGCCATGCTTTGGATTGGCCCAAAACTATTCTTCTCCCTTTTCACCCTTCTTAGCAAGCGAAAGAAGTCTTTAGGTTTGTACTTGGTATGGCCAGTAGAGAAGGTTTCAAATAAAATGCCTTGAGGAAGATAAATTAAACTCAGAGACCTTCATTTCCATATAAATATTTTTAAGAATGGTGGCTTGTGCTTCATGAACCATCCTCATGAAGTTTACTATACTTTTCTACTTGCTAAAAAGTGCACTCTATAGGTTTTACTCTTGTTTGGGAAAGTCTGTATAACTCAACTCTTGATGTTAAGCACAAAATATACTAAGATTGGGGTGCTGAATTAGTATATTATATATCTTTTACTTAATATGATTTATTTTCTTTAATCACTTAATCACACATTTATGATATGCCATAAAACTGAAATAATAAAATACACCACACGAGAGAGAGAGAGAGAGAGAGAGAGAGAGAGACTAGATTTTTATGTGGAAACCCAAAGTGGGAAAAACCATGGAGAACAATCTAAAGTATATGAATGAGCACCAAATTTTAGGAGAACCAACCCCTTTGTCGAGCACCAACACAAAAACTATTTGTGAGCACCATCCCATAGGAGCACCAACCCCTTGCAAAGATTTGTGAGCACCAACCCACAAGATCACCAACCCCTCTTGTGTATAAAACACAACTATATCTCAATGTTGTTTACTCAACAAATGATATAACTCTATAATATCTCCTTCTTTTCTCTCCTCTAAAACAAATACAAACCATGCACTCTCTTACATATTAAAAATGGCTTCTCAATTTTTTATGTATAGCTTTCCAAATTACCTTTGGCATTCACCCTTTGTGACCCTTCAATCCTCAATAAAAATGGTAACAAACTTATATGACCCTCCATATCCTTGCATTTAAAAAGTCACATGGTGACCCTTCATAATAAAATTCATCCTTTCCTCTTTTGTCTTTATCTTGGTGACTTTTCATATTCCTTAAAGTGTCCCTTCAAGAAAAATGTGTCATACTCTCTTTTGTCTTCACATGGTGACTCTTGGAATTCCTCAAGATGACTCTTCATGAGAAAATGCATCTCATTCTTCTTTTGTCTTTACCCCATGACTCTTTGAATTCTCCATGCGCCCTCTTTTGACTTGTATGCAGCCAAAAATATATTCATTAATATTAAATAAATATTAACACACATTAGCCAAGATATGAATATTAAAAACACAATTAAATACAATGGGGCCTTTATCACCAATGCTAGACCTTTGATATCAATGAAAATATTTCTAACACTTGATATTGGTTCTAAAGGATTTTTACTCCACTCTCTAATGTTTTTCATGCTTGGGTTCATGTTCTAAGGTGTTTTCATTAGCAAATCATCTTGGATTTGTAGACTGGTCTTATGCGGGTTGATAGGCCTATTTTCACCATTTCCAGATCTTCATGCTTTTAAAATGTCTTCATAGGGTTTTTATAGGTCTCTTTTCATGTTTTAAATGTGATATTATTCCCTTCCTCCTTTTAACATTCATTCTTCAAGCAATCTTCATAGTTGCAGTCATATGCAGGAAAAATAGTCAAGCGACTATTAATGGGCATCTACAGGTGTTCTCACAAGGAATTTCATGTTGGGAAGGAATTTAGACTAAGAAAGATCCTTGAATATGAAATTAGTTAGTTTTTTCATGCTTAAGAGTGGTCTAAGATTCATTTAAATATATAAATAATGCTCACTGCCTATCATCCTATACCACTGACTGTATGCATGATTTTGGTCACCTAGAAGTGGCTTGACAAAGAGCAGAGGTGATTATATATAGGTGTCAAAACCAATAATGAGGACCTTATTAGAGTTATATAATTTCAAAATTATCATAACATACATTCCAAAGAGGATAGATTGCTAAACAAGTTGAAACCACATTCAAGAAGATGACTGTTGTATTAAAAAAATGTAAAATAGAGGTCAAGGAGGCTTTTGTGACTAACATATGACATGGTTGAAATTATATTTAAGGAATATATAAAATTAAATATTGTATATCTCACATATTAAAATAAATCTACCAATTTTAAAGAGAGGATGATTAATGGAGGTTGGTTTTTAGATGGCTCAAACTTGTCAATTTATGCAATGAGAATAGAGTGAAACCTACAGCCCTGAGTCCAAAAAGGACCTTTCTCCACCCAAGTTTAAAAGTATGTATACTCTCCATATGTTAGTGATTAAAAATGGTTTAAGTGGTATCCATGATGTTGGTTGAATATTTTGTCATCAACTAACTGATGGTAAAATGGGGATATCAGCCACAGCATAAGGGAGATTTACACCACGAGGAGTGTGGCTTTACCAGATCAGGACGAGGTAAATCTCTCCTCTCATCAAGGGGAGGTTCCCTATCAATATTTAAGTGCTATAAGTATGTATATAATTAAGCAGAAAATAACACATGGGGGTGGTAAAACAGCATCTACTTCTCTTCTTTCAGAAGTAATGTATGTAGGACGAAAGAGGAAAATCCCTGGTCTAAAGCTAACAACACTCCTCTTCTTTCAGGAATGGTATCAAACGAAGAGCAAGAGATTACCTGAAGTAACAAAGTCACAAGAACGCTTACGCAAGCGCAAAGTCTTCCGTAGCTTCTCCACAGATTCGGAACAAGTATAACCGTAGAATGAAGTGAAGCACAAAGTCTTCACCTGAAACTACAAAAGATAAAAGAATCTCAAAAGTAAAAGTAGCACAAAGTCTATCTTCTACCCTCAAAAAGTGCCCTTAGATAATATCAACACATTCACTTTGCTTATTAAGTCAGATAAATAAGAGTTTATCAGGAAAGAGTACATAAGAAACTTTTTCCTAGATGACACAGATAACTTCAATACAAAGTCTGAAATCACTTGCTTCTCATTCATTTGACAAAATCTGATTTACAAATCTGAGCACAAAGTCTCCAAAGTTGCTTCAATTTTAGCAGAGTGTTTGCTCTCTATTTTTCCAAGATCATTTACAAATGAGGTCTCCACTATATATAGGGAGAAAATCCTCAAAAACAGAAAAATAATAAAATATAAAATATCTTGGTCAAAGATGACTCATCTTTGACTTTTAGATATTTTCCAAAATATTTTATTCGTAATTACATTTTACAAAATTGCATGCATTCTGTAGAAAATAGAAATGCATAAGGATAGAAGAAGAAAGAGAGAAAGTGTCAGTTCTTGCCACTAGACTTCTTCAGATGAGCATCGTACATGGTGATTGATGCCTGGATCCCGATGCTATCCGGTGCAACTGCGTGGTTGGAGACGACCCTTGCTCTGATCAATGCGTCTTTTAATGCTGTGATGGCTTTATAGTGACCAGTTAACCTGGATCTTAAATTTTCCAGAGTCAACTGAGCATCCAGAATGCTATCAACCGAAGTTATTGAAAAAGACGCTCCTTTGAAATCCTTATGGATCATCCCTTCAAAATTCTGAATCATTTCGTCTGCTGGAAGGAACTGATGATCCTTAGAGGTCAAGTCGCAGGGTAGCTCTTCTAATTTGTTCAACAAGCTCAGGTCACTTTTATCACTAGCTTCTTTAAAAGCTTTGAGATCATCAATTAGATCTTTGAGTACCTGGATCCTAAAAATCATCGTCTCTTTGACCTCAACATATGAATCCTTGTTGGGGATAACTCCGATAGATATCAGGGTACTCTTTTTTAGGCCTTCCATTTCCTTCCATCTCCCGAGATCTTTCTCCAAGCCATTAATCTCTTGAGAGGTGAGAGAAACAAAACTGTCTACTTGAGCCTTCAATCTCTTCATTTTCCCTGTTCTTTCTGCAACCTCAGACAGCAGAGAGATTCCTTGATTGTGTATCCGGTCAATGTATTCCTCCATTACTTTTCCCCTTAAATAAGTCTTTTCAGCTTTCTGAATAACTGAATCATCCACTGAAAAGGCCTCTGGAGTTGCTGACTCAGGTGGGATGGTGAATCTCCTGATTACTGCCGTTAACTGCTCAGCCTTGGCTTTATAAAAATCTTTCATCTCTTTTTCTTTGTCAAATTTTTGGACCATAATGTCCATTGCTGACTGAAGGTCACTCTTCGCACCTTCGTGTGTAACCTTGCCTAGTTCAACATGAGAAAAGGAATAACTGCTCATTTCAAAACCTTCAAGGGTTGCGTCCTGTGGGGGTTTGGCAATTTCCAAAAATTTATGTCCCTTTTCCTCGACCAACTTGGAAAGGATCTTTGGTTTCTTGGGAGCCTTTGTTCTGGCCGGCACAATCTTGCCGAAATCGAATTCTTCTGGGGAGATGGCCCTTTTCTTTCTCTTTGGTGTGAAAGCAGACATCCATGGCGGGAGAGAAGTTCCTGTGGTAACAATAGTTGCTTCTACTGGTGTCACAGTAGCGGCCTCCACGCTACTAGTGGTGACAGTAGTGGTAGTTGGAGTGACCGGTGAGACTGTGTCAACTGTTGATTCAGGATTAGGCACTGGGCTTGATGGCAGGTTGAAAGATGGAGATGATAAACTTGGGATGGATGCAGAAGAGCGAGGGGAACCTGCTGAAGGATCTTGTGGATCACCAAAAACCACCTTGAAAGGAGAAGCAGCACCGGAAGATGGAACGCTAATAGGAGAGATAGGGGAAGTGGGCACCGAAGGAGATTGATGAGGAGGAGAGGAACCCTGGATCGGCCGTACATGCTCCGTTGAGGTTGGAGACCCAACACCTGGTCGTTCTGAAAGTTGTTCTGTCGACCCTATCGGTTGAGCTGCCTGTATCCCGGGACTTCGTTCTGTGGTTCCTTCGACTGTTGCTTCAGGTTTTTGTTCTGACCTAGGTTTTTTGGATACAAAGATGATCCTAGGCTTGTGAGGTCTAGAAGATGAAGGGACATCGTCTTTGTTCTTGGTTCGGCTTTCTGCCTTTCTCTTCATCTCTGCTTGATATTCGGCCTCCGACCCTGTAATGAATTCTTTAAGGGTGATTCCATTTGCTGCCAACCAACTATTGGTGTTAGCCAATACTGGTTCGAATCTCTTCCTTAGAGAAGTCAGCTCTTTTTGAGACCAGTTGATCGGAGGAAGAGGAGAACCAGCGACCTCTGTCAGATATCTGCTGTTCACTATATTTCCATCGTCAATCAATCATGAAGGGATCTCTGCAAGCCCGAGGTACTCTATTTGATCTAGCGTGAGGCGGCAATAGTCCATCTTTCTTATCTCTTCGGCTGTCCTTATATCTACCCAGATGTCCTCAATCATAGGCTCGTGAAACTGAGTCTTCCTTCGAATCGTCTCCCTAACTCCTCTGTAATCAAATTTTTCCCGTCTTTTGAACGGTTTGATGGTAACCATCTGCATCTCTGTTTCCATAACCTTGGCTTTAGTTGATGTAGTAATGGAAAATCTGCCAATCTGGATAGGAAACTTGAAACCAGGTCTCTTAAGCTCCATCTGTTTTGAGTGTACGACGGCCAGTTGTCGGCAAAGCTCCATTAGAACCAACCTGTCTGAAGGGAATCTGGGGAGCATATAAGGGTATCCTTGGAAGAAACCCACCCGTAGATAAGAAAATATAGGGAACTGGAGGAACATGCAGCCAAAACTGTTCACTACTGTCTAAGCCTCGTCTGACATCCTCTTCTGCTCCAGTTGAGGATCGAAGAGACATAGAAATACGGCAAAGAATGCGTCATTCACTCGCCTAAAATGACGTGTCGAGCCTTGAAGTGTCAGCTGCGGATAGTATGAATAGACCGGGGTGGTCTTCCTATCCCCCTCTGTGGTTAGGCCCGGGAAAGATCGCATGGCAGCAGCTATGTAGACCAGGTACGAGGTCATGTAGAATTTGAAGGAGATTCGTACCCTAGTCAGCTGCTCGTGAATAGCGTTGCTGATCTGTTCTCCCCAGAAGATGACCTGTTTGCCTTGCAGAATGATCTTTATGAACGGATACATCCATTCATGGAATTGCGAAGAAGACGGGAGGCCCCGTACTCTGCTGAGAAGGGTGATTAAGTCACCAACTTCCTCAATGAAGTCACTTCTGGGGAAGCTTTTCAGCCATCTGGATAGGCCGGTCCTTGGGGTTTTTAACCACTTATGGTTTATGACCCTCTTTGCCCTCTCGGGGTCTTTGTCATATTCCCTCTGCGCATTCTCGAAGTCGATCTGGGTCACTTTGGTGGCTGGCGGACACAAAAAGACTTTGTCAATAAATTCAGGGTCCAACCGAATGATCATGTTGCCACTGGCGTCTGAGACTGATCTGGTCTCTTTGTCATAGAAGTGCGCGCATTGAAGGACGAATTCTGCATGATGAGCTGCTACTGGGAAGGCGGCCACCAGGTGGATGTTACTCTCGATAATCCTCATTATCCCAGTGCTGGGATTGGTCGCTTTGGTTCGTACCAGGAATTTGGCCATATCTACGTGACCGATCTCAGTGTCTCGAATGTCATCGACATTCGAGGTAATCGCTGTGAGCGGGAAGACGCCCTGGTATCTGTATTTCATCTTTTTGGCCTTTGAAGGAGATGCTTTCGTCATGGGGGGACGATCTCGTTTGAACGGGGGCAGGCGTGCAGGAGCTTGCTGAAGGAGCTGCAGCCATAGTCGAAAGGAGAGTGAGAGACGGGGAGAGCAATTTAAGTGACAAAGGCTATAGGAGGTCACTTAAATAGGTCAGGATGGGCTAAGAGACGGAAAACAAGGAAGAAAAAGCTCGAAAAGGATAACCCTGAAAAAAAATCCAGGAGTTAAAAAAAGTGGAAGAAAAAGAGCAGGGGCGGCGAAAATCGCCGCCCTTGCAAGAAGAGAGCAGGGGCGGTGAAAATCGCCGCCCTTGCAAAAAGAGATCAGGGGCGGCGAAAATCACCGCCCTTGCAAAAAGAGAGCAGGGGCGGCAAAAATCGCCGCCCTTGCAAGAAGAGAGAACAGCGGCAAAGAAATGCCGTCCTTGCATGAGGAAAACAGGGGTGGAACGGCGGCAAGGAAATGCCGCCATTTCGAGGCCGCGGGGAAGAAAAAGCAAAAACAAATGAAAAATAAAAATGAAACTTTAAAAACAAACCCTACCTGGAAGACGCGCGCGCCACGAAGTTGGATCCGCGAGTTGGCACGTTGCAAAGTCGCTTGGATCGCTCAGGTGCAAGAGGTATGGTCAGAGGAGGAGGCAGTGAGGAGAAATGAGGCCCAAAACGGTTTATAAAGGTTGAAAAACCAACCCCAACCACCCGGCGCGCAGGGCCATTAATGCCCTACACGAAAAACGATGAAGTGCAGGGGCGGCGATTTTCGCCGCCCTTGCAGAAAAAGTGCATGGGCGGCGATTTTCGCTGCCCTTGCAGAAAAAGATATGGCAAGACGAAACTGACAAGTTTCGTAGGGGGTCATTTGCAAAAATGAGCAAAGCTCATTTTGGGAACAACACATGAAATAAAATATCATCAGAGGGGATGACACTTTGTGTTTTGATTCCCCAAGCACATCTATAGTCTGTACACAGGCCTAGTTAGCCACCTACAGCCAAGTGTTTTACTATATGAATAGTGAGATAAATGGAGATGGTTTCTTGGTGGTTGATATGTTTCAAAACAATATTTAATAGGTCTAATTCATTATATATTACATAATTAGGTTTCAAAGAGGCCATACACTTCTCCATCCTTCCTAAACGCACACCTATAGCCTACTTTGAGTGGCTGAGACATAAGTGACCCAAGTTGGGTATTTGAGAGTGTTTTAGACATTAAAAGTAAATTAAGGTAAATTCAAATACTAATTATATTTTTAAGTTTCAATAAAACCTCTACACATCAATAACAGGGTCTTATAGAGAGGAATGTAACTACAAAACATAAAGAGGCAGAATTCACAGTCAGCTAATTGTAACTGGCATTAAAAGCATTTGAAAACCCAAGGTGTTAAGTTAAAAAAGATTATATATGAAATAAATATCTTTTAAGGTGGTAAGGATACTTTAAAAAATCATTACCAATGCCTAATTCATGTAAATTACATCTACAGGTACACTAAAGAAGCATAACACAATCACAGTCAAGGTAACACTCAGTTTGACAAAGGGACTATGTTTGATGAGGTTTAACATAGAAAAGGAGGGAAAAAATGATAAAAATAGATGAAATATGATTCTAGGAGACTCATAATAGGTTTTTGACACTCTTTTGAAGTTAAACCATACGTTGATACTTACAGGAGTCATCTTTTAGACACAAAGACACAGTCAGCAGACAGTGAACAAAGGATGCATACTTTTGAGGTTAACAATACATAGTATGGGGTGGATATATAATATAAATGAGAGTATTATTAAAATTAATTCCTAAATAATGTCTTTTATCATTTCTCTCAAGGTCTAAATACTACAAAATAATATATAAGTATCTTCCCTAGAAGTAGGACACAGTCAATGTTAAAACCCAATCTTGAGAGGTTTGAGAGTGTGAAGGGTATATGAAAGGTCAAGGTGTTTAATGGATATGGTAGACACTATATCATGAATATTAAAATTTACATATTCATTTTACAATATATATAGATCAAATAAGTGGCTTAGACAAGCTAAACATAGTCCACTTTGAAAATTCCTACACGTAGTCCTTTTGCATAAGCCTGTCTTGGGTTTTGGGTGAGTTCAGAAGTCTATTGACCTGGTAAGGAGCCAAAATTTTTTATAGAGATCATTTGGGACTTTTAAAACCTCCTAAAGTGATCAAATTTATCTTATGAAATAAGCGAGTGCCCTCTATTTTTTCTCAGACAGAGGGCACTCCCCTTATACACAAGCTGACAGGTTTTGAGGAACGGTAATGATCAAGTGAGTTGGAGGTTGGTCAAACATTAAAAAAAGGATTAAAAAGTTGTAAAATATATAAAAAAACATTAAAATCCTTATTAATAAGGATGAAACGTAAAAAATGGACCAAACCATCAAGAGTTATAGTTAGGCCTAAGGGTAAGGTTTTGGCATAGAATCCAAACAAGAGTTTATTTTCAATTATAGTTCTATGTGAGCTTTCCAATTGGTTAAATCATGTTTATAGGGTCATATAAGATATTTATAATCTTATATAATGCAATAAAATCAAACAAGAAGGTCTAAAACATCAAAACTTACAGACAGGCTACAAGACCAACATTTGACCTAGTGTCCAAATGGGGGGTCTTCCACACTTATAACATAAGATGAGATATATAACTTATTTACACATCTTCATAGGGTTATTTTGGGTATGTTCAATCTTTTACATTTTAGGAAAAAACATAAATGGCCCACTTTTGACTCAAAGACAACTCAAGCATGTAGGAAAAGAGGAAAACAGGCTCTATAGGTGAAATTCAAATGCTCATATCTTATTAGAGGGTGTGCATGGATGATAAATGAGTTAAAGGATGTTATAAGAGGTACTTAAATATGAATTTTTGGAATTTTTTAACAATTTGGATGTCAGAACTTTATGAATGAACCTTAAGACGTCAAACAAGCCTAAAACCCTTACAAACCCTCAGTCAGGACCAGTTTGGAGAAATGGAGTTATAAATATACTCTAATTAATTGATTTTCTCAATAATATTATTGGAAATTATATAGGACTCATGCAGGCTTCCTCCCATACTTTTTAGTTGTACGGGCTTGTATAGACAAGGTATAAAATAGGCTTTTCCTGATAGTTTTATGCATTGTGTAGGCTAAATGAGGAGTATTAAAATGAAATAAAGTTTGGAAAAAATATTAATACTTGTATTAAATCTTGATGTTCATTAAATACTATGAAAAAACTCATAATCATCCAAACTAGAGCTCTCATCTCAGCTAGTCAAAACTAGCATAGTGGACAAGCTAGTGAGAAGGGTAGAGATCTTTAGGTGAGGTGATTTTAAGGATCCCTTGATGCTTTTGAGGACATAGAGGGTATTTAAACTTGTCATCCACTCCATCCCATGTATTTTAATGAGAAAATTATTCCTTTTTAGAATCTAAGTGTGCAGGGCACATGAAAGAGGAGTTTTCTGGATAGTAGATGATGGTATCTCATTTCTGGATGATTCTAGAGGACTAGGCATAAAACCAATGCATGGAGAGGAATTTTTCATATCCTTTCCCTTATTTCCAATCATCAAATCTATCCCTAATTAGTTATGGGATGTTCAAATAGGTCCAAATTAAGAAGGCAGTTTTCTAAGCTAGAATGAGGAATTTCATGCCATTTTTCATGAGTTTGATGACTTAGATTGACACTTGGGATTTTTGACCTTACATGATTCATCCCATATCCTCTTATCATGCACAATTAACTAACTCTCTCATATTTATAAGTTTCCTTGTGACCCTTGGACTTTTCTCTTCTCCTCTTTCTCAAGTTCTATAAGAACTAGCCATTTTGGCCATTGTAACTTATGTTCCACCTGAGTATGGTGAAGCCCTGATCATTTTCATACCTTTTGATCAATGATACTACTAATGTTTTACCTCTTCATGATTATTCTTAGTGTTTTTTACTTGGATTATGAATCTTACTTAGTGAATATTATGGATTCTTTAGCATGTTGTCTCATTATTTCATCCTATTTGTAGTTAGAAAATTTCTTCCTACAGGGCATGTGAAGTGTTATATAAAATGTCAAGGATTGAGTGAGTTAGTCTTTTCATTAGTGTCATTTAAAGGCCTCTTGTCTAGTCCTCCTATATTTTCACATTCATCCATAACCTCACAATGTAACATTGATGTGAGAAGGTGAAGATTGGAGAAGTACATGTTTAGTTTGTCTCTTAATTTCATGCATAACATGTTGTTGGTTGGAGGTCATCATCTATTATAGTGTATCACCTCCCTCAGGTTAGTCTGATTTCATTTATCTCTCTCCCTTTTCACCCCCAAAGTTAAGGGTAGTTGTGATCTAAAGTGGTACATCAAAATTGCTAGCTCTATCTAGAGATTCACCTCATCCTTAGGCTACCCACAAGCCTAGAGGTGTTTCCATTATGACACTTGGATGAGGTAAGCTATTACATCTCCTCAAAGGGTAAAAATCCAAGTGAAAATAGTTTTTTTCATGCCCGATATAACTCTTGGTCCAAGAAGTTGAGAGATTTTTGGTGTTGTCTCTCAACAATCAGCATTTGGAGGCATCTATCTAAGCATCAATGGTGACTCTGAAGATATATCATCTGGTCAAGCAACCTAAGTTATCCTTTGAATATTGTTGGTAATATTTTCATTTGTGTTCTTACTTTCAATGAAGTTTCAAGGCTAATTTTGGTGTTGAGCATTGTTTAACATAAGTTGGTGAGACTTGTCAAGCTTATGTCATTACCTATCAATACGAACAAGTTCTTAATCAACCTTGTCATGAAGTTTACCATCCTTGTCATGAAGTGTACCAGTCTTATATCCATCCTTCTCAATGTCATGTTCCTCCTAGTCAACCTAGTCACTTCTCAAGTCCATCCATTTCCAACTTTAAGAAAATTCTTTTGGGCTATGAGAGGTACATGTTGGAGCTTGATACTCTAAGGGGATGTGGTCAAGAGGTTTGTAGTAATCTTATTTAGAAGGTGGTAAATGCATTAGGATTGTTCAAAAGAGAGTGGGTTCTTATTGAGAGAGATAATTGGCACAGGTTCACAAGTGAGATGTTTGATGTGAGTGGCCTAGTTTCTTCCTTAGAGGATAGGATAGGATTTCATGAAAGGCAACCCCACAAAACCTATCAACCTTCATATCTACATACCCAAGTTACCTATTTTCCATATTTGATCCCTACTCATGATCCAAATCAAGGATACCAAAGTCATCCTTTTCCCAATCAATTGGAGGGGAGAGTTGAAAGGAGAAACCTTGTGTTTGAAGCTAATATAGATAGGAAAATTGAGTTGGCTAATATACATATGTAATAGTCTATATCGGTAGTAAAGGAAGTGAATTTCAAGCCCTCATTACCCTCTCCCATTGCATCTTGATCTTAAAGAGTGGCCTCTAGATATGAGATTCCAAGTTGGAGACAAGGTAGATAATCTAAGCATAAAGAGATTCCAAGATCCTTGAACACTTCACCCTCTCCTCAAATTTCATCACCACCTCAAGAAAATACTTCTAATCCTAACATCCTAAGATGGAATAAGATAGTGGAATCATGGGGAAAGAAAGAGGATAAAATCATTAATAAGGAGTGTAAAGTTGAAAATGAAGTTGATCCTTTGCAAGTCCCTCCCACCCTTCCTAAAGAGACCTCTTATCTTTCATGTTAACCCTCTTATACTCCTCCATCTCATGAATACTCCTATGAAATTCAAGAAAGACTTTCCCAAGAGAACCTAGCCAAGAAAATTAAAGAGTTATAGGCAAATATGAAATTGCTAGTCAAGGTATGATGGAAGGTTTGACCCAAAAGAAGATCCTATGCCTAAACACACCCCATCCACCCTTACTCAAGAGAGTCCTCAAGATAAATAAGATATGAATGAATTTATATTCAATTGGAAGGAAGAAAATCAAGTTGTTTTAGCCAAAGGTCTGCCTCCCCTTCCTCAAGAGCTTCCAAAAGAATCCCTTACACTTCACTCTCAATCTAATTTTGAGTTCTATGTGCCACCTCCACCAACTAGTTCATCTTGTCTTCACCCCATCACCCTTTTCCTTGATGGACCTATGGTATGGGAACCTAAGGAGGAGTATTTGGTTGATAAAAACTCATAACTCTTGCTTGAATAAATTATAGTTCCTTGGCAACCTCATTGGACTAAGTCGCATGACTTCATGATGCCTAGTCTTAGCATCACCAAAAAGAAAGAGATGGAAGATCTTACAGCCCTTGAGAAGAAAGATCAAATTGTGATATCTGAGACATAATTTGAGATACCTCAATAAGTCCTAAGTGTTAAATAAGAGGTGAGCCCTTGTGTTGAGTCTTCTTATTTGGTTGATAGTGAATAATGTTTTTCTTGTGTTGAAGAGGAAATCTTGGATGAAGTCCTTTTGGATTTAAGGAAGAGGATGAAGGAGATTCTCTTATTTTTCCCCTTCATGATGTTGATAAAAAAGAGGATGAGGAATTTTGGTAGAAGTTTTAAGACATTTGTAATGAGTTTGAGTCTCTCAAGGGGTCTACTATCTCATTAAAGTTGATTACAAGTAGTGAGAAAGATGACATTGTCCAAAATGTCATAGATGTGTAGGGACAAGTTCTTAATCAACCTTTGGATGACTTGTTTGAAATCACTAGATTAGGCTATAATCCTCTTCAAGGAGGTTATGAGTTAGTCATAACTGGAGAAGGTAGCATTGGCACTCAAGTAAGTATGCAAAGGAAAAGCAACCTTTCAAATATGTCCTTTCAATAAGCATATACATTTCATGATGATATGTTTGAAGTCATCAAGATGGGATATCATCCTCTCAATCAGTTGGGAGAAACACATCATCTCTTAAAGGATGGAACAAGCTCTATTGGCCTAAATCTTCTAAGGAATAATAAGTCACTCCTCTTGAAGCCATGCCTACTAAGGAGATACAAATTAACCATGAAATGAAGAGTGGGTAGCAGTATGAGGTATGTGAACATGTTCAAGAGGAATATATCTACACTGATGATCTACTTGAGATCAAGTCAAGTGAAGTGCCAAGGAATAGGTCTGATCTAAAAAGCATCCATTTCAAGGAGAAACATGCTTGGCACTATGATAGATCTCATGAAGAAGAAGATTCCATAAACTTTCCTTTTGATCTCAAAAAGGAGGTATGTTTAGTTTATAGTTGTGCGTAATAGTTTGTTCTCTGATTCCCTACCCCTATGAATCACTAATTTGTTGACCAAATTTGACATTTAGGTCAAATTGGTGCACCTATAAGTAAAAAATTGGTTTTTAGATGTTTTATGGGGTCTAACATTATGTCACAAGGTGTTTTATAGGTTAATTAATGTCATTTAATGTTGTACTAGCCTTGGTCCTTAGTCATTTTACTCCTTTTAGTCATTTTGAGGTCTAAAAAGGTGCATTTAATGACTTGTATGGCTCATTAGGAAGTGTGAAGATTCTAAAAGATGATGTAACATCCCATGTGTCCCAAGAGGTCTTAATCGACTAACATAACTGAAAGGTGGCAAGTTCTTCAAAAGAAAATGCAATTTTCTTAAGAAAAAAGAATACTTTGACACTTGTACATCCCATTGAGAATTGTGCCACATGGGATAAGGTTTTATTATGACTCTTCATCTTCCTTAGATCTATTTAAGTGCTTGACATGCTCTAGAAGTGTCATTTTTGGCCCAAAACTATTCTACTCCCTTTTCAACCTTCTTGGCAAGCAAAAGCAATATTCAAGTTTATACTTGGTATGGCCAAAAAAGGAGGTTTCAGATCAAACACATTGGGTAAGTTAAATTACACTTAGATACCTTCATTTTCATATAAATATTTTGAATAATGGCGGTCTATTCTTCATGAACCATCCTCATGAACATGACTATACTTTTTTGCTTGCTAATATGTGTACCTTATAGGTTTTGCTCTTATTTGGGAAATTCCATATAATTCAACTACTGATATTGGTTCTAAAGTATGTTGACTCTACCATATAATTTTTTCCATTCTTGGGTTAATGTTTAAAGGTGTTTTCATGGGCAAATCATCTTGGGTTTGCAGACTAGTCTTATGTGTGATGACAAGCCTGTTTTCACCATTTCCAGATCTTCAAGCTTTACAAATGTCTTCAAAGAGTTTTGATAGGTATATTTTCATGGTTTAAATTTTATCTTGTTCCCTTCCTCCTTTCAACATTCATTCTCTAATCAATATTCATAGTTGCATTCATATGCAAGAAAAAATAGTCGAGTGGCCATTAATGGGCATCTACAAGTGTCTTCATGAGGAATTTCATGTTGGGAAGGAATTTAGACTGAGATACATCCTTGAATATGAAATTATTCAGTTTTATCATGCTTAATAGTGGTCTAAGATTTATTTAAATATATAAATAATGCTCAATGCCTATCATCCTATACCACTGACTGTATGCATGATTTTGCTCACCTACAAGTGCCTTGACAAAGAGGAGAGGTACTTGTGTATAGGTGTCAAAACCAATAGTGAGGCCCTTATTGGACTTATATCATGTCAAAAGGATCATAACATACATTCCAAGGAGGCTATATTGTTAAACAAGTTGAAACCAAATTCAAGAAGATGATTGCAGTATTTAGGGACTTTTTCCCTAAAAATGCAAAACAAAGGTCAAGGAGGATTTTGTGACTAACATATGACATGGTTTAAATGATCTTTAATGAATATATACAATTAAATCTTGTATCTCTCACATATGATAAGAACTTTTCCAAGTTTTAAGAGAGGATGATTAATGGAGGTTGGTTTTTAGATGGCTCAAACTTGTTAATTTATGAACGAAGAATAGGCAATGACACCTATAGGCTTGAGTCCAAAAAGGACCTTTCTCCACCCAAGTTGAAAATTAGGTCTATGCCCCATATGTGAGTGATTAAAAATTGTTAAATTGGAATCCATGAATTAAAATATCATCAGAGGGGATGACACTTTGTGTTTTGATTCCCCAAGCACATCTACAGTCCGTACATAGGCCTGGTTAATCACCTACAGCCAAGTGTTTGATTGTATGAATAGTGAGATAAAGGGAGATGGTTCCTTGGTGGTTGATAAGTTTTAAAACAATATTTAATAGTTAAAATTAATTTTATATGACTTTATGAGGTTTCAAGAAGACCATACACTGCTCCATCCTTCTTAAATGCACACCTACAACCAACTTTGAGTGGCTGAGACAGACAATGACCCAAGTTGGGATTTTTGAGAGTGTTTTAGAAATTAAAAATCAATTAATGTAAAATAAAATACTAAGTGTATTTTTAAGATTCAATAAAACCTCTACACATCATGAACAAGCTCCTACAGAGAGGCATGTACCTACAGAACCCAAAGAGGCAGAATTCACAGTCAAATAACTGTAACTGGCCTTGGAAGCATTTGAAGACCCAAGGTGTGAAGTTAAAAAAGAGTATATGTGAAATAAGGATATTTTAATTTGGTAAGGATACTTTCAAAAATCATTCCCAATTCCTAATTCATGGAAATTACATCTACAGGTACACTAAACAAGCAATACACAGTCATAGTCAAGGTAACACTCAGTTTGACAAAGGGATTGTGTTTGATGAGGTTTAGCATAGACAAGGTGGACAAAAAAAATCCAAATAGATGAAATATTATTCTAGGAGACTCATAATATGTTTTGGACACTCTTTTGAAGTTAAAGCATACATTTATACTTACAAGAGTCATCTTTTAACCACAGAGGAAGACACAATCAACAGACAGTGAACCAAGGATGCATACTTTTGAGGTTAGAAATGCATATTATGGGGTGGATATATAATATAAATGAGATGATGAAAAATAAAATATAAATAATGTCTTGAATCATTTACCTCAAGGTATAAATATTACAAAATAACCTACAAGTATCTTCCCTAGAAGCAGGACACAATCAATGTTAAAACCCAGTCTTAAGAAGTTCAAGAGTGTGAAGGGTATATGAAAGGTCAAGGTGTTGAATGGAGATGGGAGAAACTATATAATGAATATTAAAATTTACATATGCATTTTACAATAGATATATATCAAATAAGTGGCTCAGACAAGCTAAACACAATCCACTTTGAAAATTCCTGCACATAGTCCTTTGCATAAGCATGTCTTGGGTTTTGGGTGAGTTGAGAGGTATATTGACCTTGTAAAGAGCCAAAAAAATTTCAATAGATACTTTGTAAACTTTAAAACATCCTCAAATGATCAAATTTCCTTGAGGAAATAGGATAGTTCCCTCTATTTTGTCTTAGACAGAGGGCCCTCCCCTTATGCACAAGCTGACAGGTTTTGAGGAAGTGCAATGGTCAGGTGAGTTGGAGGTTAGTTAGACATAAAAATAAGGATTTAAAAGTTTTAAAACATATAAATCAACATTAAAATACTTATTAATAAGTATGAAACTTATAAAGTGGAAAAAACCATCAATAGTTACAGTCAGGCCTAAGGGTAAGGTTTTGGCCTAGAATCCAAACAAGAGTTCATTTTCACTTATAGCTCTAGGTAAGATTTCCAATTTGTGGAATAATGTTAAAAAGATCATATAATATATGTACAATCTTATGTAATTTAAGGAAATCAAACAAGAAGGTCTAAAACATCAAAAGTTATAGACAAGCTACAAGACCAACATTAGGCCTAGTGTCCAAATGGGGGGTCTTCCACACTTATTACATAATATGAGCTCCATAACTTGTTGAAACATGTTCATAAGGTCATTCCAAGTACGTTAAATCTTTTAATATGTAAGAGAAACCATAAAAGGTCCACTTTTGGCTAAAAGACAACTCATGCATGTAGGAAAAGAGGAAAACAAGCTTGATAGGTCAAATTTAAATGTTCATATCTTCTTGGAGGATATACATGGATGCCAAAGGACTTTAGTGTTAGGATTGTGGAGCTAAAAGATTCACTGATGCAGACATGGAGGAGGTTGCAGAATGAGTTGCTGAGTGTCACAAGTGTTTGGCGTTGGTCTGGCCAACCGGCGTCGGCAGGGTAAGACAGGAAGGCAACCGACGTCGGTCATATATCGGCCGGCGTCGGCGACCCCAGGCAGACAGGGACCGACGTCGGTCGCCTGTGTAGTTCAACTGCGAGTTAATTACGGGCAGTGAACTAACGAACCAAGAGTTTGCATGACGAGCGCTAATTTTAGACTCATAGTTGCGGATCTAATTATGGTAATTAGATGTCTAATCATTGTTTGGATGAGATCTATATAATAGACTCATGGTTGTATTGGAAAAGTGTGCTAGGGAGTAAGAGAGCATAATTATAAGCTCCCTCTGTGTGTGAGGTAGAGCTATGGTGCATTCCTCCTAGTGCCACAGTACCAGGTGTGTTGGTGCTGGATTGGAGAGCTAGCTGGGTTCTTCAAGAGTGTAGGATCTTGGTCACAGTTGCATGGCCTATATAGGAGATCTACATGGTAAGTAAGATCATTGATCTGCAGGTGTATGTGTGTGCAAGGTCAAGGTTCACAGGTGAATAGAACCATTGCTTGATTTGCAGGTGTGCAAGGTCATACAGACAGCAACACAACAGGGAGCAGTATCAGGCAGGATCTACTTGGAGTACAGGTGTGTACTCGGATAGAGCAAGAGGAAGGCAAGGGAGTTCCTTCCATAAGTATGGTCTGTTGAATTGCAGGTTGTTGCAGATTCATGGGAGATCTACTTGAAGTACCTTGAGTACTTGTGGAGCACGTGGAGTGCTTGTGGAGTGCGTGGAGCACTTGTGGTGTGCGTGGAGCATGGGAGGTGAACACCAACTCTGTATTTGAGTTGGGTGTTGGGACCTGTGAGAGGGAGAGCTTTGGGGAGAAGAATTACTGTTCACTTGAGGCGTGGGAAACCTCTGTAAGGTGGTGGAGAAGAAGTGGCATCTTCTTTATTGTATTCTTTTCTGTATAAAGTGTTAATACAATTTGGTATTGTCTCTCATATGTTGTGTTATTCTGAATTCTAGTTACTTGGTGAATCTGGTTAATTTCCGCATATTAAGTTGCTTGGTTTGGTAATCAAATTGTGTGCTTCCGGTGTACATCCTCCCAACAAGTGGTATCAGAGCCTTGGTTGTAGGTTCTTGAGCTTGATACCAACAAGTGGTATCTGAGCTGAGGTTGGAGGAAGCAGGTTTTGTGTTTGGTTACAGGTCACTCTCAGGGGTTTCTGATCGAGTGGGAGTAGAGCAACTGCAGATCAAAGTAAGCTAAGAATGGAGGAGTTGAAAAGCACAGATGGTCACTCACGGTCCTATGGAAAGAAAGAGCAGGTAAAAGATTATTGTTGGTTGGTAACAGATCAGCATGAAGAAACTGAAGATACAGATGTAGCAGGTATTGTTGCACAGGATGTGTTTGCAGGTTTCTTGGATAAAGTGGAATCTTGGATAAAAGATTCGGTTGCCTCTTTCCATGCAGTTCCAGGTAGAGGAGCTGGTAAGCCTTGTCAGATTGTTGGCAAAGGCAAAGTGAAGCTGAAATTGCAGGCGGCCAACACACAGGTGTTGATGAAGGTCATGCAGGTCCCAGGTTTGGAGATATGGCTAATTTCTTCAGAAAGATTGGGTGATGAGAGATGCACAAGAACTCTCACAGCGGATGCACTTGAATTAGCTGGTGGTAAGAAAATAGGTATCCTTTATCTACTTGTTTATATTACTGATTCTTCTTTTGTTGCGGAGACGTGGCTTCGTAGGCTTGGTCACATGAGCAGGAAGGAGATGCATGTTCTTAAGCGGAAGACAGATATATTTGATAGGCTTAAGAACTGGAAAGCCTTGGTGTTTATGGAGGAGATGGCGGACAGAACCCAGTGGATGTGGCTGGATACTTCTGAGCAGGGCAGTTTGGACATGGATTTTGATTCAAAGAAGCTTGCGGGTAAAAAGTCATCACTCACAGGCGAACACAGGTACCGATGTCGGTCAGGAAGAACCGGCGTCGAACAGACAGGTGCCGATGTCGGTCATGTGCAGACCGAAGCCGGCGATGTCGGGCAGGGTAAGACCGATGTCGGTCATGGGACCGACGTCGGCAGTATGTAAGACCGATGTCGGTTATGAGAACCGACGTCGGCAGCAGGGACACCAGCGCAGGCAGGTTGGTAGTCAGGTACAGACGCATGGAACCGACGTCGGTCGGATGCAGACTGTGGGGTGACCGAGGTCGGTCACTGTAAACGGATTTTGGGTGGACAACACGCTGTCAAGGAGTCTCAAACACCCATACGGAGGACTGAAGGCGTAAGTAGGCCCTCAAATTCGTTGTTCCTCTTCTTTATACATGTTGCTAATTATAGAGCAGGAAGGATCCAGGAAACAGGTATGAGCTTGGCATGGATGAGGATGTGATTCCTTGGAGGAGAACCAGGCAGGTGTGTTTTGGTAGAGATGCCAGCAGGTATAAAAGCACAGAGACGAATGGATACCTTAGTAGAAGAATAGAGAGAACGGATACGTGAGACGGAAGACCAGGTATATGGTCTTGTGGAGCTGCAGGACAGTGGTACAGGTTTTTGACAGGTGGAGGACGGAGCATGGCTTCAGTCAGTGTCAGGTAACTACTGTGGTTTGTCTTACCAGGGGGATGATGAGTCATGACATCATTCTGTTGCTGTATGTGGATAGTATGCTAGCTAGCAGGGGTGTACATACAGGGTTTTGCTGAGCTAAGGGTAAGATTAGTTCAGTGGCATGTCAGGTGGAGTTTGGAGCAGCGGAATTCTTTGACATGGGAGGCATGGAGATCACAGGTTGATTTTGTCTCGAGTGGGAGCTGATGTGAATCAGGTGTTGGCGAGGTTCGGGATACAGAGCCGGAGCACACTAAGGGCTGGACAGGTACAGTGTCCGAAATCACATGAGGTCTGGTATAGACCTGAGTATTCCCATGCAGTGGGAGCTGTCAGAGAGTTAGGAGCCAATTCAGGGAAGTGGATTCTCAGGTTTTCTGAGAGGGACCGGCAGCAGGTGTTGCTATGCAGGGTCAGGACTTCACTACATGTATTTGTAGGTTCGGATGTGGCAGGTTACTCGGATGACAGGTGGTACACCACGGGATGTGTGGTGGGTTGTCTTCAGGTGGGAGCTTGAAGAGGGATACAAACCAGGAAACAGATTAGATAGAGTACAGGTACAGGTACAGTGCAGCTGTTTATCTCCAAGTGGGAGATTGTTAGGATTGTGGAGCTAAAAGCTTCACTGATGCAGACATGGAGGAGGTTGCAGAATGAGTTGCTGAGTGTCACAAGTGTTTGGCGTTGGTCTGGCCAACCGGCGTCGGCAGGGTAAGACAGGAAGGCAACCGACGTCGGTCATATATCGACCGGCGTCGGCGACCCCAGGCAGACAGGGACCGACGTCGGTCGCCTGTGTAGTTCGACTGCGAGTTAATTACGGGCAGTGAACTAACGAACCAAGAGTTTGCATGACGAGCGCTAATTTTAGACTCATAGCTGCGGATCTAATTATGGTAATTAGATGTCTAATCATTGTTTGGATGAGATCTATATAATAGACTCATGGTTGTATTGGAAAAGTGTGCTAGGGAGTAAGAGAGCATAATTATAAGCTCCCTCTGTGTGTGAGGTAGAGCTATGGTGCGTTCCTCCTAGTGCCACAGTACCAGGTGTGTTGGTGCTGGATTGGAGAGCTAGCTGGGTTCTTCAAGAGTGTAGGATCTTGGTCACAGTTGCATGGCCTATATAGGAGATCTACATGGTAAGTAAGATCGTTGATCTGCAGGTGTATGTGTGTGCAAGGTCGAGGTTCACAGGTGAATAGAACCATTGCTTGATTTGCAGGTGTGCAAGGTCATACAGACAGCAACACAACAGGGAGCAGTATCAGGCAGGATCTACTTGGAGTACAGGTGTGTACTCGGATAGAGCAAGAGGAAGGCAAGGGAGTTCCTTCCATAAGTATGGTCTGTTGAATTGCAGGTTGTTGCAGATTCATGGGAGATCTACTTGAAGTACCTTGAGTACTTGTGGAGCACGTGGAGTGCTTGTGGAGTGCGTGGAGCACTTGTGGTGTGCGTGGAGCACGGGAGGTGAACACCAACTCTGTATTTGAGTTGGGTGTTGGGACCTGTGAGAGGGAGAGCTTTGGGGAGAAGAATTACTGTTCACTTGAGGCGTGGGAAACCTCTGTAAGGTGGTGGAGAAGAAGTGGCATCTTCTTTATTGTATTCTTTTCTGTATAAAGTGTTAATACAATTTGGTATTGTCTCTCATATGCTGTGTTATTCTGAATTCTAGTTACTTGGTGAATCTAGTTAATTTCCGCATATTAAGTTGCTTGGTTTGGTAATCAAATTGTGTGCTTCCGGTGTACATCCTCCCAACATTTAGGGATGTTAACACAGGACTTGAACTATGAATTTTTGGAATTTTTTTTCAAGTTGGATGTAATAGCTTTATGAACAAACATTAAGAGGTCAAACATGCCTAAAACCCTTGCAAACCCTTAATCAAAACTAGTTTGGAGAAATGGATTTGGAAAGATACTCTAATGGCATAGTTTTCTCAAAAGTATGATTTAACATGGTAGAGGACTCACTTAGTCTCCCTCCCATACTTTTTAGTTGTATGGACTTGTGTGGATAGGGTAAAAAACATGATTTTCTTAACTATTTTGTGCATTTTGTAGGCTACAGGAGGATTTTAAAGATGAAATAAAGTTTGGAGTAAATATTAAGATTTTTAATAACTCCATATGCTCATTTAATTCTAATAAAAAACTCCTAAGCATCCAAACTAGAGCTCTCATCATTGCCAATCAAAACTAGCATAGTGGACAAGCTAATGAGAAGGGTGGAGATCTTCAAGTGAGGTGATTTTAAGGTGCCCCTGATGATTATAAGGCCATGGAAGGTCTTGAAACTTGTAATTCACTCCCTCCCGTTTTGGAAGCCAAGTTTGTAGAGTGCATGAAAGAGGAGCTTTCTTGATAGCAGATGATGATATCTCATTTTGGGATGATTCTAGAGGACCAATCCTAAAACCAATGCATGGAGAGGCATGTATTATACCCTTCCCATTCTTTCCAATCATTATACCTATCCCTAATTAGATATAGGATGTTCAAATAGGTCCAAAACATGAAGTCAATTTTTTTAGCTAGAATGAGGAGTTTCATGCCACTTTTTATGAGTTTGATGACTTAGAAAGACAATTGGGATTCCTAAACTTACATGGTTCATCCCATATCCTCTTCTCATGCATAAGTAACTAATTATCTTAACTTTAAAAGTGTCCTTATGACCCTTGGAATTATCTCTTTTCTTGATAGTAGATGATGATATCTCATTTTGAGATGAATCTAGAGGACCAGACCTGCAACCAATGTATGGAGAGACATGTTTGATATCCATCCCACTCTTTCCAATCAATATACCTATCCCTAATTAGTTATGGGATGTTCCAATAGGTCCAAATCATGAAGTTAGTTTTCTAAGCTAGAATAAGAGTTTCATGCCAATTTTCATGAGTTTGATGACTCAAATTGGCACTTGGGCTTCTTGACCTTACATGGTTATTCTCATATCCTCTTCTCATGTACAAGTAATTAATTCTCTCAAATTTACAAGTGTCCTTGTGTCCCTTGGAATTCCCTCTTCTGCTCTCTCTCTCTCGAGTTCTATAAGAACTAGCCATTTTGGCCATTGTAACTTATGTTCCACCTGAGTATGGTGAAGCCCTGCTCATTTGCATACCATTTGATCAATAAGACTACTGATGTTTTACCTCTTCATGACTCTTCTTAGTGTTTTTTACTTAAATGATGAATCTTTCTTAGTGAAGACTATGGATTCCTTACATGTCTCATTCTTGCATCTTATTTGTAGTTGGAAAGCTTCTTCTTGCAGGGCATGTGAAGTATTATAGGAAATGTCAAGTATTGAGTGAGTTAGTATTTTCATTAGTGCCATTCAAGGCCTCTTGTCTAGTCCTCCTAGATTTTCACATTCATCCATAACCTCACAATGTAACATTGATGTGAGAATATGAAGATTGGAGAAGTGTATGTTCAATTTATCTCTTTATTTCATGTGTAACATATTGTTGGTTGGAATTAGTCATCTATTCTGGTGTATCACCTCCCTTAGGTTATTTTACTTTCAGTTATCTCTTTCCCTTTCCACCACTCAAAGTTAAGTGTAGTTATGATCCAACATGGTACATCGAGGGAGATATCCCTATCTAGAGATTTGCCTTATCCTTAGGATACTCACAAGCCTAGAGGTGTTTCCATTGTGCCACTTGGATGAGGAGAGCATTGTCATCTCATCAAAGGGTGCAAATCCAAGTGACAATATTTTTTAGCATGCCTATTGGGACTCTTGGTCCAAGAACTTGAGAGATTTTTGGTGTTGTCTCTCAACAATCAGCCTTTCAAGGTATCTATCTAAGCATCAATGGCGACTCTGAAGATATATCAGTTGGTCAAGTAGCATAGGTTATCCTTTGAAGATTGTTGGTAACATTTTCCTTTGTGTTCTTGCTTTCAATGAAGTTTCATGGCTAATTTTGGTGTTGAGCACTATTTTACACAAGTTGGTGATATTTTTCAAACATTATGTCATTCCCTATCAATATGACAAGTTCTTAATTAGCCTTGTCATGAAGTGTACCAGTCTTATAGCTAGCCTTCTGAATGTCATGTTCCTCGTAGTCAACCTAGTCACTTTTCACGTCCATCCATTTCCACCTTCAAGAAAACTCTTTTAGGTTATGAAAGGTACATGTTAGAGCTTGATAATCTAATGGAATGTGGTCAAGAGGTTCTTAGTCATCTTATTCATAAGGTAAGAGATGCATTAGGGTTGGTCAAAAGAGAGTGGGTTCCTATTGAGAGAGCTAATTGGCAAAGGCTCACAAGTGAGATACTTGATGTGAGTGGCCTAGTTTTTTCCTTAGAGGATAGGCTAGGAGTTCATGAAATGCAACCTCACCAAACCTATCAGCCTTCATATCCACTTTTCTAAGTTCCCTAATATCCATATTTTATCCCTACTCATGATCCCAATCAAGGATACCAAAGTCATCCTTTTCTCAATTAGTTGGAAGAGAGTGTTGAAAGGAGAAACATTATGTTTAAAGCTAATATTGATAGGAAAATTGATTTGGCTAATATGAATATAAAATAGTCCATGTTGGTAGTAAATAAAGTGAATTTCAATCCCTCATTTCCCTCTCTCATTACATCCCCATCTCAAGGAGTGACATCTAGATATGAGATTCCAAGTTGGAGACAAGGTGAAGAATCTAAGCCTACAGAGATTCCAAATTCCTTAAAAATTTCACCCTCTCCTCAAATTACATCACCACCTCAAAAAAATACTTCTAATCCTAACATCCTAAGCTAGAGTAAGATAGTGGAGTCATGGGGAAATAAAGAGGATAGAAGCATTGTTAAGGACTGTGAAGTTGAAAATGAATTTGATCCTTCGCAAGTCCCTCTAACCATTCCTCAAGAGACCTCTTATCTTCCATGTCAACCCTCTTGTACTCCTCATTCTCATGAAGACTTCTATGAACTTCAAGAAAGACTTTTCCAAGAAAACCTAGCCAAGAAAATTGAAGAGTTAGAGGCAAAGATGAAATTGCTAAGTCAAGGTATGATGGAAGGTTTATACCCAAAAGAAGATCTTATGCCTAAACACACCCCATCCATCCTTACTCAAGAGATTCCAAGAGGTAAATCAGATATGAATGAAGTTATTTTCAAGTGGAAAGAATAAAATCAAGTTGTTTTATCCCAAGGTTTGCCTCCCCTTCCTTAATAGCTTCCAAAAGAATCCCCTACACTTCACTCTCAATCTAATTTTGAGTTCTATGTGCCACCTCCACCAACTATTTCATCTTTTCCTCACCCCATCACCCTTTTCCTTGATGTACCTATGGTATGGCAACCTAAGGAGGAGCAATTGGTTGATAAAAACACATAACTCTTGCTTGAAAAAAGTATCTTTCTTTGGCAGCCTCATTGGACTAAGTCATATGACTTCAAGATGCCTAGTCTTGGCATCACCAACAAGGAGAATGAGGTAGAATATCTTGCAAACCTTGAGAATAAAGATCATATTATGACATCTGAGAGACAATTTGAGAGCCCTCAAGAAGTCCTAAGTGTTAAATAAGAGGTGATCCCTTGTGTTGAGTCTTCTTCTTTGGTTGATAGTGAAGAATGTTTTTCTTGTGTTGAAGAGGAAATCTTGGATGAAGTCCTTTTGGATTCTAAGGAAGAGAATGAAGGAAATTCTCTTATTTTTCCCATTCATGATGTTGATCAAAAAGAGTCTGAGGACTTGTGGTAGACGTTTTAAGACATTTGCAATGAGTTTGAGTCTCTCAAGGGGTCTACTATTTCATTAGAGTTGATTACAAGTAGTGAGCAAGATGACATTTTCCAAAAGGTCATAGATGAGTAGGGACAAGTTCTTAATCAGCCTTTGGATGACTTGTTTGAAATCATTGGAACAAGCTATACTCCTCTTCAAGGAGGCTATGAGTTAATCACAAATGGAGAAGGTAGCCTTGGCACTCAAGTAAGTATGCAAATGAAAAATAACCTTTCAAATATGTCATTTCAATAAGCATATACATTTCATGATGATATGTTTGAAGTCATCAAGATGGGCTATCATCATCTCAATCATTTGGGAGAAACACATCAGCTCTTGAAGGATGGACCAAGCTCCTATTGGCCTCAATCTTTTAAGGAATAAGAAGTCACTCCTCTTAAAGCCATGCCTACTAAGGAGATATAAATTGACCATGAAATGAAGAGTGGGTAGAAGTATGAGGTATGTGAACATGTTCAAGAAGAATATATCTACATTTAAGACCTATTTAAATATGATCTACTTGAGAGCAGGTCAAGTGAAGTGCTAAGGAATAGGTTTGATCTACAAAGCATCTAATTCAAGGAGAAACATGCTTGGCACTATGATCCATCTCATGAAGAAGAAGATTCAAGAAACTTTCCTTTTGATCCTAAAAAGGAGGTATGTTTAGTTTCTATTTGTGCATAATAGTTTGTTCTCTGATTCCCCTAAGTGCCTTGAACACACACACATGTGTGTGTGTGTCTTATTAGTTTGTTACCTTATTTTATGTGTGTCCTTTGCTTTATGTGGTTGAGGTAATTGGTGTTCTTGTCCTGATTAAAGAATCTAGTCAAAGTCCTCTTGTTGTGTCTTAGACTTCAAATGACTCCCTAAGCCTAATGGACGGATAAGGCTACTGTTCTAGTTAGTATAGCAAGCATACTACCTATATGAGTTACCAATTTGTTGACCAAATTTGACTTTTAGGTCAAAATGGGGCACAACTAGGTAAAAACTTGGTATTTATATGTTTTATGGGGTCTAACATTATGTCAAAAGGTGTTTTATAGGTTAATTAATGTCATTTAATGTTGTACTAGCCTTGGTCCTTAGTCATTTTAGTCATTTTGGGTCATTTGAGGTAAAAAAAGGTGCAGTTAATGACTTGCATAGCTCATTGGGAAGTGTTAATATTCCAAAATATGATGTCACATCCCATGTTTCCCAAGATTTTTTAATCAACTAACATAACTAAAAGGTGGCAAGTTCTTTAAAAAAATGTAGTTTTCATAAAAAAGGAGAGTTTGGCACTTATATGACTCACTGGAAAGTGTGACACATGGGATAAGGTTTTAATATGACTATTTAGCTTTGTTAGATCCATATAAATTCTTGATATGCTCTATAAGTGGCATATTTGGCCCACAACCATTCTGCTCCCTTTTCACCCTTCTTGGCAAGCAAAAGTAGTCTTCAAGTTTGTACTTGGTATGACCAATAGAGGAGGTTTCAAATCAAATTCCTTGGGGAAGATAAATTTAACTTAGATACCTTAATTTATATATAAATATTTTTAATAATGGTGACCTATGCTTCATGAACCATCCTCATGAAGTTGACTATACATTTATACTTGCTAATTTATGTAACCTATAGGTTTTGCTCTTGTTTGTGAAAGTCCATAAAAATAAACATTTTATTTTAGTTACATATGATGTTGACTCTCCCCTATAATTTTTTCCATTCTCAGGTTCAATTTCTAAGGTGTTTTGATGGGAAAATTATCTTGGGTTTGCAGACTAGTATTATGTGGGATGACAAGCTTGTTTTCAACATTTCCATATCCTCATGCTTTTCAAATGTATTCAGAGGATTGTGATAGGTCTATTTTCATGTTTTATTTGTTATGTTTTTCACTTCCTCCTTTTAACATTCATTCTCCAAGCAATCTTCATACTTGTAGTCATATGCAAGAAAAAATAGTCAGGTAGTCATTAATGGGCATCTGTAGGTGTCCTCATGAGGAATTTAATGTTGGGAAGGAATTTAGACTGAGATATATCCTTAAATATTAAAGGAGTTAGTTTTTTCATGCTTAATATTGGTTTAAGATTCATTTAAAGATATAGATAATGCTCACTTCCTATCATCCTATACCACTGACTGTATGCATGATTTTACTCACCTACAGGTGCTTAGACAAAGAGCAGAGGTACTTGTATATAGTTTTCAAAACAAATAATTAGTCCCTTCTAGAGTTACATCATGTTAAAAGGATAATAAAATACATTATAAGGAGGCTAGACTGCTTAACAAGTTGAAACCACATTCAAGAAGATGATTGCAATATTTAAGGACTTTTTCTTAAAAATACAAAATAGAGCTCAGGGAGGTTTTGTGACTAAAATATGACATGATTAAAATGAAATTTAAGGCATATATACAAGCAAATAATGTATCTCTCACTTATGACAATAACTCTACCAAGTTTTACGAGAGGATGATTAATGGAGGTTGGTTTTTAGATGGCTCAAACTTGTCAATTTATGCACTAAGAATAGGCAGTGAAACCTACAGGCTTGAGTCCAAAGAGGACCTTTCTCCACCCAAGTTAAAAATTAGGTATAATCCACATATTTTAATGATTAAAAATGGTTAAAGTTGAATCCATGAACTAAAATATCACCATAGGGGATGACACTTTGTGTTTTGATTCTCCAAGCACATCTACAGTTTGTACACAGGCCTGGTTAGCCACCTACAACCAAGTGTTTGATTGTATGAATAGTGAGCTAAAGGGAGATGGTTTATTTGTGGTTTATATGTTTCAAAACAATATTAAATAGTTCATATTCATTTTTCATGACCTTATGAGGTTTCACGAAGGCCATACATTGTTCCATCCTTCCTAAATGCACACCTACATGCAACTTTGAGTGGCTGAGACAGACAGTGGCCCAAGTTGGGGTTTTTGAGAGTATTTTGGCCATTTAAAGTAAATTAAGGTAAAATAAAATACTAAGTGTATTTTTAAGTTTCAATAAAACCTCTACACATCATGAATAGGGTCCTATAGAGAGGCATGCACCTACATAACCCAAAGAGGTAGAATTCACAGTCAACTAACTGTAACTGGCCTTGAAAGCATTTCAAAACCCAAAGTGTGAATTTAAACAAGATTATAAGTAAAATAATGATATTATAAGGTGTTAAGGAGACTTTAAAACATCATTCCCAATTCTTAATTTATTAAAATTACATCTACAGGTATACTAAACAAGCAAAACACAGTCACAATCAAGGTAACACTCAATTTGACAAAGGGACTACGTTTGATGAGGTTTAACATATACAAGGTGGAAAAAAATGATATAAATAGATGAAATACTATTCTATGAGACTTGTAAGAGGTTTTTGACACTCTTTTGAAGTTAAACCATATATTGATACTTAGAGGAGTCATCTTTTAGCCACAGAGGAAGACATAATCAGCAGACAGTGAACCAAGGATGCATACTTTTGAGGTTAAAAATATATATTATGGGGTGGATATATAATATTAATGAGAGTATGAATAATAAAACATAAATAAGGTCTTGTATCATTTCCCTCAAGGTCAAAATACTACAAAACCTACGAGTATCTTCCCTAGAAGTAGGACACAATCAATGTTAAAACCCAATCTTGAGAGGTTCGAGAGTGTGAAGGGTATATGAAAGATCAAGGTGTTGAATGGATATGGGAGAAACTCTATCATTAATATTAAAATTTAGAGTCATTTAAATATATATATATATATATCAAAGAAGTGGCTCAGACAAGCTAAACACAGTCCACTTCGAAAAGTCATACACATAGTCCTTTTGCATAACCATGTCTTGGGTTTTGGGTGAGTTGAGAGGTGTATTGACTTGGTCAGGAGCCCAAAATTTGTCCATATATCCTTTTGTAATTTTATAACCTCATAAAGTTATCAAATTTTTTTGAGGAAATAGGGGAGTTCCATCTATTTTGTCTCAGATAGAGGGCACTCCCCTTATGCACAAGCTAACAAGTTTTGAGGATTGGCAATGACTAGGTGAGTTGGAGGTTGGTCAGACATTAAAATAAGGATTGAAAAGTTTTAAAACATTAAAACAACATGAAAATCATTATTAATAAGTATGAAACTTAAAAAGTGGACCAAACCATCAAGAGTTGCGGTTAGGCTTAAGGGTAAGGTTTTGGTCTAGAATCCAAACAAGAGTTCATTTTCACTTATACCTCAAGGTGAGATTTCAAACTTTATGGAATCACGTTTATAGGGTCATATAATATATTTATAATCTTATGTAATGCAATTAAATCAAATATGATAGTCTAAAACATCAAATGTTATAGACAGACTACAAGATCAACATTAGGCCTAGTGTCCAAAAGGGGTGTCTTCCACACTTATAGCATAAAATGAGATATATAACTTATTGAAACATGTTAATAGGGTCATTATATGTATTTTAAATATTTTACCTTGGAGGATAAACCATAAAACAACCAATTTTGACTGAAAGACAACTCGAGCATGTAGGAAAAGAGGAAAACAAGCTCGATAGATCAAATTTAAATGCTCATATCTTCTCGGAGGCTATGCATGGATGCCAAAGGAGTTTAGGGATGTTATAATAGGTCTTGAAATATGAATTTTTGAAATTTTTTTGCAATTTGGATTTCATATATTTATGAACAAACCTTAAGAGGTCAAACACGACTAAAACCCTTGTAAACCCTCAGTCAGGACCAATTTAGAGAAATGGAGTTAGAAAGCTACTCTAATGGACTGGTTTGCTCAGGAGGATGATTGGAAATTGTAGAGGACTAACTCAATCTCCCTTCCATACTTTTTATCTATATGGACTTGTATGGATAGGGTAAAAAATACAAAAGATGAATTATCCCAAAGAAAAAATGTCCATAGAACAAAAATGGGTACCAAAAGAGCCTCAAACACAAAAGGAGACACCTTTACCACATCCACCTCAATATTAAAATGATATATCATTAATTTGGATAACCTTTAAATTGATATACAAGTTTTTAATGTTTCAAATTCTCCAAATGACATACCTAATATTCAAAATAATGATCCAAAGGAAGAAATTTCGTAAGAACAATCCCAAATGGTAATTTTACTGAATGATCAATATGCATTTTTTTATAATGAGTAAGTTAAGATGTAAAATTTTATTCTATTTTATATCCCATAGGTTTCCAATGATGGAAACAAACAATAAAAATTCATTTCCAAGAAAGAAGCTCCAACCTATGGTGTAGTTGGTTTTTCATACATAGATACTCAAATTATAAAAACATTTGAAGCCTTTTATTTGAGACAAACCAAAAGTATTGAAATTATCCTTTGATATTGGTTACATATATGATCCTAATGATGGTAAAACCTTTTTTGAAAATTCTAGGCCTTGATGTCATCACATCATTCTATGTGGTTCAATGTTATATCTACCTAGACATGTTCCTTATATATTCTAGATGGTTACATTCATAGATTATACAGTTGTCTTATCCTTTTTAGTTGAGGTAACTAATGGTTTCTATTCTTCCCTCACCTCAAATGTGGGGAATATCAGTGGGGGAATGTCATAGAGACATCTTCTTCATATTTGGCATAATTTCAAATTCAGTGGGGGTATGCCATAGAGACATGTTCTTCACATTTGACATAATTTCAAATTCAGTGGGGGCATGCTTTCAACATCGAGTTATAAATATGATTGGGTTGTATGATTGAGCTAATCTCAACTACCGAGTGGTAACTCACCTTTTCTCCAAGGTTGGGGGCATGTGCCTTCCAATCTCTCTCTCTTTATCTCCTTAGATATATTCACTTTCTAGATTTATATATATTTGTCATGATCTCAGTTTAAGAGCCTTACAATGATACATCTTTCAAATCAACTTGCTAAAAGGCAAGGCAGTTACATCAATACATGAGTGTACTCCTAAACCTTGATTTTTCAATTTAATTCTTTTAAAACACTTTCAACTCTAGATTATATGCATTAATTATGTACTATAACATGATCTTGGTTATAGGTCAATCACAAACAAATCACTCAAGTTGGGCTTACGTAAAGGCAAGGTGTGTTATACACCCCCAAGTATGAATTCCTTTCCTTTAAACTAGTAATTTCATTGCTAGATTAAAGGGGCAGAGATGTAGACAATGTTTTATGGATTATATATCACCTCGGCCTTGTACACTTAGAAAACTCATACATTGATTGTTCCTATTAGTTTTGGATCTTTCCCACTTTTTGAAGTCTTGCATATGTTCTATCTTGTACCCCTTAACATATCACTTAGTCAAACCAAACTTATGTTGATGACCCAGACATTTTATATTTCCCAAAATGCTTAAAAACTACTTATCTTCCACCTTTGTAAGTTTTGAGTTTGTACATACTTTCTTGCTTCCTAGACACTAGAGTTCGGGATAAACACTTGTATTGACGTTAGTGTCCTACTCTGACGCAGGTGTCTAGTGCCATAAAGTCATCTAATCTATAAATGAAAAGTATCCTAATGGTTAGCCTAAGTTATTTAATGTGATTTATTTCTCCAAATTGATTGATATAAATACAAGATCAACCCTCATTCATTCCACAGCTAACATATACCTATAAAAGACCAAAAGAGACCAAGACAACTTATCAAAGCATTATTTCAAGCAGTCAATTGAGCAAAGCTGCCTTATTTTCTTTTATTTACATATTAGTCATAAGGGAAACATATATATAGGTCTGAATTATTGAAGGAATAGCCCAAGGGTTATATTTTTTAAGCTACAAGCTAGGTCACTATTGTACTCACTTTGTACATATTGCATGATTCACACACAAACCAATATGTAGGGGAGAACTACATCGGTATGAGGCCTTGTTCAAAGTATTGTCTATATAGGTAGCATTCACTAATAGAGGGATTTTTAGAGTTAGATTGACATTGTATGCCCACTAACCCATTTCACCTAGGGTCACTATAAAGATGAAGAAATAGGGTTTTACAAATTCATGAGGAGTAACGATCCATGACCTAAAACCAAATACACTAGAGCAAAGGTGAAGTCAGACCTATAAACATCCAAGTAATTGCATCATTTTCTTATAGGTATTTCATATAGGACACTTACATCAGGTTCAGATTATAGCATCAATGTAACCATCCCAGGCTGATGCTAGTGTCTACATCTCTAGAGACACTCAATCTAGAATTTGATGATTGTTTCATAATCCTCTAGTCTGCTTTCTATATATTCCAGATCCAGAATTACATTAGCATCAAAACAAGCTAAGTACATTACTTCTTTGTCATTTATATACTTAGCATAGTTTTACTTATTGTTTTTAGCCTATCTTAATTTAATAAATTAAGCATATGTTATATCTGAGTTTAGCACCCAATTAGTCTGTTGTAGATCTGCTCATCACCCTTTTGTATGTTCATTTATATATTCTTAAACTTATCTACCCAAGTAGGATCCTTATCAAATTTAGGGTTAAACATTATTGAGGTATGTTGATTAGAAAGTAGACTCATACTAAGGTGGATATGGTAGAAGTGTATAGCCAATGTTGTGATATTTACCAATGTATTTTGATTTTAAATTTGATTTTGACTCAAGGGGATCCAAATTTAATGTTTAAATTGACATTGATTCTTCTTCTGATGCTAAATCTAATATTGGTTTTAAGATAGAACATGATTTTGATGTAGATGTTGATGCTAATAAAAAAATTGGATCCAAAAAGGAACCTATTTATGATGTAAATGTAGCCACAAAGAGGACACATTGAATTATGTTGTCCACAAGTACCTTTTTCACTTGTCGCTCATAAATGAAGGCTTTGGGATGAAGGATTTTTTTTAAATGGGGAATTTTTGACAATGGATGAATAATGGGTCATTGTTCAATAATAATGGGCTTTTCAAAGATGGGTCTTATGTCAAATAGAGGTCCTTCATCAAATAGAGGAGGACCAACAACAGTTTGGGGGTGACTCGACAAAAATGTTAATAATGGGTTGACTATCTTGATTTTGATTTGGAAGTGGATGAAAATGATCATGCTTGGGAAGGGGATCATGACATATCTTGATCGATTAATTATCAAATTTGGACACACTTGGGTCTTTAATAGATAACAACCCTTGGAGGGGTAATGATTGGCTTTGTTGTGGCTCTAAGATCAGATTGGATATTGGATGAGTAGACATGGAATTATTAAAAAAAATAGTAGCTACATAAGTCATTAATGTAATTATGAGCTTATTAGCAAAAATATTACCATCATGTTATAATTAAAAAGTGATTGCATGTTTATGTTGGGTCAGGTCTATAAGTTTCCTCTTCAACACATGTATTTCCTCTTTATAAATAAAGGTATGCAATTGATCTATAGGAAAGTTATGTGGGAGTTTAGTTCCCTCTTCTATGATCCCAAAAATGATGGTGTTCTTGATTTTAGAAGTGTATTGTTTGATCAGGGTATCATCCAAATCTATTTCAAATTCCATGGATCAAGATGAAAGAAAGGATGCCCCCAAGCAAGGATACATGGAAGGGGATTGGTCTTGAATGGAATTCGCCAAAAGATGGTAGTATTGGTCTGATATGATTCAAATGAAAGAAAGGATGGATGACATGACTTTATCGCTCTAGACATACAAGTGTAGGGGATTGAATGGAAAGACTATAAGTGGTTAAATTGGCATGCAAATGACTCAGAATAATTAGATTTGGTTAAAATAGATACGATTTGGCATTGTTCCAATTGTTTAGCTTTGAAGTTGACTCTAGTTAAAGTTTCATCAATTTAGAAGTAGACTTAGAATGTGATTCAATATGAACATGATTTGGATTTAAATGGGGTTCAATAAGAATTGGAGTGGAATTGGCTTGTGGTTCAAGATGAACTTGATTTAGATTTCATTAGATATGTACATGGTTCAAGACAAAATTGATTTAGATTTGATTGGGTTTGGTATAAAATTGGTTTGTACGTGGTTCAATATGAATCAGATTTGGATTTGATTGGATTAATATAGGAATGGGGTCAAAATTTACCCAATGTGAATAATCAATTCCAAACTAGATTTGGATCCAAATGGACTAATTTGAATGGTTTTAAATTGGATAGTATAACAGTACCATGTGATTAGTGTAATGATAAAATAGGTTAGCATAATGTTAAGATGGGGTAATGATATCCCAAAAAATGGGTAGGGTAATGCCTCATCTTGCAAGTGTGATAGAGACCACGTTTGAACTTGACTAGTTGTTGGATTTAGTATTGAATACAAATGGGTTTTTGACATAACAATCAAGCATCAACACATAAGCATCACAAGTTTCATTTGTAACAACTGACATAGGATTACATCGCAATTACTAATCTTCAATATACTCACCTTTGAGAGGATTAAAAATTAAAGGATTCATTAAATAATTAAATGAAATTATGGTGGTGTTTTAATCCCACCCTTCTCTCAAAGGTACATATATGTGAGGTAATTCTAGAGGCTATTACCTTTGTACCCCTACATCAATGGATGTTATGCAAAAAATAGGTTCCTATGAAATAATCTAAAATCAAGTTATTTACGAGAGGGTCTAACCCCTTCATAACCACTTAATCTATTGGATTTTAGTGTAGTGTTATCGTATTTTAAGAATTCTTGAAGTTTTACTTGGATTACTAGATGGTCCCAAAAGGGCTAAAATTTGTTGAAGAAGAGATCCACGAGTCAGGTTGTTCATAGGGGATACATACCCTATTGAAGAGACCCTAAATTCCTTGATGATGATGTATAATGGCGTAGAATTGTGAGTTAACATGTTGCTTTCACAAAAACCTTTATGGGGAATTATGTTAAGCCTTAACAACACTTGCCAATAATTTATATCCCCCATTGGATGTAAGGGGTTGGAAAGAATGTTGGGATATCAACCCCCAATCACCATGCCCTAATGACTATGAGAAGGTGATAAACTCCATCCCGCACAACAAAAAAGGAAAAAAATAACACCATTTTTTAGTCACCTAAGTTCCTAAGAACCAAATAAGAGCATACATGTTTTTTTTTTTTTTAGGATAAAAGACTAGCAACTTCCCTCATGTTCTAGGTCACCCATGTTCATAAAAATGAAGGGGAAAGTATACATGTGAAGGAAAAAAACAACTCAAAAATCAAGCAAGAAGGAAAATGACTTAGAAAATAAACCAATTTTAAGCCCAAAATAAAATATTGGTTCATTTTAAAGCCTACTTTGAAAGATTGGCTCATTTTAAAACACAAAATGAAAGATTAGTGAAAAGAAATGCTTTTGCTTTGAGTTTTGAAATCACTTCACTGACCAAGGTCTTGCAAGAAAACCATAAATATTTTGTAATGGTGTTTTAGACTTGCATATGAAATGAAAAAAAGTGTTTTTAAAGGTCTTGAGTTTTTACCATAAGATGAATTCATTGTTTATCATAGTAAATTCACTGAAGTTCAAGGTGAATTCATTGTTATACATACCTATAAGAAAAACACATATAAACATAGAGACATTTTCACTTTTTTGGGATGATTTCATTGTTTTGTTAGATACATTCCTCATTCTATCAAATGAATTCATTATTTGACCAGATGAATTTGTTGTAGTTCAAGACATGGAGGAAAATAATTAGCAAAATATAAAAACAAACTTGTTGTTTACCTATACTTATTTATTGTTTTGGAGGATGATTTCACTACTATTGATGACAATTTTGATGCTCTTTAGATATGCAAAAAAATAAAAATAGATAATTTCACCATTGTTTGGAATAATTTTTCCACTGTGTATGGTGAATTCACCTAACTTCAGAATAATTTTGTTATTATGCAGACATGTAGAAAATAAAATAGAAAACACATAGATGATTTTGTTGTTGTCTAAAATGATTCCCATATTGTGTATGATGAATTTAATGATTAATGTAATTTCATTAAAATTTAGGATGTATTCACTATTCTTCTATATGATTTTACAGTTTCACAACATGAATTCGCTATTTCGCAGAATGAATCCATGTTTCACAATGAAGAAGAACACACACAAAAAAGAATAAATTAAACGAAAAAGGTCAAAAATGATCTTTTTTCAAATTTAAGGGGTCCAAGGGTGTTTTCAATAATGTTTTGGGGTGTATCCGTCCCACTAGGCATGCCAAATATAAACACATGAATCTAAAAGAGGTTAATTCTTATTAATATGTAAACAAGCATACAACAATAGCAAATCTAACTTCTTAAGCATGGTCCTCAAATGGGAAAGATCTAAAAGAGACAAATAAATATCAAGTACATCAAGATGATTACCTTCATCATGGATGTTGCTTCCATCTAGTATATATACATGTTGTGCCCGAATGTAGAGCTTGGAGTCTTTGTCAATGTCACATGTTCATGTCAACAACATCTCCCCTTACACTATGGATGATTTGAGTAATTTAGAAGAAAAAGAAAGAAATGGTTGAAGGCTTGATGCTTGAAATACTAATAAAAATGGTAGCACTTCGTTGTATGTTCAAGAATTAAGAATAATAGTAAATGGCCCTTCTATTTATAGATTCCTTGAATTGATTCTAACTATTAGATGCGATTCAAGATGTGTGTTAAGCACTAGTCAAATTTGGTAGGCAAAATGCAATTAATATTTGGCATTAATTAAACATCAGTTGCTAATTCAAAAATTTGTTTGATATTTTACAAATGCTTGATAACTTTCAAAATGATGTCATGATGATGTCATCATTCATGATAGTTGTCGATGATGTCCTCAACTACTTAGCCACTTGTCATGAGAGTTAAGGGATAAATTTAATTAATGATTTTTAGAAAATAAGTAATTCTAAAAGCTATGGAATTTCCCATTAGAGGAATATTAGGTTAATTAATAAATTTTAATTAACCTAATGAAAGGTGAAGTAACTTTTGAAAATTGGCGAACTATTCGACCTAATTAATCCCAAAACATCACTTGCACAGTTACAATTTGACTTGAAATGAATTAAATGAAGCTGATGATTATGCATAGTGTATTTCTTGGATCAAGGATGCCCCAATACATTTCAAAATATGCACACCAAGTGTGCATGAGAATTTGGGTGTTTCAATAATTTGTGCATTTTTGCTATAAATCATTATAATTGTAACTTTAACATGAGAGTGGTGAAAATGGAGTGTATACACTTAGTATATTGATATATTTGATTATGCTCTTATAAGTAAAGTGTGTTAATTATTTGTATCTTGATTTTTGACACATACATGTAATTTATATAATTGAGAATTGTAGAATGAGTTTCCCAGTGCCCTGACGGAAATAGAAACTATGCACAATATTGATTGTTACTTATAACTGCCTTTTGATATTGTATATGTGACTCTATATTTGTATATATGGTCACACATATATTGGTTACTTGTGACACTTTGGGTTGATATTGTTGATGCTTTTTTGGTATCTTTAAAGTATGCATTACATATTCATATATCTGATCTAAATTTGGTGCTTTTGCTTTGCTACTCATGCTTGTGTAATTCAAGATGTATTGTTATTATGGATCATAGTGTCCTTCATGTTTACTCTAATACTTTATAATGTTATGAAACCACCTTAAAAAGTAAAATATAAACTGGTATTTCCCTATGGAATAGTACGTTGTAGGATTAATAATATATTCACTGCCTTAAGTCCCAAAGTGATTGGTAATGTCCCATATCTAATCCATGTGTATGCAACAAATCTTGCCACTATATCCCACACTTAGAATAAACTTTATTGTACATGTATTATGGTGTTGCATATTATCTACAACAAATCTACTTTATGTGTGCTATTGATGAGTTCTTGAATGATAATTGGTTTTTTCAGATATCATTGTCTTTGTAGAGTAAGATGTGGGAGGGGATGAAAGAGTTGATTTTTTAATCCTGTTGTCCACATTTGCAAATGTGATAGTCCTTTTAGCTACAAGTTGTGATATCTTGTCATGTAATGATTAAAAATCATTATCTCGGTGTCCATTTATACCATGATAAATGAAAAATACTTTATATTTTACACACTCAAGATGATGATGAGGGTGGTAGTAATTAGGAGGAAGAGTGATTAACTTCTTATCCTATAATATGTCTAGAATATCATGTCGTTGATCTTCAAATCTATCAAACTGGAGTGGTTTCCTCTTAGTGAATGTAGATTTATTCACATTACGAAAAGATTTGTGAGATTGTTCCTCCCATTTATTGAGTACATTAACTTGTTCACCCTTGATTTTAGTTATTTCCATTGATTCATATATCTTATGAGTGACTTTAAATGGATTATTTTTTTTAGATATTAAATCCAAATTTCCCTTTTATTGATAAATTCCTTCTTATGTGAATATGAGCTTGACTCATTTATATTATTAGCCTCTTGTGTTTCCAAATTTAGATCACATGCATATTTGAACACGTCCATGTGTAATTTATCAAAATAATTATAAAGTTTGTACATGGCTCTTTCTTTGAGTGGAGATAAAAGACCCCTACCGAAGATGAATTGCTTTTCCAAATTTGAGGGTTGATAACTTAAAGAATGCAAAGTATTTTTGAATCTTGAAATGTAATCTTAGATAATCTCATCATGACCCAGTTTCAAACATTGTATATGTTCCAATGTGAACTTAGGTACCATGTATTTTTGATAATTTAAAAATAACACATCTTATAATATTTTGACGTTAGGTATGGAGCCATTAAGTAAACTATAAAACAATTTGAAGCGTCTCTTGAGAGACTTCTATAGAAAGCTTTTAATAGAATACATCCATCATTAACCCATTTTATGAAAGGAAGTATATATTGAGTTAAGTGAGTACAAGGGTCTCCATGAACATATAACAAGGGTAGTGTAGGCACAATAAAATATTTTGGATATGGATGTTAATATATAGCTCATGTAATGGGTTGTCCTAAGATAACATTATATTTGATATTGGCACAACATGATCTTGTTTGTAAAATGAGGTCAAAAACTTGCTTCTAGAGGTCATCAATAACATGCATTATGGATATAATATGACTAGTAAGAATAGTAGTAGTTTGGAAAGACTAACTCATGGGTTGTAGTTGATCATCTATTTTAATTATTGGTATGAGAGGCTCGTGAAAAATATCGTTGCATGGCTTAGGATTGAATTCTAAGATAAAATCAATACAAACTTTAGAATAATTGCATAGCTTATCACATTGAATTTGATTAGAAGTAGAAACATCACATTGATCTTAATTGGATTATATTGACTCAGGAGAGGAGGGAGAGTTATCACAATTAGTGTTATCATGAGACTCACATTTTATGGATATACGATGGCTATCTTGATAATTTTTTCATAATATGAAATGATCATCACTTTTTTTTTGTATTTCATATTCATTTATGTCATTTGATATTTCAAGAGAAAGGGAAGAAGTAGTATCATTAGATGCCATAACATTATTTATAAATTCTAAGGGAGTAGAAATATTTTCTCAATATTATATATTATTAACCATGTCTGTTGACGCAAAAGATTGCACCCTTGGCAGGAAGTTGAGCTCCTGCCTTCCTCACGCAATTATGGAAACTCCCCTCTCGCCTGTGGGACTGGCGAAGCTGGAGGGGAGAGTCTCTAGGTAAGGGCTAGCTCCCTTTGATGCATCTGATTTGTTCCAATAAGTGATAACATATATATATATATATATATATATATATATAAATGGGGGGATGAAAAGAGAGAAAGATTGCAGGAAAACAAACTACTCTAAAGGAGGTGATGCACCAAAATAAATCCGACCTTCTCACCCTCACACTTAAAATCAGACAAACACATACATACACTTCAAACTGGCAGAAGGACCAGGCTGTAAGAGCTTGACAGGGAGGCTTTAACGGAAAATACAGAAAACAGAGATTCACCAAAGGTGCTGTGAAAGGCACACTGTAAGGTAATTTCTTATGTTTTTGCACTTCCAAATATAACTCTCCTTATCATCTGTAGAAATGGCACCTTATAGACACCAGATATGTTGGTGTTGAACCTGTGAAAGCATCAAGAAACAATGACTAAACACAAACTAACACTCATACATACACAGAGATTTCTAACCAAGATAGAGGTAAAAATGCATTTATTGATTTAGGTGAAATTTTGCCAGGGCTACGCTTTACAAATATGGAAGATAATTCTCAAATGACGAGTCTCCAATATATAGAAGAAGAAAGGAGGCCTTTTGGCGCCCTTTTTACAAGTGACCCATTTGCATCCTTCTCATTGGGAAGAGCAAGCCGCTCAAAACATCAATGAGTTGTGCCCTTTGTCTATTTGTAAGGCCACTTCTTCCAGGTGATTACATGGTTTTTCTACTCATTAATGTGAAATGAATAAAACTAGTTGCACTGCTAGCTATTTGTGCCTCCTAATGGTCAATTCACAGGCACTGTATCATCTACCGAAATAACTTCTTGAGTCGGCGCTTTCTTTCACTACTTGGCCTGTCTGCCTGTACCTTCACTTGGCATCTCTCTCTTTGTTCCCTGGGATTTTGTCCTTTTCCTGATCTTTCATCCCTCAGGGGTGACCTTCTGGGGGGTCACTGCATTTTTGGGCCTTTTCCATGGTTGGTGTCCTTTTAGTTTGAAAGGAAATGACTATTTCACTGTGTTAAATTTGATGTTCACGCGGTCGTCATCGCTTTGAAAACCAACGGCTAATTCGCTTCCTTAAATTTGATGGCTTTCAGGACGTCATTATCCTCGGCAAATTCCTTTGGGATTTTCCTTTTTAGCCCTTTCTGTGGGTCTTTCCTTTGCTTCGGACCTTTTCCCGCAGACAAAAAGTTCGTGAGAATTGGTGCTTTGACTTTCCCCGAGTCTTTGTTTCGGCCCTTCGTTGAACCAACCCATTGAACCAAAATTGGTTCAACGATTCAATGGTTCAATGCTATGCATTGAGCTGATTGAACTGAATGTCTAAACCACTCGCTTTGAACCAAGTGTTGAATCGGTGGCCTTGAACCAAACTCGTTGAACCAAGCCATTGAACTGAAAATGGTTCAACGGTTCAATGGTTCAAACGATTATTGAATCGAGGTGTTTTGAACTGAGCGATGAACTCTTTGTTGAACTAAAAGCCGTTGAACCATTTGAACTTTGTTGAAGCACTAAAACTAGGCCTTTGAACCAAAACGTTGAACTGGTGCAGCGGTTCAACGCTGTGCATCGATGAACCTGTCGATTGAACTAGGGCTCAAAAATTGAAGTGATGAACTTGACGATTAAACCAGAGCTTGAAATTGAAGCGTTTGTTCAATGGTTTAGTGCCGCTAACCTTCCTTGTGAATCTTCTTCAGATAAATGTCCTAAAAGCCTTGTAAACCCTAGCACTCTCTGAACTAATCCTCCTTGCGCCAAAAGACTAACCTGCTGAGTCCGTAGAAATTTGTGAAGTCTGTAGGAAACTGTTGAGTCCATAGATTTTATTGGACCTGCACAAAATCAAAAAGAAATGGCCTAAAACAGCAAGAGGCAAAAGGGGACTGAAACTTTTGCTTGTTGGGCAAAAAAAAAATTGGTCAACAATGTCTAGAGGAGAATTTGAGATATCATATGCAATTGCGTCATGTAATTTTTCTAAAGAGGTAGAGGGAATAATAAACTCATTCATATAATTTTCCATTGCTATGCAAAGGTTATGCTATGCTTTTTTAGGTTATACACAATGTAGTGCAAAGCAAACTTAAAAGGCAAACATGGTGCATTAATATTTCTTCTTCACACTTGGATATTTGTGAGAGATAAGGGAAAAAAGAGATTCATTATCAATATGATCATATTGCACTGCTTTATGAAAAGAGGAATACAAGGGATGAATTGGTTTTTCAATTTATAGATTAGTGTGTTCACTTTCCTATTCACTATATTCTTCACTATTGTACCAATCATCTTGATTTTTGCGAGTATAATCATAATCATAATGATCACAATCATGTTCTTATTTGATATAAGAATCATCCAAAATTGTACAAGTGTTATCATTAGTCTATTTATTATTATAAGCATCAGGTGTAGCATTTTTAGAGAGGAGGAAATCTAAATGATGAACACCACTAGGAATATCATATTCAAAAGTTATTTATAATTGTTGACCCACAATATAGAAAATATGACAAACACCGAGCTTAATGCTAGTAAATAATTGATCATACCAAGAAAGAGAGGATGGCAAAATATGTAACTAGGCAAGGTGTGTTTGATTAGTAGGTTATCAGATATACTGATCCCAGTCGTTAATAGTTAATACATCCTAAAGGGCACTAACAACATAAGATTCCACCACCTTGTAGTCATGTTATCTTATCTCTAGGGTATGTTGAGAGTAACTTCTTGGGGTGAACTACTTATCAATGCACTACAAAAGCAAATAGTTGAAAGCTTCTTATATTTGAAAAACAAAATCTAGGTATTTCTGATATATCTTAAGGTTCGTGGAAACTAAAATGTGTGTATAGTTTGTCTAATGGCTTGACTATTAAGGAAATACCCCTCTCACCATGACTCAAGTAAAATTGAAGACCTATTTACCGAAAATGATAGCTCCTATGAGTTTTAAAAATCCCAGAACATAGTTTTTAGGACAAGAATAAAAGAAAGATAAATTAAAAACCAAATCAGAAAACAATATTTTTGTGTATAAAAACTATAAATTAATCTGAAAGCTGAGGACAAAAATAAAAAAAGATGATCGATAATGTACAAGTTCACCAATATGTTTAACCCTATTTTTATTTAATAATTAATATGTTTCTAATAGGTGAAAAACTTGATAGATATCATAATGCTAAAGACGTATACTAATTAACAATTCTGATTTTTAAAATATGTTATTTTTGAAAAACACTAAGAAAAAATGCACTTAGTTCAAATTGATATTTTTGTTGAATATTTCAAATATTTGGAAGTGGAAATTAACAAAAGATATGATTTTGCATGCTCAAGATCAGGGACAAAATATGACATTGTTTCTAAACAAGTTCATGCTCCTTGGACAACAATACGTGCCAATCATGTCTATTGACTACAGACTTGTCCTAGTTAACTGTGACTAATGATTGATAAGAAAAGACTTCAAAAATAATAATTATGGTATTGACAAACTAGAACCAAAATTTAAGAATATTCCTAGACAACACCATGCTCCTTAGGCAATAACGCAACCCACTCGCATCTTTTGACTACATACTTATCCATGTTGATTATGAAAAAAATCTAATTGTTTCACCACTTGTGCTTATATTTATCAGGGTTGTTGATGTACTTTTAGACCAAGGATATTGTGAAAAAATACTTGTAATGTCAAACCCTAATTTTTTGCACACATACCAAATTAATATAAAATAAGGGGGTCTTAAGCAAAAATGATTGAATTTAACTGACCTTGGTGAATCCCTATTGAATGATCAAGTGTAGCAATACATTGCCAATACTTTGAAGAGATCTCAAACTCGAATGTAATTCTCCTACTTATGTGTATGTGTCAAATTGTGAACATGAGTCTAGATGCTCTTTTTCCTGTTTTACCCTTGGCACAAGCATGCAAATATGAATTCAACCTTTGAAAACCTTAAATATAGCTTCAAAAAATCTATATATAGAACATGTGAATATTTGAATAGATTTTTAGAGTGAGGAGTGTCGTCCTTAATGCCTTAAAGTAGCCTTTTTTTATAGGGTTTTGATTTTGAATTTAGGGACCTATTGGCATTAAAAATGACCCAAAATAAGACATGATAGACAAAAATAAGATTCAAATGTAACATGACTTGAAAGAAGCTTTGCAAATTATGCTTGGACAATTATGATCTTCATGAATAGGTTTGCGAGCCTGGATCTATCCATAAACAATAGATATATCTAGAAAGATAGAAAACCAAGACTGAGGGTCACCATGACAAATTGGAAAGATGAATAACAAGATAGAGAAATGCATGAAACAAATAGAGAATACACAAGTAAAATTCACCAATAGATACCTTATTTTTCATCAATAGTTTATATGTGCAAAGTTAAAATAAATGACATTAAAGATGGGCTTGTACCAAATTTGGGTGTCTACACTTATTTACTTAAATAAAGCCACTTTTATACTCAATTATATGCCTTGACTACCATGCTCAAGTACAAGAACAAAATTATGGAAAGCCACATTGTTAGAGGTACTCTAATTTGAACCTGCTTGCATTGGCTTAAGATTGGTGATCGTGCCTCTAGATATTTTTTCAAATCTCTTAAGGCTAAGCAAGCTAGAGATCAAATCAAAGCCATCAAAATAACACATAGTCATCTCACAAGCCTGCCAAATATTTCCTTGGTCTTTCTAGATCACTTTAGACTTGTGTTTCAAGCCCACAAGAACAAGATGAAGAGAGCTCATTTGTTGAAATAATGTTTATATGCAGTGCCTTACAAGTTAAGCCCTTTGGCTCAAAAACTCTATGATACCTTGCTCTCTAGACGATATTTTTGCTATTGTGCAATGCATGGATAATGATAGTGTCTAGATTGGATAGCTTTCGATGTGAAAATCACAAATCCACTTGGCAATTTAATAGTTATGATTTGCTTCAGATTTACAAGGAAGTCCTACACAGTAAATCTTTAGGAGCCATTATTAATAAAGGCAATATTAAGTTTATTACTAAAGTTGGTGATGCAAAACTCATTACCAGTTGGAGACCAATTGCCCTGCTGAATGTTTCTTGTAAAATCATTGCCAAAGCCTTAGCTTGTTACCTTTTTCATATTTTCTCTACAATTATCAAGCAAGATAAAAATAGTTTATTGAAACTCACTATATATTTTGGACAACATTATTACTATTTGGGAAGGAATGGAATTGGCTTGTGTCTCTTGACAAATGACCATATTCCTCAAGCTCGATTTTGAAAAAGCTTATGATCATATTTAGTGGTTGTTCATTTTTGCCATGCTTAAAGCATTGGGTTTGGTGACTTTTTTAAATCAATGGTTCAGACTCTATTCTCTGAAGCCTCAACTTGTCTCACCATCAATGATCACAAGTATGATAACTTTGAGGTTTTTTGATCCATTAGGCAAGGTTGCTATCTCACCCCAACATTATATGTCTAGTTCCTAAAACATTTGAATATCTACTTGCTCACAAACCTGGTCATGGACTAATAAGAGGAATTACCCTTCTTTATTGCTTTACTAAGCTTTTAAGGGGCATTTTATAAATGATTATTTCCTCACACTTAAAGATCAAGAAACCTCTTTTAAAGAGGCACTTCACTACTTTAACATTTTTTGTAGAGCCTTTGGTACAAGCCTAAAATGGGATAAAACACAATGCTATAGGTATAACATGATGCCCTTACTGGAGTGGCTCCAAAATTATCAATGGAAATGGATCCAAAAAGGGGAGAAGTTCAAAATCCCTTGGTATCCCATTTGGATTTGATTGCTCCCCATCTGAGTTACAAAAATATGTAATTAAAAGAGTGGAAAATGGATTACCAAGCATATTTATCTCTCATGAAAGTTTCAAGTCTTTAATAAAATTCTTGTAGTCACTATTAGTGTAGGACTTTATTTTCATTTATTTGTTTTATTTAGATTATTCCCACACACATGGTTTAACTTGCTTAGGTGTCATGTGTCATAGGGAGTTACACTTGATCACCATCTTTAGCTAGTTTGTGGGAGTTACATACCTATTCTAGACTCTGTCACCACTATTCTAAGTGCGGTTACTTCTCATCTTACCTATTTGTACATCTATTTTAAAGTTGAATACATGGAAGAATTTTGCATGTTTTTCACTCTTGATTTCTCTCTCACACTGCTTGTTCATTTGCCTTTATTGTTTTATTTGAGATACAATGCATTCAATATTTCATCTTTGATCTTGGCAAAATCTCTGATAGCCACTCATGTTTATTATTCTTCTTTTTGTGCTCCCTTTAAAGCCTCATATGATAAATTAGCAAAGGTGCTTAGAGATTTTCTTTGGGCCAATTCTAGGCAGACTTGAGGCTTTCACACAGTGGCTTGAGCCACTTGGTGCCTTCCTCATGATAAAGGAGACATGGGAATTATTCATATTTATAAACAAAACATTGATTTCTATGCTAAATAGTTTGGAAGGCTTGTTAAGGGGAATGAGGTTTGGAAAATTCTCTTAGGGCTGTACATCTCTGTAGGTTCTCCTTATGGCAAGCATTATTGGAAAAACATTGGTTTTCACGCTTTGAGTACTTTTGTCCTAGTCAAATTAGAAGGGTCCTTTGTTGCTAAGAGCATCTAGAAAGGTTTTGAAGTCGTGAAGCCTTGTCTCGAATGGGTTAGTGATGGTTTTTGAATTGGTATCTCTTTTAATGACCAAAATCTTTGGTGGTCCCTTATTAGAATAAACACCAACCTTCTTTTGGCTAATATCTCAGGTATAAAAGCTCTTCATTTTTTTATAAATGAAATTGCATAGTTCAGAAATTAGTTTCCTCTCAAGATAGGATCCCATGGTATGCTCTAAAAACAAAGCATAAACTATTGAATTCATAATTACCTTCTATTCAATGTATCCAAGATTTGATGTTGAATGCCACGCTTCATAAGAAGAGTTTGCAACTCCTAGTTCCCTAGTGGAAGGATTGGTGGTGGAATTGAAATAATGCCTTTAGAAACTATTATCTTAGATTCCTTTATTGGATTATGAGTCCTTTTTCTTCGACTCTGGGTAAGTTTAATAAGTGATGGAGTTTGAATTCCTCACTCAGAATGTGGCTTGTAAGACTCAATAGGGTTTAGAATGCCAAGCTCAAGCCCAAATTGTCTCTCTTTTTAAGATGTTTGGTTCATTAAGGTCTTTTCTTGGGGAGTGTCTCAAGCACATTGGTATTCCTAAACCCAAGTGTCTGACCTGCTCTCGACCTAAAACATTTATGAACCTTTTTTGGACATGTTTAAGAGCTTAGAAAACATGGCAACCGATTCATAGCTTATTTCAACATTATCACCTAGAACCATTCAATTGGCGAACGACTTTTTTTAGGACAATGCTTAGTGGGCTCCATATATTGTTTTTTTATGGATTTTTTTAGAGCTATAATTTAGTGTCAACTATGGAAGTTTAGAAATTCAATTATTTTTAACAATGAAGAACTTTCTATGCAATTCTTTGTTAACGATAAAGTTTGTTATTTCTTTGATGTTTCTATAGATCCAAGTGCATGCAAAGAAGGTGGCTCTGGAATTTCAACATCTTTAGGAAAACCTCAACCTTTGGGGGTGTGCTTCATGTACCATGAGACTTGTTCCTCCTTACCAACGCTTGCATGACACTTTGCCACCGACACCTAGAGGTTGACCAGAATCAGCTTTCCTCCCCTCCTCTTTAGCAAGGGGATAGAGTTCATTGCCATACAAAAAAAAACCTCTATTGCCTTGTCTCGGTGGACTTCGGTTATGTATAGTAGTGAGTCAATGGGGTACTATTGCCCTTTGGTTGGGAAATTATGATTTCTTTGGCTCCCTCAGAGAGCACTCAGGATGAGTGGGTGGTACCAAATCCTCCTTTAGCTGAGCCCTCTTCTTGGGTTGTTTAACCTCCTAAGGATGATCTGCCCCAACCTCTATCAGAGACTACTCCTTGTATTTGAATATCTCACTTACTTTATAATTTGATGTTTTGATTATATTTTTATATTACTATATTCAACAATTATATTTTATTGTTTTATGTATCGATATAGATTACAAGCCGTGAATACCCCCTGATAGCCATATATATATTTTGGTGTGGTAATAACCTTCTATTTATAAATTTTTCAGTAATTAATACATACATCGAAATACATTTAAAATAACTATATGCTTTTTCTTCGAGAGTGGATGTAATAATCATTAATTTAAAAAAAAAAAAAGTCCGGCCACCAAATAACTATCGATAAAAAGTAGGAACTGAACTTCATAAACGTGACCCTGGAATTGGCTAATTTTTTTTTGAAAGCACCAAAGTCATGGGGGCAATCTTTTTCGAACTATAAGCAGAACTTTTGGAGCTGTAATTTCTATTGTTGTTACCGAGAAGAGGAAGGATAATGGCAGCTGCTCTTGGGACATCAACTTTAAGGCTTTCCAGGGACTATAAGGTAGCCAATCTAACCTCTGCAATTTTTAAACACCCCTTTAATACCAGTGCCATTCAACTTAACTCTGAAAAACAGAAAACAAAAATAAAAAATCTGATTACAAAGCTGTAATGTATTTCTCCCCAACGAATAATTTGGGTTCTTAAAAAACGGCAACGAGGTTTTATTTTACGTTTTGAATTGATATTGTTTTTTATTAGCAAAAGTTAAAGCTATTTTTGAAGGTCTCATTATCTTTAAATCCTTCTGTGCATCCATTTCAAGAGCAAGAGTATATGCATTCATATATAAACGCAGCTATGTTTAATGATTATTTATGTTTATTGTTTTTTTTTGTAATGGCTTGAATTATAGAGTTAGAATGGACTTGGTTTTGTGACATGTGTTCCGACCATCAAGTTCCCAGAATAAGAGGCAGTCATACACATTATAAATTAATACACGCTATCAGGGTTTTTGGAATACAACTTGGATTAGCGTAAATTGAGGCTAGGCCACTAAAGCATTAATGGTGTTCCTCCATGAGCCTACCTTGTGGGTTTTTTCTCTTTTCAATTTTGTTTTGATTTGGTGAAGTTGACTGCATTTTCACCATCTTGGTTTTTTCCAAGCTGGAAACCATGCGGTTTGAGCTACCCCTCTTGTTGAGTACACGAAGGTGAGACTATTGGACTTTTACCATTTGCAGAGATTGGATTCCTCCTACGATTAGGTGTAATCTTTGTGTAGCCCGGATCACCTAACCTCCGGCAGTTGGTGTGTTTAGGTGTGGGGGTGCAACTGATTTCAAAGAGACCTTCCTTTATCGCATCTCCAAGACTCTTTGTGTATTCCCTTTAATTGCAGAGTGATTGGGTGAGCGTGTTGTCACTCCAAGAATTGGAATGGCATTTTTGCGAGTTTTATACCTGTGGTAAATCAATGCGGGGAACATGGAGATTCAAGTTCTCAGTATTAAGTCAATACTCAAAACTGTCAAGACGTTTGTTGCTATAAAGGTTAGCTGTTTTTGAAACAACGATGATTTAAATTATTGTCCATTGATAACCATATCAGGTTAATGGGACTCCAATAAAATTACATTTCAAATAAAAGCTTGCAAGGGAAAAAGGGGATAAATCATAAAGCACAAGAAAATGCTTATCTTAGTGAAGGAGCTAAGTTGTTTAGATCTTTCGCTCGATGACTTGTGACTGCTGAGTAGAACAATGAATCCATTGGTGCCTCTGAAATTTAGGTTTAAGAAAGGAGTCTAAAGGTGAACCCTGAGATAAAGAGTTGTGCTGGCGACTCTTAAGGAGGCCAACTCTGTGTTGGGTCATCTCTTTGATGAATAGAGTTACCCATCTTCGATCCTCATAATGAAGAAGATCTTGTAGAGAGCCTTGATTTTCTCTGAAGAGGAAATAAAACCTGCCATGGATCTCATAATATATTGGACACCTAAATACCAAATGCTCCTCTAATTTTGGTTCATTGTTGAAAAGTTTTCACATATGCCAATGTTGCGGAATAAACTGCTTTAACTCCATGCAAAGCCGATGAGAGCATACTCACAATTGGCCCAAAAGAAATCTCAAACCAAAAAAGAGCTTGGTGTGTTTGGGAGGAATAATACTTCCATCTTCTATTTTAATATAGTGCTCCAAGTAGTGATGCATTTTGTTGACAATGATTATGATGGTTCTGTCCAAGTTGATTTTATGTAGGCTTTGTCGATCTCATCCCTAATGCCTCCGTGAAAATATTTTTTCAACATGTGGGGAGTGTTGATGGAAAAGGTATTAGGATGAAGACGATTGATATCAATACCAATCCCTTGTAGGAAAGGCATGCATTGAGCATACAAAGTGTTCTTGATCTATTGTTCACATAACTTTCATAGATGATTGAAGAGCCTTGAATGGATATCTATTATACCCAATTGTTATATTTGCCATACATCTTAATTTATGAAGCAACATCATTACATGGAATACAACTGAAATATGAAGAGAATTGATGCTAAATTCAGCCAAAATAATTGAATGTGGAACTGACCATTTTGCCTATAAGTGTTTGGATAGCATGGAAATAAGAACTCTACCAACTAAAGGCCAATTGGTACACGACATCCAGGGCCCCAAACCTCACAACTATACAATATTGTGGGTGACACTAAAGTTTAAAAATTTGCAATTTTGCTTTGGCATCCTGAAATTGGAGTTAGAAACTCTCTCTCAAGTGTATTAAGTGCAACATACCCCTTGCATATTGTCTCTTCTACAAGAAGGAGCATACTGAAGGTACGCATTTTGAAAGGCACACCAAGGTAAGTATAGAAGGAAACCACTTAAACCAAACTTTGTAAATGAGATTAGTTTCATGTGCCTTTTTCTTAGTTGTGTAGAAAACTATACCTTTGTTTACTCAAGTTCACTTGTAAACCATGAGTATCACAAAATGAGGTCAGAATGTTAAGATATCGCTGTCAACTTGCAGCAATAAATGACATGAGAATCATGTCATTTGCAAATAATAAAATAGTGATGATTATATCATAAATAATACAACCATCATTTGCTTTCCCTGAACTTGCGATTATATCCTCAGCGAAGGGGCGTGATAGATACCTGTACTTAGCTTATTGTTCTTCAGAGGCTATTGCCTGTTTTGACCCGACTGGTCGGGCTCGTTGTTGGTACGCTGGGGTCTCAGATCTCTTAGGGTCTGTGGGGATTATGATGGATCGTCTCCCTCTGTTTTAGTACTCTTTGGATGCTCCGAGCCACCTTCTACCTACCAGACAGGAGATGAACAGGATTATCAAGGAGGATATCTACAGATAGTACATTCATACCACTTGGGTTAACCCCTATGGGGGGTTACACCCAAAGATGGCCTTTTATGTAGAGCACTATCTGGAACTAAGGGACGGGCTTATTGTTTGTCCTTACTACACTTTCCGCCATTGAATGCATACTCTCCGTATTCCCCTTGGACAGTTCAGAGTGGGCTCTCATAGGCTTCGGATTGAGACAGATCACCAGATGGATTGGACAGACAGGATATGCCGGTTATGCCGCCTTCAGGAGGTCGAGTCAGAGGAGCACTTCATCTTCCGTTGCCCCATCTACTACGAGATCAGAGGGAGGTTCCATTGCCTCTTCATGAGACTCGGGCTCTCTCCTTCTTCAGATATGAGGACCAGAGATGTCTGGCTCTATACATGTAGGAGGCCCTCAGGCTTCGTGACCACATGATTTGGGGCCACACTAGACCACAATCTATCCAGCGGATTACTTCCTTCTTCATTGTGCTACCTTCAGGGAGAGGCACTAAGCGCCAGATCGACACCAACACGTCTTCACACTCCAGATCAGTACGGATCCGGGGGACCTTTCACAACCCCCCGGGATCTCATTGGCATAGCCATTCCAGTTCCAGCTCCAAGAGTCAGACTAGATCCACTAGATCATCGTGACATGTTACTCCCTCTAGACAACAACACATGAGATAGACTAGACACTCGATCTCCTCCTCCATTGGTTATCCATCTATTTTGAGTTTTTTCTTGACGGCCTTGGATGCTAGGAGAGTTGGGTCCACTCCTTGATGGACCTCTCTCATTGCTTCTCTTGGTTCTTCTCCCATCTTGTATTTCCCCACCTCTCCGTTTGGTTGACGTCGTTGGTTGCAGGTTGTTCTTCGCCTCTTTCCTTTCTGGCTACTCCCGCTCTTTGTTTTATTGTTTCTCTTTCAGCTTTGCTTTCTCCTTGGAAAACCGTTTGGTTTTCCCGCTTTGCTCTGACACTTTTGTACTTTGCAGTCCCTTTGACCTACTTTTGTGGTCATTTGTCGGACATTAATATATTTATCTTATCTTATCAACTTCATCTATATAGAGACCAAAGAAAGTAGGTGAAAGTGGATAATCCCGTTTAACAACAATGGTGCTATTGATATCATTTATAAAACTAGTAGGAGTTCGGACCTGGGCAATCACCAACGCATAAAGTGTCATCACAAGAACAACTAAATGTTTGGAATCTGTGGTTTCAAAGCTTCTAGTTAAGAAGGTGTTTGGGAACGATGTCAAATGCTTTTCGAAAATCAACAAGGTAACAATAAACCTTATGCTCATGAGCTTTTTCTTCTTCGATTGTAGCTCTAAGTATTAAGATATGATCTATTGTTCAACGATTCTGTCTAAAACCTACTTGCCCTTTAGTTCGAAGTTCCTTGGACTTTGCTAATATGGAAATCAAACAATCCAACACTATATATGTAGTGTGAATATGATAAACAATGTAAATATCCTTTAATATAGGAAAAGGGAGAAGACCATACTAAATACAACATACATACAATTTGTCATGCCATAAAGCAGGATGGGGCTATAAGCAAGAGTTGTTTGTAATAAGGATATAATTAGGAAGTCTATGCAAGGAATTGACGAATAAAGGTTCACCTAGATCCAAGATGTAAAAGGGTTAAGCTAAAAAGAGATAAATGCCATTAGCCGGTAACCAAGATGTGTCTAAACTAATTAATTCAACCAAGATATATCTAAACTAGGGATTGTAACCAAGGGTGTAAACAAAGTAACATAGAATGCAAGATAACATGCACTCACAAGCATAAGCTAATCTAAGCATGGAAGACAATAACATACCAATATAGCACATGCACACACATATATTCACCAAAGTAAATAAAGAAATAGTATAGGGATAAGAATACTTACCTTGGGTTGACTTGTCAGCGCATCAGTCGCCCCTTTGGCTCTTGGCTCAAGTGACACTTTGTGAGCGATGTTATAGGTGAAGTTTAAGATGTAGAGAAGAAGACCTAGGTATCTGTAATGTCCCCAATGGGACAATTCAACTGAAAAGTGGTTTCCCCTAAAATCCACAAAATTTTGTATTCTAAAATTAGCCAAATCAGCAAATCCTAGCTCAAAGATAAGTCTCAAAAACATGCAATATACTTTCAAACCCTAGGCGCCAATGTGCAAATAATATATAGGTAATTTTCAGCGATTACCTTGAACAAATAACACCTCAAAATTATCCAAAGTAAGCCACAAACTGAAAATAGAGATTTTATACCCTTTTACCCCCTGTATGTGGATAAAAATCAGATTTAACCTTATTATAAAATATCTGATTTTACACATAAAACAACTGAATATTTGTCATTCTTGCAAAAAATCATGAATAATTTACCAAAAATAGCCACACAAATCCAACGCCCTTTTTGGGCTTTCAAAGTGATCAAAACCCTCTTCCAACCTAGTCGTCCTAGGTCAAACTCTGCATATAAAATCAGAAATATTATTTACCCTTCAACTAAGGTTTTAAATCCCTTCAAACAACAAACCCTCCCTCCAATTCAAGTTGCCACACTTGGAAAAATTCTTCAATAAATATTAGCCATAAATCCATAATTTATAAAGTCAAAACCCTCATGAAATCTGCCCAAAAATATAAATAAATAAATCACAATTTATTATTTATTTATCCACTTGAAAAAATCTTGCAAATCTTGCCCAATTACATAGAAAGTCAATGCCACACTTCAACAATAATTATCAATAAATTCCAGCAATGAACTAGGTCAATTTGACCTCAAATTAGCCTTGAAACCCACACAAATGAGTCACCAAGCAAGTCGCCCCACTCTAGGGCAATAATCAAATTCTACCTTTGCAAAGGTGGCATCAAAAGACACCGTTTTGTCGAATAATCAATGCTAAAAACCTGCAAACACTTATTAGGCATACATTCGAATATTTTCTTCAAACATGAAGAATCAATATCAATTTTTAGCGTATCCCTCAAAGGAGAACTCCACTGTGTATTTGTACCCATAAATGGAATAACCATTGAGTAACCGCTGGTTGGTCAGTTACTCGCCGAAAATTCCACCCAGCGAGTAATCGCCGCTCAAACTCGCCTACACATTTAAAAAAATAAAAATTTGAACCAACGATTGCCAGTTACTTGCCGGTTTTGCATCCCGCGGAACCCACGTGGGTTAAACATTGCAAACACACCAAAATGTGTATTTTACCCCCCAAATGCTTCTTAAACACGAAAAATAAGCGGAATGGAGTCTTATGAAATGCAACACACCTCATTCTTCACTCACACAAGATTTGGAGCACTCTGAGGCGGATTGAGGAGATTTGAGCAAGAAATTTCCAGGTTAGTTCATTTTTTTATTTTTTTTAAATTTCCAAGCATGGAAGTGAATTCTAAATTAATTAAAAACATGTTAGATGCATATTTGTGATGCTTAGTATACAAATTTGATGCATTCCATTTTAATTGCATGCATTCCGTGAATTTCTGTTAAATTTTATGCATTTATTTATTTAAAAAAAAAAATTTCAAGCATGTAAATGAATTCTAATGCAATTGAAAACATTTTTGCTACATATTTGTGATGCTTAGTATAAAATTTTGATGCATTCCATTTTTATTACATGCATTCCATGAATTTCTGTCAAATTTCATGCATTTATTTATTTATTTTTTAAAAAAATTTCCAAGCATGTAAACTTTTATAATTTAATTAAATACATGTTTGATAAATATTTTTGATGCTTAGCATACAAATGTGATGCATTCCGTCGAATTTCATGCATTTGGCTAAATTTTCGTGTTTATTATTTATTTAAAATTGTTGTTTATTATTCCGTTAAATAACCGTTATAGATTATATTTATAATTTGTTCGTTAAAATTGTAAATCATAAGTGTATTTTAGTTTTTGTTTTATAGTTTATAATTATCATTTATTTTTCGTATTTTAATTAATAATTTGTATTTAGTGTTTTTATTTTTTAAAATTTTTATGTTGTTTTTAACATGTTTGCGCTTTGCAGGTTATCTATTAGCAAACAATGGCATCCAGTAGTGCATCAGACTCATATTCAGTTAGTGGTAGCCAATCGGCTCCCCTCATACTTGAACTGGTACATGGAAGTATGCCACGCGGGTTGGAACGTCCCAGATGGTTTTGATTTGCAACTTTTGTTCGAAGAGGATGTTAGAAGACATCAATCGCATGAAGTACCATCTTTCATGCATTCTTTGCCATGATGTTGTGCCTTGTCTGAATGTCATTGAAGAGGCGAAACGAGAGATAATGGCAGAGCTTGCTTCACTAGATGAAAAGAAACTAAAGAGGGCAAGGATGCAAGAAGCCCTATCCGCGAACATTGATATCACATCAGCAGAGGAAGAAGCGACAACAATGACTGAGATTGTGGGCTCTAGTCATGATCTATGCAAATGCCATGGCACATTTGCACCACTTTCGTCTCAGTTACACTCCTTTTTTGTGCCTAGAAACACATCTGGGGCACAACCTTCACTCCAAGCTACATGATAGAACAAACAAATGCATATAGAAGCAGATAAAACATGTGCAAATTTTTGGTATTTTAACAACCTTCCCTTCAACGTGGTGAGGAGCCCGTACTGAGAATATTTGGTTATGACTTTGACAGTTGTAAAAAAATGGTACAAGGCACCTTTTCCAAAAGACTTGAGTGGGAAGTTGTTCAAGAATGCAATTGCAGACGCAAAGTTGATTGTTGAAGATCAGAAGAGGCTGTGGCATAAATTTGGATGCACCATTCTTTCTGATGGATGGATGGATGGAAAGAATCGCACCCTGATCAACTTTATGGCGTCTTCAAATGGTGAGTTAGTATTTTTGAAGTCTATTGATGCATCAAGTAAAATTAAAAATGTAGAAACTGAGCTTGATGCTAGAGGAGGCTGTCTTAGAGGTGGGCATCGAGAATGTTATCCAAATTATTACACACAATGCAGCAACATATGTGGCAGTTGAGAGACTTTTTAGGGAGAGACATCCATCTCTTTTTTGAACACCTTGTGCGGCACATTGCCTTGACCTTCTTTTGGAGGACATAGGCAAACTTGATTGGATGAGACCAGTTGTCGAAGAAGCTAGAAAAATAACTAAGTATTTTTACAATCACCCTTGGGTTCTCAGCTTGATGAGAGAGCATACCAAGGGAAAGGAGCTTGTTTGAGCAGGGGTCACTAGGTTTGCAATAAACTTTCTTACATTGCAAAGTATTTGTAGTTTGTTGACTCTTTTGAAGCAAATGTTTGTCTCTCAAACATGAATGGAGTCATCTTATTCGAAGAACGCTGATGGAGTGAAGGTTTCAAAAATAGTTTTCAGTGAGGCCTTCAAAACGAAAGCTACAAAGATTGTGAAGGTAACTTGAAATTGCAATTTAAATTTCAAGTTGTTTCCCTTGTTTTCAATTTTTTAAACTTAAAGTTTTTCTTTTATAATTTATCTATAAGTTTGTAACATTAACTTTATTTTTTTTGGTCACTTTGTAGCTTTCAGAGCCTTAAATGAGGGTTTTGCGATTGGTGGATGGAGAGCAAAATCCAATGGGATATATTTATGAGGCCATGGATAGAGCCAAAGAGGTAGTGCAACATTATTATAGAGGGGATCGTGCTAGATTTGATCCCATTGAGTTGATTGATTGGAGGTGGAACAATCAACTCCATCAATCCATCCATGCAGCGGGGTACTACCTTAACCCCAAGTTTTTTTACTCCGATGGCTTCACAGATGCTAGTGGAGAGGTTACAGAGGGGCTCTCAACATGCATTGAGAGTATGACTCCTAACGTTCAGGTGAGGGACCTCATTATTGTAGAGTTGCAGAACTACAAGCACACAAAGAAAATGCTCTTTTCTTCAGCACTAGCTATCCGAGGGAGAGCCATGCAGTCACCAGGTAATACAAAATGAAGTCTTCACTTGTAGTTGTACCTTATCAATTACTTATCTACAAATTTACAATTATTAATTTCTTACAAAGTTTTGAATATCTTGTTTGCAGGGTCATGGTGGGAAGATTGGGGTGGAAATACCCCGAATCTTCAAAGGCTAGCCCTCCGAATATCTCAGCCTTGTAGCGCTTCTAGATATGAGCGCAATTGGAGTTTGTTTGACTCCACTCACACTAAGAAGTGCAACAAGTTGAGTCAACAACGACTCAGTGACTTGGTGTTTGTGCAATACAACCTTTGACTTCGCACAAAGAAGTTGGAGAATGCATCGGAGGAGCATATCGATCTAGATGAAATCGATCTTTATTGCGATTGGATTGCATAAGAGAAGGAGGTCGCCATGTTCATAGAGGAGGAGATTACTAATTTCGAGAGGCGAACTATGGAGGGTGCAGCTGAAGTAGGAGAGATTGGATTGGAGGACATCTTTGGAGATGAGGCAAAGGCAGAGGTGGAGCCAAAGGGTAGGTGCAACCTTCTAGACAAAGCGAGGCGGGTAAACCGAGTGGGAGGACTAGAGTTTCACAGCCTCCTTTATTTTTCCCGAGGGCAGGAAAGAGAAAATTATAGATGATTGTAATTTGTACTTGTAGTCTTGTAGATTCTTGTATAACACTATAAGTCTATTTGTACTTTGAGACTTTGTTGTATTCGCATGATTATGCGATTTTGTACATTCTATGTATTCAAATCTAATAGAAATATTTTTCCTATGTTTTACAGATTCATTGCATTGATTTTGTTTCTATAATTTCTAAAAAAATAATGTGATTTTTAAAAAATCAAGTATTTTTTGCCTTTATTGGTTATTCAACCGAGTGGGTCGAATAACCGCCGGTTACCCATTTTGGGTCCTTGACGAGTACTCGCCCCAACCAGTTATGCAAACTATGCTTGTACCCTTCAAAAGGGGGCGAACCACCTTGGGAATGACAAATACTCTTTTTTAACTCTCCTTATTGACTTTTAGCATATCTTCTCTTTGCCTTTGATCACGTACAAGCCGACATTTTTTTTTTAATCAAAAATAATATTAAATAATTACTTAAATAATAAATAGTAATTAAAATTACTTTTAAATAATAATTCAATAATTATTTCAATTAAATTTTTTAATGGTAAAAACCACTTTTATAAAATATTCTATTAATCAATTAATAATTGCCTTATATGAGCAAATGATTAAAATCACTATCCTGCCAATTATAATTAATTAATAAAATAAAATTCCAAAAGGAATCCTTTAATCTATGGAGGAGTAGACTAAAAGTCTTCAATACTTGCGCATAAATGATGTGAAAATGGGGACATTACAGTATCCTTACTTGGGGATTCCAAAGACTAGGTGTACTTGCTGGTTCAACTTTTCTCCTTAAGATCTTCAAAGACCTTGTGCAAACTAGCCTCCCACAAATGTAAGCTCCTAAATCCTAATTCCTCGTCTTACTAAAGTGGATTTGTGTGTGTGAGTAGAGCAGATTGGATATCTTGCTTTTTGAAAAATGACATTTAGTAAGCCTATATATATGAATCCAAATCCTAAAAGTCACCTATCAACTTGGCCAGTGGCTTTGGCCACGATTGAAGCAATAATAAAAATATAGCAGATACAACACTGCTTTGGCCATGGTCGAGGCAGTAAGAAAGATGTCGACAGACTGTTTCGGCCAAAATGAAGGAAACATTGCAAAATTGCTTCGGCCATTAATAAAGACAAACAAACATGAAGAAGAGGAAAGAGGGAGAGTGTGAACAAACAAACGCCATATTGAGTAGATGATGATGGATGAAAGCAGGATTAATAGATGATCATCAGGTGAATTTGTCAGAAAAGCACCATGAACTAACCCGTCCTGATCTTGGTGCACTCCTTAGGACGTGCACTCAAAAAGATTGATGTGCCAACGATTCCTGCAAGGGAAACCATCAGTAAAGTGAAAAATATAGTTGTATACACACGGTAACAAATAGCTTGCTTAAAGTGTGTCCAACCATGATAGTTCTATAATTATTTGGATCCTTTTGGTTTCATGATTTAAATATGGGACAAATGATATGAGATACCCATGCAGGTGGGAATCCATGAGAAGTTTCCATAATAAAGAGATCGACAATATTTGTTGCTAGGAGAGTTGAACTTGGATCTGTGAGTCCTCTCTAAGATTCTTCAAGTCTCGATTCTATGGTTGTAATGGCATGGGGAGCCCTAAAAACAAATCTCTAGAATCATACTACACACTAAGAACTAACTAGAGTACAAAAATGTATCTACCAAGGGTGAGCCTCAAAAGGTACCCATCACATGCTTGGAGACATATTAGTTTGAATTGCAAATAGTAAAAATATTATAAATTTTACTATTTTACAACTGGCCATATGAAAGAAACTCCCATGCCACAAATACCAATCACAAAGAGAAAGCAAAAGAGGACTTCGTTTGGTGCTGTCCCAAGTGTCCGTTAGAATCAAATTGCGAAATCGAAGGGTCGACACTATCATCAATCACAATGAATTAGCAAATACACAAATTAGATATAGGACACAAAAATTAGGAAAAGAGTTATCTATTCGCCACATGAATACACGATACTCATGATCTACTTGAACAATGATATATTCATAAGATCTGCTCAACATATATCAGATGCCTTAGATGCCGTGATCTCTAGAAGTGACACAATATGGAGTTTAGGAGGAATGGGTGCAATGGCTGGGGTGGTCCAACCCGTTGGAACCACCTGCCTAAATAAAAAATAAAAGAACACTCCTACACCTGGTCCAACTCTTGAATGATATAACACAACAGTCTTTTTTAGTCATTTATTACAACCTATTACAATGTTGCCGACAAAGTTGATCCAAAATGGATCATGGAAGTAAGTTGGATTCAGTTCAATTTATCTCATTAGTAGCCAAAATGACTAAGCAATGCAACTTGAAACACTTTCAGTAATCCTAACGGGACACTTCAGCAGAGAAACAGAGTTTGCAGAAGACATAGGTGCAGAGAGTTTCAGGGGTGATCCAAACACCCAAGGGCCACAAAGGCAGTTGTGGATTCAAAATACTTGATGCATTCTTCTACAGCCAAACTTATTAGATAGATTCGTATCATGCTGAATCCATCCTGCACATAATAGGACATCACAATGAGTTCTTACAGAGTTGAACCCGCATAAATATGACAAAAAAGTAGGTTTGAGTTAGTCCAAGGAAGATGAAACGTTTGGATTGCTGTATTTTTGAAGGCATATGTTGTTTGGGGTCTCTGTTTGATGCACTTAGTGAATTTGTGTATGTTAATACCCTTTGAGTGTCACGTAATGCTTCTTGGTTGGTTGTTTTAGCAGTTGTAGAATGTAAATGCAGCATAGGAGAGTGTGTTGAAACAAGTTGCAGACCAAGGCAAGCTAGGAGAACATTGTCGATGTGTTGTTGATGTTCTTGGAGGCCTCAAGAAGGGAATTGTCTTGTAATAGTGCAAGGAGATAGTGGCAAGAGAAGGCATAGCCTTTACTCTTTTGGAGTGTTCCTACATTGGGTTTCTCCAAGGTAAACCCCTCGTTGGACTCTGTTCCCACATTGGGTTTCTTCAAGATAAATCCCTTGTTGGAATCTGTTTTTCTGTGTGTTTTTGTTCTTTGCTTGTCTCTTACCATTCCTGCAACTACCTACAATAGTTTGCAGCACTTAAGCAACTTAATTATAGCACAATTTGCTTTTTTTTAAAGCAAAATACAAAGGGGACAGAAAATGCAATCAACTAAGTTATTTTCTCGTAAGATAAAATTTGTGTTGGTAAATTAGTAATGGAATATTTATGCTAATTATTGATCGAAATTCAAGGTACAAAAGACAATAGATGGAACCAAAACACTCTTTGGTATCAAAAACATTAAAACTCAATGGAGCTAAGGAAACAAATCTACTCACTCATTGTCTGAACTGGGTAAATTTCTGGAAAGTAAATGGGATAATGGATGATAAAATTCAATACATTAGAAGGCTCTGCCACAAGTGGTTTCCCCAACTAATGGATAACTATATGAAAAGTTGGGAAACATTAAAATCAGATTTTTTTACAGTTTAAAAAGTGGCATACAGATGAACAAATCATCAATGAATTACAATTGTTAAAGCAAAGACCACAAAAATCTATCGAGGATTATAATTGAAGAATGTTGGACCTAGCATGGACATTATCTAAGCCGTTATGGGATGAGTTCAAAAAACAATATTTTGTGAGAGGATTAAGAAAGGTATTTAGACAAAGTTTAAGAATTGCACTGACATCAGGGTATAAAGAAATGTCAGCGTATAAAGAAACTTTAAAGTTTTAAACTTGTTAGGAATTACCCCATTTGCAATGAAAGAGCCGAAGGCTCAAATGTGCAGAAGCACGAATTTCTTGGTTGATCACAACATATTTTATTCATCAGAAACATTACAGTATATAAGAATATTTTTCTAACAGCACTACCAACAATAGACTATTTGTAATATATTGTTTGATATAACAATATATACGACTAACAAACTAACCAACTATATTACCGTATCAACCATACGGTTACTAACAACTAATTACATAACAGTAAATATTATTTACCATACGGTAAATAATCTAATAGAAAATAGAATTTACCACACAGTAAATAACTAATGTAAATATTGATTCTCGACATTACCCCCTTAGTGCTTACATGGGGCAAGGAATTCGAATGTCAGTTTCAACCGATAATGCATTCGATTACAATATAGAGAAACTTGTCTTATTGAAAGGTACCTTTCAATGCGTATTTGATGACTTGCGACTCAAGGACAACGACACGTACTTAAACAGAGTGTGACTCTAAACATAAATGACTTTGACAATAGACCTCAAAACAATTAAAACACCAAAAAAAAATCTAATTAAGACTTAAAATTTTTAAAACCATGTTATACTTAACAAATGACTAAAAGAAACGACTCCGATAGACTTGATTATAAACATAAAAGACACTTAAAATAAAATGACATAAGACTTTTATATCTCACAAAACCTTAAACTATAATTGTACCAAACAAATTCAATTAAATATTGAATTATTACCTCAGAGGCTATATTAAACACCTATAGACTCAAAAGATTTAAAGAAATAAATCTTTAAACCTTTAATTGACTCTATCCTAGATATTAAACAATTGGTAATAATGACTCATATGAAACCTAAATAAGTACTTAATATAAAATAAAAAAACTACGGACTTGAACTCAATACTTAAAAACAAAGGCAACATAACATAAAAGCAAGCCTAAAAGACCAAACGCTTAGAAAAAACTTAGAACCTAAAATAACCTTAAACTTTATCATACTCTTCCGTTGCCGATGGGAATGGACATATTGATGGTGCCGAGGGTTCTGCAATGGTTTACGATCAAGATCCAATTGTCTAGATCAAGGTAAATTTGTCACCGCAATAGAACCAATGCAAGGGCCGAGTTGATTCGAATGCAGGACACTACAAAGATCTCACCGCCGAGTAGGGAAATGGTGTGCGGCCGATCCGGGAGCTCGAGCTAAGCAGCTTGCTGAGTTGAATTACCTATAGATCCAAGCTCGCCAAGAGGGACTATTCTGTTGGATGGCGTCGTTCCAAGGGATCCAAGGCCGAGGTAGAAACAATCAGAGTGGTATTACTCGGTGGTAGTAGATTGTAAATGCCTTGTGTAAAGCCAGGATCTTCGAAGCCATTGAAAGGATGAGACCCGAGAAAGCAGATTCAAATCACACACGGGGGCAGTTGTACCGTTTGAAGGGTTTGATGTATGAGGAATAAAGCCTTGATTTCTCAAACAATGAATTTGATTTGAGCAAGGCCGAAATAATAAAATGTAAACATTGATATCTAGAATTGATATTGGAAGATCCAATATTGATAGGTTGCGGATCTAGAACGACATAGTGTTCATAGGACTGCCAATGGCTTGCCCTCTCACTCCAGCTCGGATTTAATGCAGAGGTGTCCAAAAAATCTTCTAAGCGATGCAACTTCTTATAGGAGCTTTGCAAAACCGATTTAGAGGCATGCAAAACAATACAATGTCAAACCCTCAATTATTGTATGGTTTTGTGCAAAATTTTGCAGTATATATATATATATATATATATATATATATATATATATATAATTTTCTAGATTTTTAGAAGCAAACAACTCCAAAAACAACAAATACACAGCGAACAGGATGGGTGAGCAAACTGCGGAAAGAGATGAATAGGATTGAAAGAAGAGAGGAAGAATGCAGGCGAGTGGCGAATGACAACGAATTTTCATGTGGTCTGCATTGAAAATTCTTGTCAATGTGCAAGCAAGGGTGAACGGACAAACAAGAGCTGTTGCACGTGGTATGCACTGCAGCACCACTCAATAATCCATTTTGATGCAAAACACATGAATGTAAAGTACAGATAGGTACATGACAACCTGCGCTGATACCATTGTTAGGAATTATCCCATTTTCAATGAAAGAGCCAAAGGCTCAAATGTGCAGAAGCACAAATTTCTTGGTCGATCACAACAACATATTTTATTCATCAGAAATATTACAATATATAAGAATATGTTTCTAACAACACTCCCAACAATAGACTATTTGTAATATATTGTTTGATATAACAATATGTACGACTAACAAACTAACCAACTATATTACCGTATTAACCATATGGTTACTGACAACTAATTGCATAACAATAAATATTGTTTACCGTACGGTAAATAGTCTAACAATTAATAGTATTTACCACACGGTAATAACTAATGTAAATACTAATTCTCAACCAAACTATTTGTTGGATGTAGAACAACAACAATTCTTAGATGGCAGAGAATTAGAGGACAATGATGAAATGGGGTCTAGATTGCAAATGGTGTAGCGATCCCTCGAACCAACACAAGAAAATGCACCCAATATTTTTTGAAGCACGAGTTTTGGTACCTTTGATGGAGCTTGGGAATTGATCTACCATATTGTTTCCCTAATCCCTACTCATTGGCAATGAAACAAAAACAACAATATAAGCTGAAGAATAAAAGCATAATTATTGTTCTTAGACAATCATTAATACTCATACATGGTCAGCAAAACAAGTTCAATATTAACTTCATTTCATTTCCTGACACATTAGGTATTCACTAAGTATTCCAACATATACAAAATTAGACCAACAAATATTATTAAGTTCATCTTATCATTATGCTTCCACTGACATAGTTTTCATTTCATTTTCTTGATAACCAATCCCAAATGAAAGTAGGTACATCCAATTATTATTTGTAAGAAACAACATATCAATATTTCATAAGTTTGAAATGTGGGGAGCTTAGCCAACCCCACCGGCTGAAAAAGCAAAGCTAAAACAGTTGTACATGCAGCTTTTTTTTTGGGATAGATGTAGATGCAGCTCATTAAGTACAATGGTTCATATTATTTCAAAATTTATTCAATAAAGTATACATGGAAGAAACCAACTATTTATAAGCTTGCAAAGGGTTCCCAAGTGTACTCCGCGTACAAATATCTCAATATAGCAACTACATATCAAATTAGGAGAGGGAGAATGTCGTCTGTTGAGAATTATTACACCATAGTATAGGTTATACTATGTTATGGTTTAGATATAGCTAATCATAGTAGATAATATAAAGTTTGGTTTAGGATGAATTATAGGTGGGTTGTGGATAAGTTGTAATTGTTGGTATGTGAAGTCAATTTTATTCTTCCAGCATTAATAGAGCAGTTGACGATTAGTACCACGGCCTTGTCGGAGAAAAATTGGCATTCGTACAATGCGTTTTGAGACGTCCGTACAGTACGCCGTATGACACATGTGATTATACTACATGTATTTGTACGGCACGCGGTTTTGTACCGCAGTTTCTAATTTGAGTTCCTTCTATAAAAGGAACTTGTGGGTTAGGAGAAAGATTAGTAGTAAGGTTGTTAGTTACTGGAGCTAGAGTGTGGTTATGCCATTGATGTAACAACAGAATGATTCCTGATATTAATAAAATAATGAGAGACATCTGCCCCGTGGTTTTTCCTGGAACACTTTCAAGTTTTCCACGTAAATCTGTGTGTACTTCTGAATTATCCATTTTTATTGCTTTTCACTGTGATTATATTTCTTTCTGTACCGTTTACTTTATTAGCAATAGCAACCCCTGTAGAATAGAGTTAGGGATTAGAAATGGTTGAGGACTGAACAAATGATGATATTGTTTGAATCCTAAAAAATAAGATCAATACAATGTATAAGTACCTCCATATTTGATTGAATGAATTAAGTTGAGTGTCGTGTTGAGTATTTCAAAGTGTAATCATTTTTTGTTTTGCAATTGTTTATGCTCAGACCAAATTTAATATTTGGTATCATAGCAGGTTAGATTAGGAAAGCCAAAGCATGTGAGAGATTCCTTTGCAAGATGGAGTTTTGATGAGGTTCAAAGGGGCAGCTCCACTGTATTCTTTTGTTGCCTCGGTTGATGTAAATCTCCATTTATTAATTTGTATGTAGTTAGGAATTAGATTGTAGCAATTAATTAGTTTTTTGTGCTTTGTTCTTAGTAAGATTGTTGTAGGTAGTTTTGTAGTGTGTTTTTTGGTGTGAATAGAGTTTGAAAGAGAGCCTAGGAGAGTGAGGTTCAATCTATGAATATGGTCTGAAATAATCCCATGAGAAATTCGTCACTCAGCAGATACCTCTTAGTAAAATGGGTTTTGTTTTCATCTAATATTGGATTGAGCCCATTTTTTCTGTTGGAAAGCTTAAAACAAAACCTACAACTTTGTTGTGTAAACTTTTTCCATAGTCAGCATGAAAGTCTAATGAAAATCACTGTAAACAGTCTGCAATATTTCTTTCGGTAGACTAATTCAAATTGTTTCTCTCAGAGAGAAACTGCAACGGAGGAGGAGTGCCATTGTCCATCAAAGAAATAACAAAGTATTAATAGTCTGGTGAATTTGCTACAATGGGAGCGTGAGATCCACAAGAGGAGCAGCTATATATAGACCTTGGTCATACTAGCATATTGTTACAACAACCTATATGTTAGTACCATAAATAGAGAATACAATATGTGGATGAGGATGACAATTCATATCCAACTAATCCGTTCCAAACAGTAAAGTTGCTCAAAGGCAATCTTAAACTAAGTAGATTGCATGCTTTAAAAGCTAATACTAGACTAGGAACCAAAGGAGTCTAAATGGAAAAGCTAAAAGACTCAACAAGGAAATAAATCTATCCCAGTGAGTTGTCATCATATTTTAATAATATCTTGATTATAGTATTAGTTTATTTCAACTCATAAAATAAGCTAATTACCTTAGGAAAATAAAAATATCGTAAGTAAAAATTACGAAGGGTATTTTCATACACTAACATCTCCCCTAAGATTTACTTGGGAAATAAGGAAGGAAGGAGGAATTTACAACTATCCCTATTGAAAGAGAACTTCCTTTAGTCCAAATAGTGAAAAATGGTGAAGGGATGTAATCCAAAATATGAAATAGGTCTTTGAAAATGACCTCATCCTCGATGCTGAAAAAGATCCATTTACATTGAACAATCATTTCTTCCCTTAGGAAGAGGTAGACCCGAAATTCAATGTTGGATTCTTCCCATTCCAAGATTGGATTGGAGGAAGCAGCAAAACAATCTCTATAACTGGTTCAATCTATTCCAAATAGGTGTTGGAGGATGGCGAAGATAACTTGGTGACATCATACACAAGTGTTGCAAGTATTGCCATTAAAGAAGGAGAACCAAAAAATGGAGGACATGGATTATCCATGAGAGAAATGTCCATCAAAAGGGGAGGGTTTATAACATTTACCCTCATTATGTCCTTAGAAGGAGGAGGATCCACAAAAGGAGGTGGATTGTCAATGAAATGAATTGATGGAGAACTCCGAAGAACATCTATATGAGAAGTCTAATCAAACAAGAAGACAATATCCTCCAAGAAATCATTACAATCGTCAAGGTGAGGTGGCTCTACAATAGAGGACCAATATCTTATAGATAGGCATCCCAAAGAGGTGGCTCTTCAAAGAGGAGAGCAATATCATGTGATCTCTCCAAACAACTACTGAGGAGTCATCCAAGCAACAGAAGGGCACTCAATGTGATGTTTCAATTCCTTGGAGATAGAAAATACAAATGTGACCAAGTACCACGTCAAATTTATTTAGCTTATTATTTCATTGGTTCAAGAACTTGTCCCAAAAGATAAAGACGAAGGCCCTTATGAGCAAGAATTTTCTCCAAGATGCTCGCCATGGGTGGTAGTGTTAACCAACCAAGGTCACCGCAGGAAACAATTATGTCATTTTAAGTTGGCACCAAATATTGCAATAAACCCCCAATTGTTTTTTTTATATTACAATATTTCTAGAAAAGATGGTGCTTTATAAATCAGCACTTTTACAAAATAGGAGAGATCATTTTCTAAAATTAAGTACATATCTAAGTGGCTTACACAAAAATATGCACTATCAAAAAAGTAATGATTCAAAATGGACCCATAATAAGAAAGATATGGCCTGTAGAATCTCCTTAATTGCAAAACTGCCAAAAAAAACAGCTTTCATGCTATTGTGGGTTTAATATATCATAGAAAAAAATATAACTTGAAAAAGTAAAGATACCCTTTTGAGCGCCTTGGAAGCTAGTTTCCAACCCAACAAGATTTTCTGAAATCCATTAAGAAATGAGGGAGTAATGTAAAAAACATGATTGAGGGTACAAGCCTTTTTATTTTGCCTTCCAAAAAACGTGTTTCTTCTGGCAACACTTCAACACCACTAAACCTACATAAAAATTCAAAATAATTCCAAACTGATCCAACCAACGTGTAGCCAGCAAAAAAACTTGCACTCTATAAAAGGGGCTCAAAACAATCCCTTCAGATGAGAGAGAAACTGCCTCTCAAAGTTAGGGTCCTAAAAAAAAGGGATTCCTCTACTGCAAATGTCACAAAGTTTTCTACTTATTAATACATGAATTTCCAAAGAATACCTACTAAAACATTATTTTAATAGTTCAAACACACTACTGTAACAAAATAGCAAACTATGTGGCTAGTTTTAAATTACCCTAACTATGTAGCTCAATGGGAAGAGATACCGACAATACTAAAGATACATCCTTGGTTAGTTTCTGCTAGGGGAAGAAACCCAGTTTTCTAGTTGAGACCACCATTTTGTCTGATATTGATAATGCAGAATTGGTTAAAGTTCCTCCCTTTAAATGGGCTGTTTTTAAGGAATTGGTTCTAGAGGAGACACATATAATGCAAGATGCGACTTACTCGCATGCTCCTTTCATCAACCTCCAGATTAGTCCTCCAAATCTTTCTCTGTTTAAGGTGGTTGATATCACTGGTCTGTTTCACTTGTATCTCCTTCAAGGGGTGATAATGAAGCACTTCTTACCTTCTATTTCTTAGAAGGGAAGATAGGTGATTGGTGATGGTGGATTTGTGGTTTTTTGCTTACTACTAGGGAGTTTCATACTTTCATTTTAGTAGATGTAGTTTTTTGTTGTTTCCCTTCTGTTGGCTGTGTTTGGTAGTTATTATATCTTTCTGGCAGACTTGTTTATGGCACTTTGGGGTCAACTGATTGTTGTAATTTATTGGGTGGCTTCCTTTTTTGTTTTGTTCTTGGATATTTGACAGTTGTAATTTGTCAAATATCTTGTTTTTATCCAGGGTGAGGGTCCCTTTTCCTTCATTTAAAATAATAATAAAAAATAGCAAATGCATGCATGTATTAAAAAAACAAAAATTGAATGATTTTAAACTGCTAGATTGTGAGGAATGATCCTTGAACACATGGGTCGCCTGATCCTTGTCACCTCACCAGTATCTCGAAGTACCTGTCCAATGTCACTGGCTCTGTAAACATCTGCAATACTCAATAGCATGCACATATAGCTTGCTGATCTAGATTTTAGAGAACAATACCTACAAGAGATAAATTGGCGACATAACAATATAATGACAATATCAAACAACTATTCAAGAATACCAACACGACTTTAAAATCTCACTGCTGAAATATGCAATAACACTTGTATATATAGAGAATATAATATGTGGATGATGATGACAACTCATATCCAACTAATCATCTCCAAACATGAAAGTTTCTCGAGGGTAAAAATAAAGTAGATTGCATGCTTTAAAAGCTAATTCTAGACTAGGAAATAAAGCAATCTAACTAAAAAAGATAAAAGATTCAACAAAGAAATAAATCTATCCTAACGAGTTGTCAAGATATTTTAATAATATCTTGATTACAATATTAGTTTATTTTAACTCATAAAATAAACTAATTAACTTAGGAAAATAGAAATATCTTAAGTAAATTTAAAAAAGTGATGTTTGTCCCCTCAATAAGGCTTGCAATTAAAGCCATAAGACCTTCCAAGTTACATTATAATACTTCTTAAAACAATATTATAGATCAACAATGACAAATTTTTTATGGCCAAATGGCCTAAAGGAAATCAATACCTGATCAGCTACAACCAGCAAGATTAAGATAAAGAAGATCAACATTGTTACATCCCGCTCTATGCTAGTGGAAAATAATATGACTATGCTGGTTTACATTACCATTAGAGATTATGGACTGCTGTTTTAAAACTGCTATGATTAGTTAGACGATGGTGTTAGTATTATAAATCTGAATTTACAACATTTTATTGATTATGGAAATTAAATGATGTGATTATTTATGCATTTGTGTTATAATTGCAACAGTTCATTTAATGTATTTCCTTATTAACAGACTAACTACCCTCTTTCTCTGACTAAGGTGGATATAGGATATCCTATCCATTACCTCGATGCGGAATCTTGAGGGAGGAAATCATAGGGGAAAGAGTGGCAGATCGTGGCAGCTGGGGCAAGAAGAGCAAAATTAAGAATAGTCACACTCACGTAGATAGTTTGAGTGGTATTTAGTTATATGTTGTTTTCTCTCTTGATGTGTGATATCCGTCATGTTTTTGCGATAATTGTGTTGTGTGCTTCTATTTTAGATAACCTATATGTTATGGTTATGTTTGCATAATTATACTCTTGTTTCGTTAATGAATGTCATACCCCTATGTTGCTTGCATACCAGCTTTGCTTGTGGAGTCTTATTCTGGTGTTTCTTGCATGATAATATTTAGTTTGTTTGCTGAGTGTATTGTTGTGATTTCTTAATACTTGTTGAGTTGTGTCCTTATGTTGCTTGCATAGTCATAATTTTGAGAGGCAAGGTCTTAATAGTCTGGGTTATTTAGCATAAACTTTGCTATGAATATCATAAACTTTGCTATGAATAGAAAAAACAAAACATAAAAAACCACTTATATGGTCATTAGAGTCTTAGAGAGCATTAAACCACTACTCGTGTGCATTGCAAGGTTATTGTAGTCATTACAAAATTATTTGTAAATGATAAGTCAAAGTCCGATTTAAAACATGAGATGAGGTATTATTATTAAATTGCATATATCCCCAAATTATGTGTTTTGCTTCAAGACTCAAGGAAAACCCTAATTCATGGTGCCTAAGAATTAGGCTTTTTCACCCAAATTCGGGATATATGCAATTTAATAATAATACCTCATCTCATGTTTTAAATCGGACTTTGACTTATCATTTACAAATGATTTTATAATGTCTACAATAACCTTGCAATGCACACCACTATAGTGGTTTAATGCTCTCTAAGACTCTAATGACCATATAAGTGGTTTGTTATGTTATTTTTTTTCTATTCGTAATAAAGTTCATGCTAAAAAAACTAGACTATTGAGTATTAAGACCTTGCCTCTTGGAATTGCGAGTATGCAAGCAACAGAAGGACACAACTCAGCAAGTATTAAGAAATCATGAGAATACACTCCGCAAGCAAACTAAATATTATCATGCAAGCAACACCAGAATAAGACTTCACAAACAAAACTAGTATGCAAACAACACAAGGGTATGAAATTCGTCAACGAAACAAGAATATAATTATGCAAACAAAACCGTAACATATAGGTTATCTAAAATAGCACACAACACAATTATCTCAAAAACAAGACAAATATCACACATCGAGAGAGAAAATAACATATAATTGAATACCACTCAAGCAATCTATGTGAGTGTGTGACTGTTCTTAATTTTGCTCTTTTTGCCCCCAGCTACCACGATATGTTTCCCTCTCTCCTATGATGCCTTCCCTTAGGGTTCTGCTACGAGGTAATGGATAGGATATCCTACATCCACCTCAATTAGAGAAAGAGGGTAGTTAATCTGTTATAATCATAAACAACGGAAAATACTAATATAAGGAAATACATTAAATGAACTATTGCAATTATAACACAAATACAAAAATAACTACATCAACATTTAATTTCCATAGTCATTGAAATGCTGTAAATTCAGATTTATAATGCTAACACCACTGTCTAACTAATCACAATAAAAAGTCCATAATCTCTAATGGTAACGTAAACCAACATAGTCATAGTATTTTTCACTAGGGTAGAGCGCGATGTAACATCCTTCCCCTCTTGGAAAAGTCATCGTCTTGATGACATTATCAAAACAAATATACAATAATTGTCACAAGTTCAACATTATCTATCCAACAAATAAATGAGAAAACAGTCTATATAACTCTTCATAATCCTTTCAAACGGTACTGTCCTAAGAAATATTGGTCCTACTGGACCTTATTTTGAGCCACTGCCCTTTTGCGCAAACGAACTCTTGCAAATCTAGAGTATATTGGTCCCACTGGACCTTTCATTGAGCCACTGCTCATTTGTGCAAGCTATTTCTGGTTATCAATTATTTACCCAACTAGTAATGAAAATCAGCTATATTTCCTTATCCCGATGAATATGAAATGATAACTTAGCAATATCTCCTGCTGAATATGGATTTCAACTGTAATTATATGGACTCCTTTTGTTGACATCCAATTCAACATAGTTAGTAAAACAGGCTGGCACCCAACGATGTCAAACCAATCTGAAAAAATGAAGAAGGATAGCTTTAAATTAGTTGGGAATGGGTGCTGAAATTCACCTTGAGTATGCATAAATCCACTTCAAAGGTAATCATTTACATTGATAAGGTTGGATCATTAATTTAGCCCAAAGAAAGGAATTTAGTAAGAAAAATCTTGGGGATATTTCGGATAAGTGTTAGAAGTGACTACACGAAACATACTTGTAAAGTACAACTCAAAATTGAAGGTGTCATTGCTGATCTTTCCTCATAACCAGCAGTGAAGACAAGAAGTTGTTCAGATAACTTTACCACATAGGTATACAGTAAGTAGTATCTAATCAACAAGACTTTACTGAGATCTAGTATCCATGTTAAGAAAACATGATAGATACAACTCAACGCAACACAATAAGATGCAATTGTAAGTCTTTTACTCAACCTTTCCAAACCATTTTACCAACCAACTAGATGCCACATGTCTAGCCATCTATATGCCAACAGTAAACCATCCACTATGGAGCAAGACAGTCTAAAATATATAGCAAGAAGAAAACCACATTTCTTTCATACTTTCATAACATGTTGTTAAAGACTCAAGTTACTACTACCTGAATAACACAAAATTCCATGACTGCCCAAATCCACCAAAATACTCCGTAAGACAAAAACACACAAAATTTAACCAAAGACATATTACTTCTCATCAATATCCTTTATGCCAAGAGTGAATCACGAGAGAAGCTACAGATTTTACCAATCTGCCAGCCAACATTTCAAACAGGTTCACCTTATAATGACAACAATCTACGCCATCAAAAGTTCTTCAAAACATCTAAAACAAGGTATACACAATCCAACCTTTCATTCTAAAAAAAAACTGAATATAGATGCTCAAGGCATACGAAGCTCCATTAAGTGTCATACAATTAAAAAATGGATACGACATTACTTGCTCCAATGTCTACTTTATACAAAATACCTAATCTTACATGTTTCCAAAAAGAATCTTCAAACATACCTACAACAAGAGCATGCCACAGTTCTTCATAACTAGCAATTTCACATGAAAATGATTTCATTTTAACCAACTTCCCCTTCTTACACACACCCAGTTTTCCTTAAGTAGATAAAGGATTAGTTTCCATTCTACATTGTGTCATGTCCCTCTTTTGATGGGGACATGGTGGAAGACCCTTAGCCTTAAAACCCTTCCCGGGGGCTAAGGGGCAAGTATAAAGGGAAGTGAGTATTAAATGTTGTAATTGAATATGTGTAAAAGTACCTTTTTGAAAAGTACTTTATGTTTCTTATTTCACATAAAGAGGGATCTTTAAGGTTATTAAAGACTTAAGTGATTTTAAGAAAAGATCATAAGTGTTGGAATCATTTATGATCCAAAGTAATTTTAGTTTGTTTATGTTTTTATTTATTGTCGGTTGACGGGTTGGTTATACTCGTGAGTTGGTTTTTTCTTAACCAACTGCTTCTCTCATAAGCTTTTTAAGCATACTCTTGTACAAAAATAAAATAATAAGCATATTATTGAATACATTTTTCCGAAATTATTCCTCCATTGTTTCAAGGGCTATCAGTGGTATCAGAGCCGAAAAAGTATGGAGGAAGGAGATTGATAAATATTTGAAGAGTGGTGAGGACAATAATATCAAAATCCATCTCAGATTATCATGCAATTTTTTATGGCCAACTTATGTTTGTATGACGGCTGGGAATCCCCTAAACAGAGGTAAATAATTGTTCTGTGACAATTTATTTTTTGGACATTTTTTGTTGTACGGCGCTTCCACAATCTCCACAGATTTTTTTTTGAATTTTTGTTTTATCATGATTCACAGAGGATGGTATAGAACTCAGCTTGTCTCTTGCAAAGAACGAATAGAGATCCATATATGATGTTCAATGGCTAGAAGAAACACAGTCTCAGAGGATTAAACCGAAGCGCAAAACACACTGGATCCAAACATGGCATCATCCATTGCCCAAGCGTTGCATTGTCTAGCATCAGGAGCTATTCAATGTCATGTTATGCGCAAATCATGAGGACTGTGAGAGAAAAGGCAGGGTTATAGTTTGATGCAGATCGAGTTAAGTATACAATTCATGATTTTGCTGAAGGTATTCCTGATGTTCGGTCATTCTTGAAGAAGTTGACAGATATATGAGTAAAGAGTGGCCTTGAGGATCATTTAGGTGCTGGTACAGATGCCTTTTCAAAGCCCTAAAATACAGTGGGCTCCACCATCCAAAAAAAAAAGAGGTCAATTAAAACATTTCGTAATTTTTTTTTTTTTACTATCTATGCTTTTCTTATCTTTCATTAAAAAATGACGGTTATATAGAATTTATTGTCATTTTCTGTTTAGATTGATTAAAGGGGAGATGGATAAGGAATGTTTTATAAGTCACTCACAATCGTGAAGTCTAGTTTTCAAAACCCATTGGTATTATTCCTGTCAAAATTGTTTTTGACATTATTTTGTATAAAAGAGGTTCTAAGGATAAAACAAGCAATGAAAGAACAAGTTGTAATGGAGAAATAAGGGTGTAATAGGAGTTATAAGGTGTAATCTTTTTTTTATAAGTCCCAGGAATTTCTTGTAATCGGAAGCTATTTCGAAGGTAAATGCAAAACCTCAATAGCAGTCCTTATTTTTTAATTTCGTACCGTGGCTAAACTTGTGAGCTTAATTTCTAAAAATGGACACATAACTCTTAAAAATTATAAGGAATGATCAATGAACATGGAATATACATTAATCTTCAACGACTTGTGGGAAGTAGTTGAAAAGCAACCAACATTGCCCACCAATGCCACAAAGCTTGCAAAATTTCATAGATGTGATAGGTGTGCCCTTGCTTTATTGAAATCAACTTGCAGTGCACAAGTTATAATTCACATAGAGGCCATCAAATCTAAAGCTTGGAAAGCATGGAAAGCTCTAAAAGACTTATATGATAAACAACCTGCTTACAAAAAAATTGATCTTATGCAGTTGCTCAACACTAAACTAACATATTATGAAGATGTTTCAGAATATGTCACAAATTAAGAATTTGAAACAAGAATATGGCACTACTGACGGGAAAATTGATGATGAAATGCTCATTTTTATTGTTTTGAATGGCCTTAGCTCTAGTTTCAGGAACTTTCTAGAAATGTTACAGCTTAGTGATAAGCTTAACAAATCTATTTTTGATTCCATTTGTGAATTGCTCACTCAACATGAGTGATAATTTGCAAAGAAGAAAGAAAAACCTACTGAGGAGGCCTACTATACCAAAACATGTAATTCATTATATGAGCACAACAGAAAATATTCCTCGAAGCACTTTCAGAGACAGAAACACTCTTCGAGGCACACTTCTAGACATAAACATCATTCTGGACATAGGGATCATTTTGGTTCTCCAAAGCATAGATATCATGCCAGTTCTCCGAAGCATAGACATCACTCTAGTTCTCAGAAGCATGAACATCACCACAAACATTCACATGGACACAAGCACAAGCACAAGCACATACATTCTTCTTCATGTGGCTATTCTTCTTCTCGTTCCAGTGGACGTGAGAAAACATGCTACAATTGTGGTGGCATAGGACACTTCTTTACAGAGTGCCCCTCCAAAAGGAGGTTCTCTCGACATCAACAGAAAGCAAAAGCAAACTTTGCTGGTTACTCCAGTCATTCTGATCGCTCTTCTAGTTCCTCTTCTGGCTATTCTTCTGCATATTCTTCTTATGGATGGGATGACTGCTAAGTTTTTTGCTCCGCAGATGTTGACTATATAATCTGAGATGGTAACACACCCATCTTGTGCGAGTTGCTAGGCTCAAGAATGGGATTTGATGTAGTAGCATTTTTTGGCTTGTGTACTTTGCTTTCATAGATCTAGTGTTGATATGATCTTTGATGTGGAGCATTTCAGTGGTTTATACTTGGTTTATTTGTTGCACGGCTTCTCACCTCACGCTTGATAGTGGAGAAGATATTGCATTTGGTTTTCGATCAGTCGTCGGTGGTTGCGGTACGAGTCAGCATTGAGTTGCTAGCATTGTTAGTGCTGAGCAAAGGCTTGTGGAAGATGTTGGCAATTGTTGGGCATTAGTTTGAGATGTGCCATACACAGTACTGGGGCAATCACTTGTTGGACGGATTTTGTGTGAGGATCAATGTAGTTGGACAGGGCATGATTTTGTTTTAATTCATTACGAGGATGATCAGGGTGTTGATCAATCTAGGATGCACAATGTACCAGTTGCAGTTGTAGCAGAGTCTACTTGATGACTCACAATTCATTGCTTCAGTCTTTCTATACCCCTTTGGATCAAGGGAGAGTTTGTTAGGATCATTTATGATCCAAAGTAATTTTAGTTTGTTTATGTTTTTGTTTATTGTCGGTCGACAGGTTGACGGGTTGGTTATACCCGTGAGTTGGTTTTTCCTTAACCAACTGATTCTCTTGTAAGCTTTTTAAGCTTACTCTTGTACACAAATAAAATAATGAAGAAGCTTACATTGAATACATTTTTCTAAAATTATCCCTTCATTGTTTCAAGGGCCATCAATAAGGAAAGGTCTTTTAAACCAATTTTTATATTACCCTCCCTTCCTCTTTTTGGGCGTCACACTTGGAGGGCTACAAAAGTGAAGAGGAATCATTTGGTGAGGGCATGCCATGTTTTGAATATTGAAAATTTGGTCTATTAGCATGTAAACGCTAAGCCATTTGCTTTGAAGATGAAACCTTTAAAGCAAACGAAGTTAGGGGACGGGAACCCTCTTCCTTCTTTGGGGTAACTCCATTCGGGGGTTATCATTGGATTCATTTGATCATTCAAGGGTGTTTTAGACACCATTTGTCATTTTCAGGTTGGCGCCTTGCTATTAAGAGAGTGGCGACTTGGTTGGGGGAGTGAAATCTCACTCTTTGATGAATTTTGTACCCTAAGGGCAATTTTGAAATTATTTACAAAATTCTACATAGTGGCGATTTTGTTTGGGAGGGGTTTGGACCTCTTGTTATGGATAATTCATCTTGAATTTAATTCTGCAATTTTTCACATATTTTTCCAGCTTGGCGATCTGGGGTTTTGGGCTTTTTAGCCATCCAAATATTCTGAAAATTCATAAAAAATCTGCCTTTATTGCTAGTATATTTTATGCAATTTATTGATGGTTTGATAAGGTTTTTTGGGCACAAGAAGCATCTTCAATTTTCAGATTTATTTTACGGCCTAGGACGCCTAGGGTTTGAAGGAAATCTAATTTTGAGTGTCAATTTTTGCATATTTCGAACCACTAATTGCTTAGGGTTTGGCATAATTTCAAGCTAATTTTGAGGTGTTTTTGGAAGGTTGTTGGCAGCTAGGGTTTGTTGCAATTCAATAAGAAAACTTCTATTTTGAGGTAGGGTTTATAGATATTCCTAATTTTCAGCTAATCGTCATTTTTGGGGACATTACATGTTTTGGTATGGGTATGTTTCGAGTATGCAGAAACGCCTTTTTTCAAAAACCTTGATTTGAAAACGTCGTGGGTACGCCCATACATACATATACATATATATATATATATATATATATACATATACATATATATATATATATATATATATATATAAACAATGCATATTACTCATTTTTTTTTAGTAAAACACTTGAAAATACATAGTATGAAAATATTTGTCTATAAAATATAAAACACTTAAAAATATATAGTATTCATTCATTCATTACTTCAAAGACAAACTGTACATTCAAATCTAGAATAAATCATCTAGATTGCCCTCAAAATCATGAATGCCACTCCCTCTATGTTTCAACTTTTATTGATGCTTTCTCTCACAGGGTCTCGTCGGTGCATTTCTCCCAAAGTGTATGCCTTGCGGGGTGCACAGGGAATGGGGTGGGATCGGCTTATGGCACTTTGTGAGATATGTTTGTATACTATTCTACCATACCTACATCCCTTCATGCAACCTTCATACCTCCTACGATGTCTCCTTGAAATCTTGAAACCTTAAAATATGGCTAAGTTTGAAACCTTGAAACCCTGGAATTTGACTAAGTTTGAAATATGATAGGATCCTCCAAAACCTATAATTTGCATTATAGCTCCTAAAGCTTTGAAACCACACTCAAACATCCTGATAGTATATAAATAAAATATAACTTAAAGTATAAGTTTTCATTTAAATAGGGACATCCAGTTTCTTATACTTAAATAAGGACATCTAGTTTCTTATACTTAAATGTTTATTTTATTTATATATTGTCTAGTTCGAGCTGGTTTTACATTTTTAAATTTTTTTTGTTGACTTTGACTTTTTTTTCTTGCTGGAATCCCTTGGAAATACCTAGAAACAACTTGGAAACGTCCCATACGTTTTCGATACATTTTCATGCATTTTCAATGCGTATTTGAGATGTACCAAGAGTGTTTTTACACCAGAAACGTTTCTAGGGGGAAACATGGGGGGGGTGGCATTTCTTGCAACACAGTTTCCAACCTTTATCATACAGTAAAGAATGCTTCCTAAAGCCATTAACTTACTAAACTCTGCCAACACAGAGTTCAATAAACTAGTATAACACCACATACAAATACCTTCAATAGAAAGGTTTATACTTTTACAAGTCAGGACTTTCCATCACATGTCCAAACATTATATTACTTAATAACATACCATTATGTGGTGACATTATCCCATATGGTACAGGTCCTCAAGTACACTCAATATATTGAAACATTGTATAATTAAGAAGACCTTGACCTAAATACAAGTAAATTGACCAAATAGTCAACCAAGCAGGTATTACAACAATAACTTGTTTGTATACAAATAGATCCAACCTCATAAATCATTTTACAATATTATGGCCAAAAGTCAATAGGTACAACAATATGGTAAAACAAAGTGAGATAGTAGGTAATACATTTGTCTAGAATGACATTTCACCTCAATACATGCTGAATAACTTCAAACCCTAATAATTGTCCTTTACTCAAAATGCAATGAAACTTTTCTTTTTTCGTTCAAAGAGTACAATGCAACACATGAAACTGCCAGGTAATGAATGCCTCAATATCATTGGCACAAATGAGAGTCCACCTGAAATATAATGCGAAGATGATCAACATAAGTCATTCTTGAAACCAGGCACATAAACCAAGAATATGACAATATAACACAATCTAAATGTATGATCACATGAATGACCCACTCATCAATTAGACACAACCATAGGTAAGCATCTTGAGTCATTCTTACAAGTTAGTGCATCCAAAGGAAAATACTTTGCAATTAAAAGAAGCAAATATTGTCAAGTAATACAACATACAAACCTTAAACCAGTTCTAAATTACATACTAGATGCCAAACAGATGAATATTGAATTTGTCTCACAGGTTCAATATTAGCTTCAAGTTAGGTAATCAATACAGTATGGTCATCACAAACAATGACTTCATAATATATAATATGGAGATCACACCAAAACATTATTCAGGCGTAGCTATTGATTACATCAAAGTCAAGGAGACTTGTAGTTGCCTTGGTGTTGCTTTGATCATTTAGAAATTCCTTCATATCTAAGAGGTTGCCAATAGCAAAGAAGCAAGATTAAAACATGCCAAGCAGAGTCTAGCATTTAGAGAGAGTACTTTATGCACAATTACAGTCTGATCAATAGAGATTTGTTTAAATTAACTCATCACTTGCACTAGGGTTTTTGGACGTATTTAAACAATTTGCAGTCATTTTAGGATTATTAAAAGTCATTAAAACTTAGCTGAGGTCAATGGTTACTTGATCTAATGAACCTTTCAAACTAGAAATCAACACAGTACTATGTACCAACCAATTTAGGTTTCATTGCAAGAATAGTTCCTACAACATCTAATCAAGCTGCTGCCTATATTTAATGTTTATCACATAGCAAGGTTCTTTACAATAGTTTACGAAATCCAAACTATAGTTCAGCGCTTTCAGAATAAGAAAATTCGAACCCAAGGTAGCAAATAAGACGATCATATTACACAACAATCCTTCAGTACAATCATCTCATATGAAAGAATTTTTTATTTTTATTTTTAGACCTTCACCATAGAAGGGACAATGGCGAAATGATGCAATACAAAGGTATGAAACCATGCTTGTCTCATTCATCAATGGATACTATTAATAATAAACATTCTATCTGATCTTTTATTTGACTTTATATCTATTTTGGAATAATGCAACTTAGCAGAGCAAGTCTTGCTATGACCAAACAACATACAAGGTCGTTTTACAAAATCCATAACAATGACAAGTAGTCCCAATGATTTACAAGTCATGGACATCAATTTGACTAATGAATACATTCATGTAACAATTGTAGAGGCATACAATAGTCAATAGTCATATGTTGTATTGCTAAAGCATGAATCCACAAGGCACAAAGGTCATCGAAGGTTCATAATCCTTATCACAAATAAGTCACTAGTATCTCAACCCATAGTAAGGGTTCTCTATATAAATTGCGACATAGTCAGCAGTTGCACGTGTAAGAGAAGTTTTATGGATTCTACTTACAACATTAAGATGACAATCTACACAATGGCCAACGGTGCTTCACAAGGACTGCATTAAGGATCTCTACGCGAGAGAGATAAGAAATGCAACTCGAAAAACTAACAATCAATACATTCATATGCCAGAAGGAAAGAAGTTCCTCATATGGATAAACAACCATCTATTCAACAAATCCACTTTTATCCACAAAATACCTAACATCCCGATTGGGTTAATATTTTCTCAATTCTAGTATTCAAAAAGGAGGTATTATTTCGTGTAATGAGAAGCATAGAAAGTTCTAGATGCAGGGCTAGGGTTAGACCCTTCTCAAACAACTAAAAATGCATTAATCAAACATAATGATGGATGAATTGAAATTACAGTCCAGATTTTTGGCTTTTACCCACACAAGGGACTTCCTTCCCAAAACCTAATAGAAGAATTCCTTCATATTGTCCTAGTTGGATAGATTTCCATATACCTTACTCCTTGTACGAACCATATTCTTCCCGCTTTTCAGCCAGGAATTACGTATGTTAGTGCTAGTGGACTCATTGGGTCTAAGCGTTTGAACCTTGTTCTTTGAACTTTGTTCAGATACCACATGTTACAACTCAGTAATTTTACAATGGAAATTACCATACTATTATTATAAATATTAATAATCTCATTACTATTCACACTCATAATAAAATTATTGTTTAAGCCATCAGTGAAAGTAATCTAAACTGAGAAAGGTAATATAATCAAATTTCTTTGAACTAGGTACTAAACATAAATCTGCTCTCGTGGGCTTAACAGTGTGATACAAATATTAGCAATAAAATGATCATCTGCTGTACAGTTCAACAATACAAAAACACACTACAACACTACAAAATTAACATCTGCTAAATACAATAAGGCATACTGCCATACAATGAATATAATCATAGCCTCTACTGTACAATACAATACAAATCTATATCATGATACAATGTTATTTTCAGCCACTGTTGAATAGTACAAATAGTTAACACATTAAGTGTTCAATAGTTTTGTGAGCAATCAGCTCCCAGATACCCATGAATATGCAACTGCAGTTAGTTCTGATAAGCTGTAAGGAGGGAGAGCATCATTTGGGCGCTTTACCTCCAATTACAGACCAATAGTCCCCTACACACCTCCCTACTGGGAGTGGCCCTTTCCTTCACGAAAGGGCATATAATGGCAATGCAGACATTAAAACTAACCCAGAATAGTGTGGAAGTACAATCACTATTATATGCATCAATCATACAGACCATGGATACTCCTATGTCTAATATGACATCACTCATCCATGTAAATTAGAAAGTACAATGGACAAACAATGTATACATCTATAATATTACTTTGGCCAAAGCATTTTATAGATATCAGACTTCAAATGAAGTTGGGTTATAGTCCACATCAACAATACTCTCTGATAGAATACATAAACAACATTATCCTTCTCGTTAACCGATGAGTGATTTATAGAAAAGGGTAACTTAACGTGAAGGATGACTACTTGGCACAAACCTCATCCAACATCATTCATAAGGAATCCACACTGTCCAAATGATACATATACACAAATCAGAGTGTTGTTTTGAAATCATTTTCACCAAAATGCTAAAATCATAAGCTTATTTAAGGTAGGTAACCATTCCACAAACTCATCTACAATCACCATGCAAGCCATACACCTTAAAGTGTAATAAAACCACCCAAGAACGGCATACTTAAACATATATACGTCTACTATAGTTAGTCAGACCATTATGCACTCATAAAATGGAAACATGGATTCAACTTATGATACAATCTAGTTATGTATCTCAACTTCGTCAAACAACTTACAATATTATCTTGCTTTAACAGTCTTGTAAAATGATATGGACAATATTAACACATTTCATGGCTGTAATTTTAATACACTATTTCATAGAACATAAAGACCACTATTTGACATATTTCAAATCCACGGGTTTCTCATTATATGCTAAAAGACAATGACCATCTATAGGATCTTACAACTGTATGCCTCACAAATTGATATTAATGAAGTGACGGATAAGATAAAACAACTTCAATCAATCTCACAACCTATTATTGACAATTCCGTTCTTCCCTTTTTCTCTTAACATAATATACTCTATGTTCCAAAATCACAGCTGTTGTTTTTATAATTTAATTCACTAATGTTATTCTACACTTAATTGAATGATCCTCGTTAAGACCATCAATATTTTAACTCATTATACAGCCACCGTTAAAGGTTCTACGGCCATTTACATAAAATGACACATGTGAATAATATCTCTACATATCAATAGAGATTAAACTATAATTGTGCTTTATATTCATTGTAATATATATATGCATGCATCTCAACGACAACCTCCAAAGTTAAAATTCTTTCCTCATACATTGCTACAACCATCTACTAAAAATTTATTGCTCCAAATGAGGTTAAGGATTATTGTTACAGCCATCAAAAGTGGAATATGCACAACCACGTTTCTCATAGAAGTTTTTACATAGAAAGAGTCTATATGTTGTCAAGCTAGCCACCTACAGGTTAGCATTTACCTACCCTAGGCTTGTATGTGGTCATGTTGACTACCTACAGGTCCAAAGTAGGTAAACTCTTTGATTTCTCAAATTTACTAAGGCCATAATACTATGCTGAAGTCCTTAATACTGTTTTGTGAAATATTCCGAGCCAAATTTTTCAACTTTTTTAGATTTTGGATTACAACACAAGCAAGTTCCGTCAAGATTAAAAGTTAATCTCAAATAAACTGAAATAACTTTGCCACTAGAATGCAAGAAATGGAACTCAACGTCCAGTATGTGCTACCCAGTCCAAGGCGGAGTAGGGGCGACCATAAGACGGAGTAATTATAAGAAATGGGACTCAATGTCCAGTATGTGCTACCCAGTCCAAGGCGGAGTAGGGGCGACCATAAGACGGAGTGAACTTAATAACAATGCTTTAATGGAAATACTGAAAAGGAAACTACTACACACCCAGCATGTGCTTGCTTACCCAGAAGGGAAAGTAGCTACCATAGGGCGGATGCTCTACACCTAGAATGTGCTTGCTAACCCAATAGGGCAAGTAGCTACCATAAGGCGGCGCTGTAAACTAATTACAATATTTAAAGGAAAATTGAACAAATAGAGAAGGGCTGCCAGTACTACTGTCAGCTTACAAAAATAAACAGAATTTGCTTTTAGAAAGAGGAAAAACCAGCCACTTATTAATTTCTTCAGATGTTCATAACTCATGCAAAACTTAATCAATCTTCCTGATTTCTGTTGCAAAGTCTCTTCTGGAGTATGGCGCCCAAGTTAGCATCATGAAACTGATCAAATCTGCATCCAGAATGTTACACAAAAACCAATGCCAAACCCCAAAGGGGCGTCCCAGTGGGAGAAGGGCGATTTCCTCTAGAAATTCAATGCTTGTTCAAAAAATTCTACAAAATTAAGCAAAGGGGCGCCTAGGCCTACCCAATACAATAAGATGATACCCACAACCTGTTTTTTTGTATTTTCTGAATTGTGACTGAAAACCTAGATCTGTCTTATACAATATCTTGAAATTCTAATAGTATCAAAGGAATTAACAATGCAATAACTGAACGTACTACTTAAGCAAATACAAATATCAAAGATTAATTCACCACTAGATGCTGTCTTTCAAGCATGAAGAGATGCCCTTGCTAGGAGGCCTTCATTCCCCGAAGCAGTTCCAGAGCCAAAGCTGCAGCATAACAATGCACTAAAACCAAGATGATCAAATGATAGCCCAATGCCTTCTTTTATAGGCTTCAATTGGCTTTTCCTTGAAGCTTATCCTCAAAAGTGGCGCCCCCTTTCCAAGCAATGTGGCGCCCCCCCTTTAAGTCCCTCTTTTAAAATAACATTAAGTTATCTAGTCTAGGCCAAGGTCAACGTTAAAATATAACGTTATTATTATTTTTTTAAGTGACATTCACTTATTCCGCCAAGACCGAAATCTGAAGCTCAAAACTGAATGAGACAACTAAAAAGGGAAAATAAACTCCTTGCGACAATCCTGCTAGCTGCCAAAAATAGAATTTACTAAAAATAGTAAATTCCTGGAAATGCTCAGAAAACTGAAACGAACATACCTCCGCGAAGTTTTCGAAAAACTCAGAAGGAATCTGCCGTCAAAACTTCGAACAAAGACATCCTAAAAAATAGGAAACCTTCAATTGCACCTTCCGAATAGCTTACGGATTTCCAGGAATAGGCCAACGGTCATTATGAGATTAGATTCGAGAAGGGGTCATTACAGTCCGCCCTTCCCAAAATTGCTTGTCCTCAAGCAATTGTAAACTAGGATGATGCAGGATCTCATCATTTTCCCAAGTTGCATCCTCCATAGGTAGATCCTTCCACTTGACCAGGTACTCTTTGATGGTTCTTTTTCTCAAAGAACGTTCTCGGACATCAAGTATCTGTTCTGGAATTAATGCCAACTGTCCCTCTTCATCCAAAGGTGGTAGCTGTGATGAAACAATCACATTATGTCCAAGTGCCTTCTTGAGACGAGACACATGGAAGACGTTGTGCACTCTACTATCAGAAGGTAGCTCTAATTCATAAGCTACAGCTCCAACTTTTTTGATGACCCTAAAGGGCCCATAGAAGCGAGGTTTGAGCTTCTCAGCTCCACTCTTCTTGAGAGTAGATTGTCTATATGGTTGTAATCTCAGATATACCATATCTCCAACCTCGAAGGAACGCTCAACACGTTTCTGATCCGCATACAACTTTTGCTGATTTTGTGCCATCTGCAAATTATTTTTCAAAGATTTCATTATATCCTGACTATTCTGCAACAAATCCTTGGCTAGAGGTGCTTTGCTGTCACCAAACACTAAATCTGCAAAACTAGGTGCCTCATACCCATAAAGTGCTAAGAAAGGAGACATCTTAATAGACATATGAAAAGTAGAATTGTAGCAATACTCACCAATATGCAGCCACTTGACCCAGGTTCTCTGCTGTTCTGACACATAATTTCTCAAGTAGCCCTCCAACCACTTGTTCACCACTTCAGTTTGTCCATCAGTTTGCGGATGGTAGCTAGTGCTTGGGGTAAGCACAGTGCCACTTATTCTGAAGACTTCTTGCCAAAACTTACTTAGGATCTTGCTGTCCTTATCACTCACGATGTTCTTTGGCAATCCATGCAGCTTAAACACTTCTCGAAAAAAGAGATCTGCAACTTGGGCTGCAGAAAAGGTGCTGGTGATGGCGAAGAAGTGAGCAAATTTAGTTAACCGATCCACCACTACATAGATGCAATCTTTCCCTTGGGCTTTGGGTAACCCTGTGATGAAGTCCATCGAAATACTTTCCCATTTTTGATTGGGGATAGGGAGTGGTTGTAGTAAACCAGCTGGTAAAGTATGCTCATTTTTATTCGCTTGACAAACAAGACACTTCTGAATGTAGCGTTGAATCTCTCCTTTCAATCCCTTCCAAGAAAACCTTTCTCGGATCTGTCGATATGTTTTGAAGAAACCTTGGTGGCCAGCAACTGGAATATCATGAAAATTCAAAAGAATTTTCTTCTTCAACTTAGAATCATTCACCAGAAAGATTCTTTCCTTATAGTGTATCAATCCTTCAACCACCTTGTACCTTTCATCATGAAAAGTACCCTCAAGAATGCTGGTTGCAAACTGATTTTTAGCATAATCAGCAAGCAACATGTCTCTCCAATCTGAAGTAAGCTCACTCAATGAGCTAAGATGAGGTCTCCTGGAGAGAGCATCGGCCACTATATTATTTTTTCCTTTGACATATTCAATATCAAAGTCGTAAGCTTGAAGCTTACTCACCCATTTCTGTTGCCTCTCATTTAGATCCTTTTGGTGCATGAAATGCTTGAGGCTATTGTGGTCAGTCTTAACCACGAACTTATTCCCCACCAAGTATTGTCTGAACTTGGCTAATGCATGCATAATAGCAAGCATTTCTTTGTCATAGATTGAATATGTCCTTTCAACTCCTCGTAATTTTCGGCTCTCAAGCACGATAGGGTGTTTGTCTTGCATCAAGACAGCCCCCACACCTTCACCTGATGCATCACATTGCAGCTCGAAGGGCTTGGAGAAATCCGGTATTGCCAAAACCGGGCATGAACTCATGATCTTCTTGAACTTGTCAAAAACACTTTGAGCCTTTTTTGACCAAACAAAGGCTCCCTTTTTGGTAAGATCGGTAAGGGGTGCAGCATTCTGTGAATACCCCTTTACGAATCTCCGATAAAACCCACATAGACCCAAAAACCCTTTCAACTAAGTTAAGCTCTCAGGAGGTGGCCAATCAACTACCGCCTTGATCTTCTTTGGGTCCACCTTCACTCCCTCAGCACTGATTATGTGGCCAAGGTATAGTAACTCAGTCATCCCAAATTCACATTTGGAAGCTTTTGCAAACAAACTCTCAGATTTCATAATACTAAGTACTTCCTCCAAATGCTTAAGATGGTCTCCCCAAGTCTTGCTGTAAATCAGAATGTCATCAAAAAATACTAACACAAACCTCCTTAAATGATTCTGAAAGATACGATTCATGCACGATTGAAAGGTAGTCGGGGCATTAGTCAATCCAAATGGCATGACTAAGAATTCGAAATGGCCATAGTGGCATCTGAAGGCTGTCTTCTCAACATCCGATCCCCTCATTCGAATCTGATGGTAACCCGATCTTAGATCAATTTTTGAGAAGAACTTGGCACCATGTAGCTCATCAATGAGCTCATCTATCCTGGGTATGGGATATCTGTTTTTGATGGTGCTTTGATTCAAAGCACGATAATCCACGCACATGCGCATGGTACCATCCTTCTTCTTTACAAGAACCACTGCAGAAGCAAAGGGGCTCTTGCTTGGACGAATGAAACCCATCTTCAAGAGTTCTTGAATATTCTTCTCGATCTCGTCCTTTTGCCGCTTCGGATACCGGTATGGAGTTATGATCACTGGTTTTGCTCCCTCTTTGAGCTCAATGATATGTTCTGATCCTCTATCAGGGGGTGGTCCGGGAGGTAAATCAACAAACACTTTACTCTTCTTGGTGAGTAAAGATTGAATATCAGGAGGATGCTCTATTTTTGTTTCAACAGGACTAGTCGGAAGAACCATGAATTCTGCGGCCCAATCCACTTGATCATGTCGTATCAATCTTGCCATCCTTTTGAATGATACAATTCGAGGGCCACCATTTGACATCCCTCTCAACACCACCTTCTTTCCATCGGATTGAAACCTGAGTTCATGGTTTGCAGATTTAAAGAGATGTCTCCAAGAGAACGCAGCCATTGAATGCCAAGGACAGCATCCGTATCCCCAATATTCACCACATAGAAGTCATCTTTGACTTCATAATTGCCCAATTGCATTGACAAGTTGGGAACCCTTTTGGTACAAGAAATGTGGAATCCATCCGCCACCATAACTTTGAACCCTTCAAAATCTTCTGTTTGCAACTCCTTTGCCACCACAGCTTCATCAATGAAGTTATGGGTTGCTCCAGTATCAATTAGAGCAACGATATGCTGCCCTTTGATCATCCCACGTATTTTGAAAGACTCATTCTTTTGGAAGCTTGAAAGTTGAGCCAACGTACCACCACTTTCTTTTTCGCTTTCGGGCTCTTCAGGTACTCTTTCAACTTCACTATCTTCGGAATCAGATTGCTGGTCCGAAAAATCAGAATTACTTTCACCAGCGGAGTAATACTCAATCTGGTGGAATTTGACTCCTTTTGGGCAAACATGGTCTGGAGACCATTTATCTTTGCATCTGAAACAAAGCCCCTTTCTTCGGAGTTCATTGATAGTTTCCGGATCCAATCTTTTGCCAAGAGGTTTCTGCTGGTTAAACTCCTTTTGGTAAGGTTTTTGTTGAAACCTTCTCCCTCGATCCTTCTTGTGGAAGGATGGTTTAGGATGGAACTTAGTTTTAGGAGCTGCCCACTCCATGTTTCTAGCTTTTTTCATTGCTTCTTGTAAGGACGGTGGATCAAAAGCTTTGATCCATCCCTTGAGTGGTTCCATCAACCCTTCGCTGAATAAGATCACTAATCTTCTTTCTGTGATTCCAGTGACCATGACTGAAAGTCTTTGAAACTCAGCTATGTAGGCATCAACAGTGCCATACTGCTTCAACTGCGCCAACTCCCTAAAATGCACTTCTGGGTCCTTCTCGAACCTCTCAATGAGTCTAGTGGTGAATTCATCGTAGCTAGTGATTGATCCATGACCCAAAGTGACCAGGCCATGGTACCACCACTCATGCGCTACCCCATCTAGGTGTAGCGTGGCGAATTTAATCGCATCTTCTTCAGCCATTGGCCTAAGGGCCAAATAGTTGTCTAATTTTTGAATCCAGGCTCGAGCAGAACTATTGTCACTTCCATCAAAGTGGGAAAGCATTAGCTTGTTGATAGCTTGATGCAAGTCTCCTTGTGCTGGAGTTCTTCTGTGATCATAATTTCTCCCTTGTCCCTTACTCTTTCTCTTATGATCAATGAATTCATTATAGGACATGTCCATTTTGATTTCTTCAGGGAGAGAGTCATACTCCGCATGACCACGCCTCAATTGTTCCACAAATGACGAATTCTCTTCAGGATCAGGTTGGATATTGACTGGTGCTAAAAAGGTGGGTTTGAAGGGCCTTGACGAAATGTAAGTGTTGTTTGAAGCAGGTTGAGCAACACTTCCATCAAATTGATTTGAGGCACTAGGCTCTCCTCTATAGCCGGAATTGGTCTGGAGATTTGGGTTCTGACCCACTTTTCCCAACATGAGGGATACCATATCCATTAAGGCATCCATTTTCCTTTCAAATCTCTTTTCCGGACTTAGGGATCTTTCTCTACCCTTCCCACTATCATTTCTAGGATTGGTAAACCTCTCGTTACCCCTACTGATCTCTCACCTTCTGCCATATTTGTTTCTTGAGAAGACTCCCAATGAGCCCTCAAGATCTCTGAAGCAGTCTGTCCTTTGGGAACCTGATACCACTGGAATTGTTTTGCGATTTTCTTATCCTCTCTCGCAATATATCTCTTTTCGCGGTCACTCATAGATGGTTTGTCCACAGGATGGCAGGATACGTGGCTCTGATACCACTGAAATATTCCGAGCCAAAATTTTCAACTTTTTTAGATTTTGGATTACAACACAAGCAAGTTCCGTCAAGATTAAAAGTTAATCTCAAATAAACTGAAATAACTTTGCCACTAGAATGCAAGAAATGGAACTCAACGTCCAGTATGTGCTACCCAGTCCAAGGCAGAGTAGGGGCGACCATAAGACGGAGTAATTACAAGAAATGGGACTCAACGTCCAGTATGTGCTACCCAGTCCAAGGCGGAGTAGGGGCGACCATAAGACGGAGTAATTACAAATAAAGAACTCTACGTCAAGTATGTGCTACCCATAAGGGGCTACCATATGACGAAGTGAACTTAATAACAATGCTTTAATGGAAATACTGAAAAGGAAACTACTCCACACCCAGCATGTGCTTGCTTACCCAGAAGGGAAAGTAGCTACCATAGGGCGGATGCTCTACACCTAGAATGTGCTTGCTAACCCAATAGGGCAAGTAGCTACCATAAGGCGGAGCTGTAAACTAATTACAATATTTAAAGGAAAATTGAACAAATAGAGAAGGGCTGCCAGTACTACTGTCAGCTTACAAAAATAAACAGAATTTGCTTTTAGAAAGAGGAAAAACCAGCCACTTATTAATTTCTTCAGATGTTCATAACTCATGCAAAACTTAATCAATCTTCTTGATTTCTGTTGCAAAGTCTCTTCTGGAGTATGGCACCCAAGTTAGCATCATGAAACTGATCAAATCTGCATCCAGAATGTTACACAAAAACCAATGCCAAACCCCAAAGGGGCGTCCCAGTGGGAGAAGGGCGATTTCCTCTAGAAATTCAATGCTTGTTCAAAAAATTCTACAAAATTAAGCAAAGGGGCGCCTAGGCCTACCCAATACAATAAGATGATACCCACAACCTGTTTTTTTGTATTTTCTAAATTGTGACTGAAAACCTAGATCTGTCTTATACAATATCTTGAAATTCTAATAGTATCAAAGGAATTAACAATGCAATAACTGAACGTACTACTTAAGCAAATACAAATATCAAAGATTAATTCACCACTAGATGCTGTCTTTCAAGCATGAAGAGATGCCCTTGCTAGGAGGCCTTCATTCCCCGAAGCAGTTCCAGAGCCAAAGCTGCAGCATAACAATGCACTAAAACCAAGATGATCAAATGATAGCCCAATGCCTTCTTTTATAGGCTTCAATTGGCTTTTCCTTGAAGCTTATCCTCAAAAGTGGCGCCCCCTTTCCAAGCAATGTGGCGCCCCCCCTTTAAGTCCCTCTTTTAAAATAACATTAAGTTATCTAGTCTAGGCCAAGGTCAACGTTAAAATATAACGTTATTATTATTTTTTTAAGTGACATTCACTTATTCCGCCAAGACCGAAATTTGAAGCCCAAAACTGAATGAGACAACTAAAAAGGGAAAATAAACTCCTTGCGACAATCCTGCTAGCTGCCAAAAATAGAATTTACTAAAAATAGTAAATACTTGGAAATGCTCAGAAAACTGAAATGAACATACCTCCGCGAAGTTCTCGAAAAACCCAGAAGGAATCTGCCGTCAAAACTTCGAACAAAGACATCCTAAAAAATAGGAAACCTTCAATTGCACCTTCCGAATAGCCTACGGATTTCCAGGAATAGGCCAACGGTCATTATGAGATTAGATTCGAGAAGGGGTCATTACACCCAAATGGATACTGAATGCCATTCCACCTTGCCAACACGTCCCATAATACAAACAAAATTTGTCTTTCCTTCCCAATAAGTGGTAGCACTCAACGGAGCCATGAACTTGCTGTACCTTTACTTTGGGGGTTTCCCTCAAATGCTAGATGTGTCCTCTTAGCCTTCTAAAGGCTCCACATGTTCTCAGCCAATCACCCCGTTCAATAGCAAGTGGTGGATGAGGAAGCTCCTTTCCCTTATACCCTACAAGGAATTGATATGTGGCCAAAAGTTAGAATAAAAAACACAATAGAATTTGTTTACCTTGCTGCCCCGAGGGTAATGACCCCCCAAATGCCATGCTATAACTCTCCAATCATGTAAAAAAGAATCTACTAGGTACCATCATGTAAACTTACTATGATGTGAGGCCTCAAAGTAGTACAATTCATCATATATGGGCTTCCTTGTGCATGCCATGTGCCCTTCCAAAGGTTGCCCCTTATCAACATTCCCATGCATGCATGTAACACTCTATAAGGTCATCCAGAGTCCCCCAAAATCAATCTTTCCTCCATGATACTCCTGTAAGTACATGTCTAATTCTGATTATTGATGATGACAATATTCATAATTAAAACTTGCATTCTCTCTTCTTCCCGTGATTTATGGGATGCCATCAGAACTTCTTACCTTGCCATGTTTGTACTTAGTATGTTGTTCAAAAGAATTCAATGTGTCATGCAACTCAAAATAGTAGCTATCATACCTCTTATTATGCTTCAAACTTATCCACAAGGTGCCCTTATGAGTTGAAACCTCTCCCTATAAATTGTGCATGCAAATATGTTGGCTGTCATAGTAAAACACAGCCATGCTTCTACTCAAAAATTTTAATTTGCTCATTACCAAGTTGATCCTTAATGGGCTCTCTAACTCCATGCTTCCCCAACAAACCATCATGGACTTATGCCCTATGTGAAGAAGATTAGTACTGCAAAACTGAACCAAATTAATATGCTTAGCAAGGCTGTCCATAATCAAATTCATCTCATGGAAAAGCGCTAGAGGAGGTGTGCTCCATGGTGTGCATTCCAAGGTGTGCTAGGACCTTTATACCATATCAATCCTTCTTCATTTTGAAAATGTAGTCCTTCCATTTGTAGAAAAAAAACAAGCTTAACCAAATTGGAAAACATACCTTGCAAGTGCATAACATAATCATCTAAACCCTTGGTAGGGATCCCTTTATGTAAGATGTATGTCCTTCCCTTGGCTGCCCTTTGTTAGCTTCCTCACACATGTATACATCATCAAACAAACCCTACCAATACTGAATTTTATCCATTTTTATATATTGTTGTATCTGCCATGTTAATCCAAATTTTTTTGGAGCAATTGATTTCAGAATTTGTCCATGCATGAACTCTCCTCGTGAACCGAAACATATTTCGAGAGGGCAATATTATACCTGTATGTAGGGGTTGGAATTGACTAGATGTCTCAAAATTTTCTGAGTCATAAAACTCAGACTTCAATGGGACATATGCATGATAAAAATCAGAACTAGATAAACTTACCAATTGTGATCTAGCGTCTCCTCTTTTGCAAGCACATGGCTGTCCGTGATGTCTCATAACAGCCCTATCATTGTTCCTTTCATCCTCCTTCCTCATACTCATAAAATATCCTTCTATCATGTTGATTGATGAAGACAAAGGAGCCTTCGTGTCATTCAAACCTCGCAAAATATTCTCATAATCTTCCACCTTAAACTCTAGTTTCAATGCTAATTTATTTATGCCTATACTCCTCCATGCCCCAAACGATTCTGATTCTTTCTTCATTCCCATGGAATAGTCATAAAGATTTTAAAATCATAATTCAGAACCTTTGTAAAACTTAGAAAATTACCAGGATCTCATACCTCTTGGTGCCAATAATTGTGAACTTGAATCAAGGAATCCTCATGCTTCAATTTGCAAACCATATCCTTCATTTTATCACCTTTAGTGACTTCACTGTCATTTATACAATCATTAGAAGATTAAAAGACATCTCCTATCAATAAAAGATCCTTACCTTGCACTTCTTTTATTTCATGTTCTTTGGTTTTTTTTTCTTTTTTATCATCCACTTGCACCCCTATGGGCTGCCTATCAAAGTCCGATTTTTTTGCTTCATTGGCTCCTTCATAGGAGTCCCCATAAAGAGTTGTCCCTTCATTTTTTCCCTCTCACTCTCCATGTACTTTGGTCTTTTCTTCCTTGATGACTCCTTGCCTTTCCCCTTGATGCAAGTGTCTACGGGGCTATATGTTTGGTACTCTTGGTTTTGATCCATCCTTCATCTCACAAAAATCACGAAATGACAAGTGTGTTTGTGTATCAAAGTTTAAGGCTGCAGACTCTTGTTGACGTGTATTAAGTGAATCACACATCGATGTCTCGATCTCAACTACTGGTTCTCTCTGCAAAAATGTAGCCTTGAAGAATTTATGAGGGGGGTTGATAGAAACCCTCTCATTGGCATTCGAACTTGCTTTTCCATTGAAGTGATGGCTTTTGTTTGGATCTAGTGTAGTCTTCAATATGGTTGCTGTTGACAATTTTGCCTTCATAGGGCAAATTGTCACCCCTACTATTTGGAACTTTGCTATGGTGCCAAGATTGTCTTGTGAATCAGTTTTGGGGTTCTTAAATGTGCATTTGCAACCACCCAAGTGGCCATCTATAGTAGTTTGAAAGGGTTTTCCTCCTCTTCTAAGCATTACGTACAGCCAAAAGCCAAGACATACAAGTTGTAAGTTTATATATTGTCCTCCCAAGGATTTTTTCAGGCTATAAGAGGTGGACTATTTATTCGGACATTTTGTCCGAGAGAAAGAGCTCTCAAAGAACTGTGTAAAGGTTCGAAAAAATGACTAAATGGCAATCATTCAAAGTTTATTTTCTTTGGACTTTTTCTCTGAAGGAAAAGGGAAAAGCACAGTTGAAAAGACCCAAAGGGCACCTGCCCTTCGGGAAGGTCCAATTCAAAAGTCCCGAAGGGTGTATACCTTTCTGGTTGGTTCACTTTATGGTTTTCAAGTCAAGACAATTCATTTGAAGGACAATTTCAAAAAGCCCGAGTGCCCTTCAAAAAGCCCGAAGGGCAACTGCCCTTGCGGAGGGCACTTGGTGGCGAGAGGACCAAATCAAGAAGCCCGAAGGGCATTTTTGGGAAGCAGAAGCCCTTGCGGAGGGCACCTTCATGAAGCGAAGGAAAAAAACAAAGTTCTCGAAGGGCACATGCCCTTTGGGGAAAGATAGCCAAAGGAGACGAATTCCTTCGGACAAAAAGTCGGAAGGAATTCATAAAAAAACCCGACGGAGGATACACTCGGGGAAAAGCCCGACATAAAATAAAAACAAAGGCAAAGAAGGAAATGAGAAAATTTAAGGAAACCCTTCGGAATAATTGTCAAACAGCAAAATCCAAAGCTACGAAAAAATAGTCAACAGAAAAGTCCAAGGGAATGGAATCAAAGGGTCAACAGGAGATAGACCAAGGAAAGAATTAAACCAAAGAAGAATCAATGGAAAAAGTCCAAGGTAAAATACAACCAACAATATGTTCGAAAGAAAATCCAAATATAGAATCCCGCCAAATATAGACAAGACACGAATAGGCAGACCAAAACAAGAGACGGAGTCAACGTGAAAATCCATGCAAGCAAATGCTATTTTCGGTTGACTGGTCAAAGCTTCAGTTCATTGGTTAAAGTCAAGCTCATCTCTTGGTCAAACTAGTGCTTTCAAACGTTCCAACTCCGCATCCAACGTTTCAATTCGAGTTCTAATTTTAGCATGGCGTGGATTTCATGCATGCTCTTGTTTATCTCATGCTTTCAAACGATCAAACAACTCAAGAAGAAGTCTATATTTGGAGGTGAGCGTAGCATTTTTGCATGATAAGAGTTTAGTAGCCCAAAATTAGACACTGTCCACTTCAACGCCAAGGATTCTTCATGCAAGACAACCAGGTATAAGTCAAGGAAAGACAAATTTGGAAGACTCATGCAACACAATTCGGACTTGGGCTAATGAAGAGTTAACTTTTTCTCCTATTTTCAACACCAATTTCTTGGCTTTTTGTAATTTTCTATATTAATGGCTTTTCATTGTAAAATCCATCCCTCTCTTGGTAAGACCAGACTCTGCCATTGGTGAGTCGTGTAACCTCTTTGATCAATAGAAGGACTGTACTTTCAGATTTCAAGTGCTGGCATAGTGTACATTCATTCAGCAATTTGCATACGTGGTAGATTTTTCTCCCTTCCCAAATTCTGATTCGTATCTTGTTGCTAGCTTATCATGTTATGCAGGTCATGTTCAGTGTTTTATGTCTTTTGCTGAAGTTGTAAGTGGATGTTAGGTGGCTACAAAGTGTCTTGTATCAGACCTCTCTCCATCGCTTTCCCCCACGTTTTTTGTTATTGGATCGAACCTTCTCATGGAATACTTATGCATAGTGATCAATTGAAATCAAAGGTCTTCCTTTTTCGTTGTTTGATTCAGTGTTCAAAGTTCTAAGTAGAATGGATCAACAATCTGGTGTATCACCATCATTAGATAGAATTTTCCTTTCAATTTTCTTTCTCCCTTTTCCATGGTAGTTCGCAACGTAGAGTAGAGATCTTCATAGATACATCTTAAAGGAACCAGCCTTCTCTGGAGGTTCTTTCCACCATTGAGGCACTCGCCCTCGTGAGAAGATCCCATTGTTTCAACTGGAGAGAGGATTAGCCATTTCAACACGTCTTTGATTCAGGGTGCAACTCTAGGTTGACAACAGTTTTTGGCATGCCCGGTGGAATCACGAAAAAATTCTTTGCATATCTGCAGAGTTTTTGCAGCAGCAGAGGATATTCATCTACATCCATTTGCAGAGTTTTCGCAGCAGCAGAGGATATTCATCTACATCCATTTGCAGAGTTCATAGCATCATTCTGGCAATCCGTTCATGCCAAAGGTTACCACAAGATCAACAAGTAAAGGTATTCCTTTTGAATTTGTAACTTATAAAAGAGCAAGGTCTAGGAGGGCAAATCCATATCCTCAAAGAGAATATTTACCTCCCCCTCATTCTATCGTTCTAAACACTGCAATCTCCACTATTCAGATGGCCATTAAAAATCAAGTGTTTACTCCATTCAATAGGGGAAGTCTATTGAATCTAGCACAATTTGATGACATTCCTGTATCTACTTTCAAAAGTATTCCATTCTTCTCAGGAGAAAATCAAACAACCCCTATTGAACATACCCAAGATGTGGCTAATCTTTGTTCAGTTCATAATATTGTTGAGGATAATGTTGCTATTAGATTGCTTGCTTTTTTTTTCAAAGAAAAAACAATACATTGGTATAGAACCTCCAACTTAGATCCATTTCCCCCTGGGATGAATTAGGTGCAACTTTAGTCAAGCAATTTGAAGACAACTCTGATCACTTATCTTTAGTTGAGCAATTCACTGCCATACAAAGAGCTCTTCATGAGTTCATGTTCGATTTTAATCTCAGATTCCAGAAGACATGGACCAGGATACCGGTTCTGATTAGGCCATCCCTTGAATATGCATTTATGTATTTTTTGAAAGCTCTTAATTCTGACATTAGTGTGGTGATACAGTCAATGGGTGGTTCTACTTTGCCAGATGTTTATGAAGTTGCAATAAGGGCAGAAAATAGTTTGATACAAGTAGGTAAGCTTTCTCCAAGACCTCCAATGCCTATATTTTCAAAAATAAGTTCTATACCAGCCCTTCAAGTTCTTCAAATTCCATTCTTGGCTCCAATTCCAGCACCTCAAGTTCCTATTGCAGCCCCTACTAGTCAAGCTAGTGAGACAGGGGAGTTGAAAGGTTTGCTACAATTTTTTGAAAATAAAATAGTACAGCTCAAAAGGCAGCAATTTCAATTAAATAGGCCCTATCAACAGCAAAATCAGAACAACTATTAGTCTTTCAAAGATCAAAGGTCTTTTTATCAGGGTTTCAGAGAAAATAGACCACCCTATCAAGCACAAGGAGCCATAACTCCAGCTAAGCCATATGTTGCTCTTGATCCGAATGCTCCTTCCACTTCAAAAGCCATTGTTCCAACCCCACTTCAAAATAATTTGGTGCAAGATTCAGGTTGGCAGCCCTCAATCTCAATGATGCTCAAAACCAAGCCTAGATATCACAGAACATCACCATGCCACATATGACACAAGAAGAATTCTCTTTTCAAGGAGGTCAATATCAAGATACAGAGTTGACATCACAAGGAGAGACTCATCAAGTTCAAAGGGACCCTGATGTTATTAATGTAAATTGGTAGGTTGATGATCATGTTGCTTTTACTCAAGATGTTAAAACTAACGATTCAAGTGGTCAAGTTGCAGTTATAACCTATCAGAGAACTAAAAGAAGCGCTGTTGATGAAGTTCAAACGGTAGCAAATACTTCAAGTACTTCTAATATTGTTGCTAAAAGTACAAAAAGAGTAGCTTATTGCACCCATGGCGCAGAAAAATCAAAATATAGAGGTTAGTATAGTGCAGCAAATACATCTAATCCGTGAGCAACAAGTGCCTCAGAAAGTGCAATCACAGGTTAGTGCATCTCAGTTCAGCATTGTAGATCAAATGAAGAAGTCTAACTTTAGCATTAGCATGTGGGATTCTCTTTCAATTCTAAGGCAAAAAGATAAACTCATTCAAAAAAATTCAGCTTTTGAATTGTCTCCAAAACCCGTTGAGAAAGGTGTTGTCTTGACAAATTCAGATCAAACAACTAAGCAACAGGTGCAGCAAGGAGATAAGATGTCAAAGGTGGACAAATTTGAAGTAAAATCAAAGAAAACTCTTTTTTATCTTTCTTTGATAGTGGGTGATACTTTAATTCATAATTGTATGGTGGATAGTGGAGCTAGCAGTACAATAATGCCCAAACAGATTGCAAACAAGCCCGGCCTTGTTTATGAGCCAAATACTAAAGGGGTATTGCAGTTGGATAGTTTACCAGCAAAGATGGTAGGCATTATCAAAGATTTGAAATTGACATTACATGCTTGTCCTAACGTTACTATTTAGCAGGATGTTGTAGTGGTGGACTTGCCTCCTTATTTCGCTATGTGCCTTTAAAGGGACTTCACTTCAAAGATTGAGAGATATTTATCAACGGATTGGACCTATTTGCTGTTTAAAACCAGGTATGGTACAAAGGTAACAATTCATTCAAAGCCTATTGTACATTTTCATATGGAGCCTTATATGCCAAGTGTGGTCAATGCAAATTGTATCATCTCAGATGAAATATTACAAACTAGTGATGTAGAAAAGGACTTGCCTTTGGATGGAGTTCCAGATTTGTTTTTTGATGAGTGGGCTTCTACCTTGCATGAACATGATCCCTACAAGCCGATTGAAGAGGAAGGTCTTGGTGTGTATTGTCTTCATGAGAACGATGCACCAATTCCAACCATGGTCAAAGAAGACGAATCTAATGAAGGCTTGTGACAATTGTACTTTGATGGATCGAGAAATAAGCATGGAACCGGAGCTAAAATGATGTTAATTTTTTCTACAGAACAAAGGCATTTCTCCTCTATTAAATTTCAGTTTTGCTGTTCAAACAATGTTGCTAAATATGAAGCACTAGTTCACGGTTTGCAGTGGGTTAGGAAGATGAAAGTCAATTGTTTGAAAGTATTTGGAGATAGTGAACTTGTAGTCCACCAAGTAAGAGGTTCGAATGTATGCAAAAATATGTTGCTTAAATCTTACAGACACAGAGTTTGGGATTTACTTGAAGATTTTCAGGCTTTTAATATTCAGGGAATACCAAGAGATAGGAATAAATATGCTGATAGGTTGGCTGTTGTTGGGGCATAATTTAACATTCTAGCTGATGTAAAAAGTGACAATTTTCAATCACATATAAAGGTAGTTGTAAGGCCTTATGTTCCGGATAACCAAGAGAATTGGCAGGTGTTTGAAAATGACAATCAAAACATGAGATTTTTGCAAGAAGAGGCTAAGTTTTCTTCAAGAAATCAGTTGAAAAACTTACAACAGTATGGTGATCAGAGTATACAACTGAAAACGATAGGCTTCCAAGGGATTGGTCACTCTTGAAAATATTTTCAGTGAAGATGATGAGCTAAGGAAAGATAAACATCTTTGTCAACAAAGGGAGAGCACTATGTCAATGTAGAGATTGCAGCTAGTAAAATTTTAAAATTGGGCAAGGTATGCACTCCACAAAAGAAAGCTTTCATTGATTTATGCACAAGTTTTGCTGATATATTCGCATGGTAGTATAGTGATCTCAAAGGTTTTGATCTAAGTTTGGCTCAACACACCATTGAGGTAGAAGAGGAAACTAACCCAGTGAGACAAAGACAAAAGCCAATCAATCCAAAGCTTGAGCCTTTGATGAGAGCAGAGCTTCAGAAGCTCATACAATCAGCTATTATATTTTCAATAAAGCACTCAACTTGGGTGGTGAACCTCGTTTCAGTACAAAAAAAATGGTGAGATTCGTTTGTATGTTTATTTTCGTGATTTAAACAGGGCTTCGCTTAAATACCACTATCCATTGTCATCAATGGAACAAATTTTACAGCTTGTTGCATGTTCAGAGAGGTTTTCCTTGTTGAATGGTTATAGTGGTTACAATCATATTTTGGTCAAAGAGGACCAATTCAAGACAGTGTTCACGACTAAGTGGGGGACATTTGCATACAGAAAGATGCCATTCGGTTTGTCTAATGCTGGAGCAACCTTTCAGAGAGCCATGGATATGGCCTTCCAAGGCCTTCTTAACAAGTTTGTGCTTGTTTATGTGGATGATATAACAGTGTTTTCAAAAGATGCAGAAGATCACATCGTTCATCTCAAGCAAGTTTTCGAAAGTTGTAGGCAATTTGGGATATCTCTAAATCCCAAAGAATATGTATTTTCAGTTCATAAAGGTAAGCTTCTTGGACATGTTTCAAAGCACGGTTTAAACTTAGATTCTGAAAGGATTCAATTCATTCTTGCACTCTCCTTGCCTAAGAGTAAAAAGGCTTTGCAAAGTTTTTTTGGAAAAATCAATTTTATAAGGAGATACATTTCAGATTTCGCTACTGTAGCTAAACCACTTACAGCCATACTAAAGAAAAATCAAAACTTTAGCTGGTCCAAGGAGAGAGTAAACGGGTTTGAAGATGTTAAGAAAGCCATAGCAAGTGCTTCTACGCTTTTAAATCCAGATTTTACGAAAGATTTCATTCTGTATATGTATGCTAATATGGACACCATTTCAGGAATTCTTATACAGCAAAATCATGAAGATTTGGAGCAGCCAGTAGCTCTCTACAGCCAAGGCTTGGAGGAATATGAAACAAGGTATTCTTTTGTTGAAAAGCATGTCCTTTCAGTTATAAGATCTCTGAAGAAATTTAGGCACTCGTTGTCTAATAATAAAATACATCTAATGGTTGCTGATCCAAGCATCAAAGAATTTCTTCTGAACAAAGACATAAATGAAAAAAGAGCTGGTTGGATAACCAAGGTAATGGAATATGACGTGGAAATTAAGGTTACAAAGCTGGTTAGAGGCAAAAGACTTTGTGAGCATCTAGCTCAGGACTTGCAAGAAACTAATGAAGCTGTTTTAGTGTCAAATGATAAAGAGATGTTGCTATTCACACCTCACCTTCCAGCTGATTTCGTGATTTGGTAAGCTATCTGCAAGATGGTTTTTACTCTTCTCACCTAAGTGCTTCAAAAGGAAGGTATTTCAGATTGCAATCAATTCCATTCTTGCTCGTTGATGGTGTTTTGTTCAAAAATGATATAAATGAAATGTTACTAAGTTGTGTGGAAGCAAGCTAGACTCAAAGATTACTTGAAGAATTCCATGATGGACATGGTGGAGGACACTTTTTCGCAAGAACAACGCTTAAAATCATGAGAGGTGGGTACTATTGGCCTACTATATTTAGCGATTGCCATACATGGGTTAGGAAGTGTAAACAATGTGCTGTTGTAGGAAAAGTTAAACTTGCAGCCCTGCCCCTTCAGCCAATTGTAGTGGATCAACGTTTTGTCCAGTGGGGATTGGACTTTATTGGTCTCATTAATCCCCCTTCGAGTTCAGGGCATAAGTGGATTCTAACAGCTATGGATTACTTCACACGTTGGACGGAAGCAATTGCATTGAAAGAAACAAACGAAACTAACGTTCTTGATTTCTATGAAGGTTTGCTTACTAGGTTTGGAGTTCTTTCAACCATTATTTCTGACAATGCAATGGCTTTTGTGGGATCTAGGATCAGCCAATGGGCCGTCCAACACGGAGTTTATCTAATGAAGGGATGGATTTTACAATGAAAAGCCATTAATATAGGATCCATTAATGGGTAGTCCTCAACGAAGCCATGAACTTGCTGTACCTATACTTTGGGGGCTGCCCCCAAGTTCTAGATGTGTCCTTATAGCCTTCCAAAGGCTCCACATGTTCCTAGTCAAACACCTCTTTCAATACCAAGTGGTGGGTGAGGAAGCTTCTTTCCTTTATACCCTCCAATGAAGTGTTATGTGGCCAAAAGTTGAAATAAAAAACATAATAGAATTTGATTACCTTGCTGCTTCGAGGGTAATGAGCTCCCAAATGCCATGCTATAACTATCCAATCATGCAAAAAGAAGCCAACAAGGCACCATCTTGTAAACTTACCATGATGTAAGGCCTCAAGGTAGTACAACTCAACATATATGGGCCTCCTTGTGCACGCCATGTGCCCTTCCAAAGGCTGCTCCTTATCAACATTCCCATGTATGCACGTAACACTCCATAAGCTCATCAAGAGTCCCCAAATGCTTATCAATGAGAGTTGTATCCTCTTTGTGCATGTGCTATTTCTATTATTCGCGAATGGAACACAAACATGCATGTTTCCAAAACCTTGCAAAAAATGGAATGTACCCCAAAAATCAGTCTTTCCTCCTTCATGATACTATTGTAAGTACATGCCTAATTCCGATTCTTCATGATGACAAGATTCATAATTAATACTTGCTTTCTCTCTTCTTCCCATGATTTGTGGGATGCCATCATAATTTCTTACCTTGCCATACTTGTACCTAGTATGCTGCTCAAAAGAACTCAATGTGTCATGCAACTCAAAATAGTAGCTAACATACCTCTTATTATGCTTCGAACTTATCCACAAGGTCCCCTTATGAGTTGAAACCTCCCCCCATAGATTGTGCATGCAAATATGTTGGCTTTTATAGTAAAACACAGCGATGCTTCTACTCAAAAATTTCAATTTGATCATTACCAAGTTGATCCTTAATGGGCTCTTTAACTCCATGCTTTCCCAATAAATCATCATGGACTTATGCCCTGTGTGAAGAAGATTAGGACCGCAAAACTGAACCAAATTAATATCCCTAGCAAGGCTGCCCATAATTAAATTCATCCCATGGAGAAGCACTAGAGGAGGTGTGCTACCATAGTGTGCATTCCAAAGTGTGCTGGGACCTTCTTTATACCATATCAATTCTTCTCCATTTTGAAAATGTAGTCTTTCCATTTGTAGAGAGAAAACAAGCTTGACCAAATTAGAAAACATACCTTGCAAGTGCATATCATAATCATCTAAACCCATTGGTAAGGATCCCCTTCTATAAGATGTATATCCTTCTCTTGGCTGCCCTTTACTAGCTTCCTCACACATGTATGCATCATCAAACAAACCCCACCAATACTGGATTTTATCCATTTTTATATATTGTTGTTCCTGCTATGTTAATTCAGAATTTTGAGAGCAATTGATTTCAAAATTTGTCCATGCATGAACTCTCCTCTTTGTGAACCAAATCATATTCCGAGAGGGCAATATTATGCTTGTATGTAGGGGCTAGAATTGACTAGATGTCTTAGAATTTTCTGAGCCATAAAATTCAAATTTCAATCTATTTTTTCTAATATATGCATGATAAAAATCAAAACCAAGTAAATTTATCAATTGTGTTTTAACGTCCCCTTTTTCGCAAGCACATGGTTGTCCATGATGTCTCATAACAGCCCTATCATTGTTCCTTTCATCCTTCTTCCTCATGCTCATCAAATACCCTCCTATCATGTTGATTGATGAAGATGAAGGAGCTTTCATGTCACTCAAACCATACAAAATATCCTCATTATCTCCCACCTTAAACTCTAGTTCCAATGTTAACTTGTGCATGCCTATATTCCTCCATGCCCCAAACGATTATGATTTTTTATTTATTCCCATGGAATTAGTCATAAAGAATTTAAAATAAGAATTGAGAACCTTTGTACAATTGAGAAAATTATCAGGATCCCATACCTCTTGGTGCCAATCATTGTGAATTTGAATCAAAGAATCCTCATTCCTCATTTTGCAAACCATATCCTTCATTTTATCACATTTGGTGAGTTCACTGTCATGTATACAATCATTAGAAGATAAATAGACATCTCTTATTAATAAAAGATCCTTACCTTGCACTTCTTTTAGTTCACGCTCCTTGATTTCCTCTTCTTTTTTATCATCCTCTTGCATCTCTATGGGCTGCCCATCAAATTCTGATTGTTTTGCTTAATTGGCTCCCTCATAGGAGTCCCCATAAAGGGCTGTCCGTTCATTTTTTTCTCCAACTATACATGTAGTTCGGTCTTTTCTTCCTTGATGACTCCTTGCCTTTCCCTTTGATGCAAGTTTCTACGAGGTTGCATGCTTGGTACTCTTGGTTTTGATCCATCATCTCACAATAATCACAAAATGACAAAAGTGCTTGTATGTCAAAGTTTAGGGCTGCATACTCTTGTTGACATGTATTAAGTGAATGACACATTGATGTCTCAATCTCAACTATTGGTTCTCTCTGCAAAAATGTAGCTTTGAAGAATTTGAGGGGGTTTGATAGAAACCCTCATGTTGCCATTTGAACTTTCTTTTCCATTGAGGTGATAGCTCTTTCTTGGATCTAGTGTAGTCTTCAACATGTCTGCAATTTGCATACTCAAGGTATGCTGAAGATCATAACCCTGTAAAAACTTTACTTGCTCTGAAGTAAACCCTTGATCACTCATGGCTTTTTCCTTTTCTGATAACACAAGATCTCTTTACTTGCTTGCATCCAACAACCAAATTCATAGGTAGACAAGACCGGTGCTCTGATAACATTGTAATGTCCCCAAATGGGATGATTTAATTAAAAAAGGGTTTTCCTCAATATCCACAATTTCTTAAATTATGAAATAAAAATCAGCAAACTCTAGCTACTGTAATTGCACCTCCAAACTAAAAATTAACTCCAATTCACTTTGAAATAAATAACAAATAAATACTTTGTGAATTTGGCCACAAATGGCTCTTATCGCAATAAAGAAAAGAGCCTGAAATGAATGTTTCAATCCTTCAACCCCTAGCACTACACAAGCTGAAATGAAGTCCTTTTCCACTCTAATCCCTGCTCAAGCTTAGTCCAATTCAATCGCCAATATTAAAAAAATTATTGCAATAATTAAATTGAAACGAAACCCTTGCAAATTAGCCCTCAACAAATATTATTTCCTACGAACAACTGAAAACTTCAAAAATTCATAACTCCCTCAATATTTGGAATTATGATTCAAATAATAGCTCAAACTAATCACAAAAACAATGACTAACAAATAAAAATAATTTCAGACTTTTCCTTCCATGGAAAGGTCACAAAAAAATGCTCCAAAATTTTGAAAACCTTAGTTTTTACAATTTACTTCTTCAAACATCAAACCCTTCAATCCCAAACAAGTCGCCACACTTGGGAAATTAATACAAATGATAATCAAAATTACTATGCATCAAATGAACCTCAAATAATCCACATAAACCATTCGATAGCCTCTCAAAGCAAATCGCCCCATTTTAGGGCAAGTAACAAAACCTCATTTAGCAAAGGTGGTGTCAAAAGACATCTTTTGTAAAATAATTAACATCAAATCTGCGAACACCTATTGCACATGCATCCCAATAGCTTCTTCAAGCATGAAGAAACAATTATCAAATTCAACATGTCTTTAATTGTGATCTTTACCTTCTATTTGTACCTTCACATAGGGGCCGAACCACTTTGGGGAGGTAAAATACCTCATGACCCTCTCTTGCCAAATTTAAGGATATCTTTTCCTTTTCTTTGCTTTAGCTTCCAAGCCAACATTCCTTTTAATTTCACTTTAGGCTTTTTTGAATTAATTAAATAACTTACCTCAATAAATTAATAATTAACATTACTTTTTGGCAAATTAAATAATTATTTTATATTAGGTCCTTGCTTTAATAATTAATTAAATTGCTCTAATAATTGAAGTGATAAAAATCACTTTTCAAACAATTTATTAACTATAAGACCCCTTAGAATAATCATTAAAATTACCTTAATTTTTCAAATGGTTCAAACCACTTTTCTGGTAATTCGAATAATTATCCAAGATAGTTCTATTTTAATAATTAATTAAATTACCTTATATTTTTGAATGATTAAAATCACTATTCCAACAATTTTATTAATTATTAAAATTATATGAAAATGGGACATTACATCATATTATGAGTTTGTCTTTAAGCATGACTTTAGCATAATCTGCCCATTGAGGCAAAACTCTAGTACTTTCATCTTACGCATTGTACGGATTATACATGTATCATTTTAATAGGCCATATTACTTGCACGCCTTATTACATCTTGGTGATGGTTGATTATTACTACATTTGTTCACTTGACCAATATTCCACTTTGAGGTTACATGACACATTTATTTATGGGGTCATTGTATCCACGCATATTTTCTATATATATAGTCGACACTAAATACTCTTGACTTCAAACTCTACGATTTTCACACTAAGATTGACATATGATAGCTATCATTATTCTATATGAGTTTCTTTGAGTATTTTTCCATATTGGGGAGGAAGAGGTCTTCTCCAAACACATCAATATCCTTAACCGGTGGTTCACACTCTATTTGGTCTTGGCACATAGTTGGCTTTATCATATGTCATGATATCTCGATTTTTACATTCCACTTTGGAACCTATATTACATACTTGGTTTGCACTATTGCATGGTTCATGACACTAACTACAATCTTTATGCACTTTATCACATTATGCTTATCATGCTTAACAACTATATGACTCGTATACATTTCCCATCAAGGGGTAGAAACGTTAAAACATTGACAAAAATTCAAAAACATTGGCAAATTTTCAAAAATTCAAGAACATCGCAAATTTCAAAAACATTGGCAAAATTTCAAAAATTTAAAAATATTGCTTTATACATGCTACATATTTACCTAGTCTAGAGGTTTTCATCAGCCACAGTTTACGTATAAGCTTTCCATGGGTTTTTTGTGGAGTGAGTGCTATACAGGCTCACGGGTTAGGTAATTTCACGTGATGCACCCACATTTTGGATGGGCCAATTTCATAGACAATATGTCCTACCTTGGGGGCATGGCTATTTAGAGGATTCTTGCACAATCATATCTATCCTTGCTTGTCCTTTTTGACTTTGAGCTAGTTACATTGGTTACTACATATTTTGCTAATATCTTATACATTTCTTACCACATGGATATTTTACATTGCAATTGTTACATTGTTATATTGATTGGTTGTGTGTGAATGCTTGCTTGCGTGTGTGCATGGATATTTTACTAATGTAAGTGCCAAGAATGGGATCAACAATCAAGTGGTCAAGGCCAATGAAACTTAACAAGCAACATGAAATAAGTGGATTTGAAGAATGTCAATGCAAATGGAAGACAAGGGCCATGCAAAATATAAGAATGCAATCAAGCTCAAGAAATGGCCCAAATCAAAGTCATAGATGGTGATGTAGAAAATGTACTCTAATGTAATGATATGCTAAAAATAGTATGGACAATTCTATGCACACATTTAAGATGTGTACACCTCGTGTAAATAAGAAACATGATATATGTAAAAGTAGCTCTATATAGCTTAATATTATTGTGTAACATAGTAAACAACATCTTCATCCTTGAAGATCTTTATGTAGTATTGATAAGCATATATAGCCAAATTACCCCGCCCCCTACCTAGATAAATGTATCCAGTTTAGAAAGCGAGTGTAAAAACATAGATGCATAAACTTCGTAGTTTATTGTAAAATAGGTATGACGTGAATCGTATAACCAAGATAAAACCAAATCATTTTTTGTATTTTTGTCTTTTATGAATGTTTTTGGATTTTTGCAATGTATAGAAAAGAAACTTTAACAAGCACATGTAAGTTACAACAAATAGAAAGAAAGAAAAGATATGTACAAAACTATGGTACAATAAATATGCATTGATGATCACCAAGACATTTTTGTATTTTATCAAGGTTTTTGTGTTTTAGAATTTAATTGAAATAACATACGAAGCATGTAACATAATAAGCAAATAGAATCTATAGTACAAGAGGGTTTCAAAATATGTATGCATGGAAGCCTTCAATGCCCCATAAGGCATTAATATATGTGGCTAAGGTCATATGCATAGTTACCATGTTCAACTGAACATCCCTGATGTTCGGTTCGAACCGAACATTTATTCCTCATTGATTAAATTCGATAAAGTTAAAAAAATTTAAAAATCCTAAAATGTTAAAAGCCAATGCGAAATGAAATCAAGACGAGAAGAAAATAGTAAAAAAACACGTAGCAAAAGTAAACTGCTAGACGAGAAGAAAATAGTAAACACAAAGCATTAACAGTCAAGGATGCAGTTGAAATCGACGACTTGTGCATTTGCCATTAAACTGGTGGAAACACGGAGGAAGAAATATGCAGTTGGTTTGAATGTTGTCATGCAACTTGGAGTCTGCAGTCATCAGTTGAAGCTTGAAAGGCGTCAAACTTCACAAGTTCTCGTTTCTACTATTTAGATTGGATTTCACCACCATCACACAGTTGTCTGGAGAGTGGAATTGGAATGGGAGGGTCAGTAACTTGTTCATTATCTGCAAGCAAAGCCTAGTTGAGCCCTAGAGAGACGCAGAGTGCAGTTCATGTTTCTGCTATTTATATTTATATGTTTTGTCTATTTTGTATATTTATTTATATGTTTTGTTTATTTATTTATTTATATAGTAATCTCATGTATGTTGAGATAAACATACAACTTGTTTGTTTATTTATATATTAATGTGTATGTTTTAATTTTCATACATTTTTTTTTAAATTTGTGTAGTTTTTTTAAATTTAATTATAAAGTATATATTATTTTAATGTTAATTTTATTAAATTTACATTTAATGATTAAAGTCTGTCTTATTTTATTTTTTAAAATTATATTTATAAACAATGAATAATAGTAATTTATTTTTTAATTTTTAAAGTGTAGGTATTTTCTTTCCAAATATGTATGATGTATTTATTTTTTATAATTTTTTAAATTTATAAAATTTTCCAAACCGAACTTTTTGCAAAATTCCAAACTTCCAAACTTTTTTCCCCTTTCGAACAACCGAAACTTTTTGAACATGGTAACTATGGTCATATGGACAACTTGCAAATGCTTCATCGAATGGCAAATGATAATAAAAAAATATTGGTATTGATTACTAGTGATAAATTGCGTGGGTTATGAAACATTAGGATGTAATTGTGTAATGCAAACTTCAAGTGTCTCTATCTTTAGAGTTAGGTTTTGTAAATGACTTTGCAAGTTATTTATGGATTGCTTTATAGTTGTTATGTCATGTGCATAAACGGTTGTACTTAGGATAGCTTTGCTCAAAGGTTGGATCTCATTGTTAATGATGGAGATAGCTTCACTATTAACTTCTAATATTTTTCATAGGCATAGGATTCAAACATGTTGTAATGTATATGTAATTCAAAAGTACAAACCCGAGTAGAGTCTAGGTAAGGAGGTCTTGTATTTATGATTTTGATGACTTTGTGGATCATCTTATAAATGTGATTAGGGTTTGCAAGAATAATTGTTTTGAAATGCTCGACAATGCAATCGATGAGTTTTTTGTGTTCCATTTGGTAATGAAAGCTGATATAAAAAATAAACAATGCACATTGAAAGGTATATGGTCTTTTATGGATGAGAAAAACCCAGAGTAAAAATCTGAAAATCAGATTTGAAAATAATAGACCCCACCTTAAGAAGAAGGGGGTTTGTAAACCCCTAGTTTGAGATGTAAGCAAGAGATCAAACCCTGTGAGATTGGGATAATGTAAGCACCTAAGGAGCAATTACGGTTTGGAAATGAGCACGCATATTAAGAATGCATAACTGAAGTAAGCCATGGAAGTAGGAGAAAAGAGGCTTTTAGAGGAAACCCTAGGTTGAATGTTCAAAAGAGTCAGGGTTCATTTATGTTTACCATAATTTTGGTTTTTATAGACAATATGAATAAACAAATTGCACTTAAGTAGATATAATCATACACAACTGAAATACAAAATTTAGACCTACTTAAGGTGGTCAAATATGGAAACAAGCCCAAGTGTCAAAAACTTAATCTGAAGCAATGCAATGAATTGACAAAGAGGTTAAGAAACATATGCACCTCAACTGTTATGTAAATCTAAGGCTGTATTTTGATTGTGTTGATTGTGTTTGACCTGCTCCTAAATTTCTAGAATTGCACTGTGATCTGAAATGATGTTTTAGCTATACAGGGTTGTCCTGTACATGCTCTGCTACAACAAACCTGACGTGTTGACCCTGTCTTTGTGGTGCTGATTTTGTCTCTGTGTCGTCATGGCCTATCTTTCTAGGGTTTTACAGTCTAGTATTTCGAGTGCTTGTGTCTTGTGTCTCCCTGATTATGATTGTACCTATACTTTGCAAATGTGCAGGGGAAAATATGTTGTATGACTAAATTTTTACTTTGGCCTAGTTTACACACTCCAAAACAAAATATTAATAATGGGGTTGAGTAACCACTGGAGCAGTGTTGCAAACTATGTATCATGCACATTTGCACATTCAGAATCAGACCTCCACATAGTTCTGTGGTGTGCGGATCTAGTCAAGATCCGGCCGGATTTGGTAACTATGGTTTCAACCTCCTCTTCCCTAGAAGTGCTCAATGCAACTACTAAATTCTATTTACCCTCCTTTGGCACAAGGGATTTTGTAGAGAGACCAAGATGAATAAGTGTCATAAGTGTGTAGTATTATGAAGCACAATTTGAATGAAGAAGCTTGGCCCTTGGTGCAACAAATGCTCTCTATTGATTCATGGATTCCTTATATTGTTTCAAATTTTTAATGGCTTGGAAAGACCTTGTACTTATAGGATAATTTAGGATGATTCATGTATACTAGCCGACTTTTGAAAATGCAAATGGGAAGGCTTAAGGCACAAGTTCAACGACAATGGGTAGAAGGACCCAAAAAGCTAAAAGGGACAAGCTTGTAGGGCTATGGTCTTGTCCAAGATGAGCCCGTACAACTACAGGTTTGTTTAAGAGACAAGTGGGATTAAGATCTCGAGGCATGGTTAGATAACAAGTGATAAGTGGTTCAAAAATATTAATGAATACCTTTAGGATAAGTATTGAGATGTTTTAAAAGCTTAGTGGACCAAATAAAGACTCATGTGGGGTTGAAACCATCCTAGAAATGGGCTAAAATGTACAAGTATGCCAAATAAGCTAGATTGGGAATAAAACACAAAATTAAGTAGTTTGTGCCAAATTTGGATGTTACTAGTATCTTTTGAGCAATTGGATGATTCTCTTGTTTTTGAGTTCCCTGTTGAGCAACCTAGAAGTGAAAGTGATATATCCAAGTTTTTAGCTAAATGGGCAAGATTAACACTTGAAGATAGAAGGCCTTATGAGATTGATGTACATGGGCCTAGGAAAACTCAAAAGTGTCAATTATGCTCTTATAGTTGCTGTTGCTAATGAACCTACTTGTTTTGTTGATTCTATAGACAAAAGATTGGAGAGATGCTATGCAAGCAGAGTGTGATGCAGTTATAAAAAATTGCACATGGACTTTGGTTGATTGTCCTCTTGCAGTAAATCTTTTTGTTGTAAATGGGTTTACAAGATTGAGTAAAATGTAGATGGTTCTTTGGGTAAATATAAAGGATGATTGGTCACTAAAGGATCCGCTCAACAAGAAGGAATACTATTAGAATGTTGATTGCTCGCATTGCACAAAAATGGTGGACACTATGTCAAACGGATATAAAAAGTGCTTTCTTGAATGGTGATTTGAGAAAAGAAGTTTACATGCAACAACCTCTAGATTTTGAAGTCAGCTGTGAAGAACACAAGGTTTGTCATTTAGTAAATGATTTATATGGCTTAAAACAAGCACCTTGAGCATTGTATGCAAAAATCAATGTTTTTCTTTATCAAATTGGGTTTGTACATAGTGTTTTAGATCATAGTTCGCATACTTGGACTCGAATTGGATTTGGTAGACCAAAATTTTTGTCACTTGGCAAATACTCGACAAAACTCGGCAACTTAAAAAAAATGCTCAAATTTATTTAAAAAACATAAATTTTATACAAATTATAGTTATTAAATGTGTCAAATGAGTCTATAAAATGTTGGGGAAGTCTTTTCTATTAGATTTGAATACAAATAGAGTAAAAAATCACATCATCATGCGAATACATTAGCCATTTGATAATTGTTAATGTTATAACTTATGAATTTAAGATGATTGACATCGAAAATAATCATCATAAATTGCATATCAATGCAAGTTACAAATTACAATAATTTACAATTTCGTTTTCCCCGTTCTAGTGAAAAATTGGGGAGACTGACAAGATCTAGTCCTCGCATTTTGTTGTGGCTCCTCAATCCGCCTAGAAGGTTGCACATGCGGCTCCACCTTGGTACTAGATGGCAGCGATGCCTCCTTTGCCTCATATTTGACATCATCTACAAGGATGTCATACAATCTAATCTCTTTTGCTTCTGCTGGACCACTACCTACACCCTTCATAGCTTGCCTCTTGAGATTAGAAATCTCGTCCTTTGTGAACAAGGGGGTTTCCTCATCGTGCACAGTCTCATCATTGTAAAGATCAATCCCATCCAAATTAATAGGTTTCTGTGATGTGTCCACCTTTTTTGTGCGAAGCCAAAGGTTGTATTGCATAAAAACTAGGTCATTGAGGCATCGTTGAGTCACCTTATTGTGCTTCTTCGTGTAAATGTCCTCAAACAAACTCCAGTTGCGCTTACATATAGAAGTGCTACAAGGTTGAGATAAAATTCAAAAGGTTAGCTTTTGAATGTTTGGGCTATTTCCACCCCAATCTTTGCACCAATAATCTGCAAACAAGATATTCAAAAGTTTGTTGGTAATTAATAATTGTATATTTGTAACTTGTAAAATATAAGTAAAGACTCCAATTTTTGTTACCCGGTGTCTGGGTGAATCTCCCTCAGATAGCTAGTGCCGAAGAAAAGAGCCTCCCCCTACTTTGCTTGTAATTCTACAACTCTAAAACAATGAGGTGTCGCACCTCAGCCTCAAGTATCATCTTCTCAATGCATGTTGAGTGCCCTCCATAACCTTCCCATTAATATTTGTGAAGCCATTGGAGGAGAAAAACTTGGGGTTGAGGTAGTACCTTACTACATGAATGGGTTGGTGGAGTTGATTGTTCCACCTCCAATCAATCATCTTCCAAATGGGATCAAATTTGTCTCTATCCCCCCTCTAATAGTTTTGGATGGCCTCTTTGTCCCTATCCATGCTCTCATAAATGTATCCCATTGGGTTTTGTTCTCTATCCACCAAGTGCAAAACCCTTACCAAAGGCTCTGACACCTTCAAAGTTACAAAAAAATTAAAATTACAAACTTACAATTAAAGTAACTTTTAAAAATTGAAAATAAATAAATTGACTTGAAATTTGAATTGAAGTTTGAAGTTACCTTGATGATCTTTGTAGCTATCTTCACAAAAGAATCATAAAAAACAATCTTTGCGGTCCTCTCTCCATCAACTTTCTTTGAATATGTTGAGTCTAGCCATGCTTGATTCACAAACATCTGCTTCAATGGTGTCAACAAATTACAAGTACTTTGCAACGTTACGAACTTAGTTACATACTTTGTGACATCTGCTTGCACAAGCTCTTTACCCTTAGTGTGATCTCTTATCAAGTTGAAAATCCAAGAGTGATTATAAATGTATTTTGTGATGTTTCTGGTATCTTCTACAACCGGTCTCACCCAATCAATTTTGCTTGTCTTTCAAAAGAAGGTTAAGGCAATGGGCCGCACAAGGGGTCCAAAAGAGTGATGGATGCCTCTCCTTAAATAGTCTCCTAACTGCCACATATGTTGTTGCATTATCAGTGACAACTTGCACAACATTCTCGATGCCCACCTCTAAGATAACCTCCTCCGACATCAAGCTCTAAGTTTTTGCATTCTTTGCTTTGTTAGAGGCGTCAATTGACTTCAAGAAAACCATCTCACCATTTGAAGCCATAAAAAAATTGATAAGGGTGCAGTTCCTTCTATACGTCCACCCATTTGAAAGAATGGTGCATCTGAACTTTTGCCATTGCTTCTTTTGTTCTTTCATAATTGACTTTGCATTTGCAATATTATTTTGGAGCAATCTCCCACTTAAGTTTTTTGGAGAGGGTGCCTTGTACCTTCTCCCTACAACTTTCAATGTTGTCACCAAATGCTCCTAGTACGGGCTCTTCGCCTCATTGAAGGGAAGGTTATTGTAATACTAAAAATTTGTACATGCTTTATTTACTTCGTAATGCATCTCCTTGTTCCACTCTGTACCTTGTAGTGAAGGTTTTAGCCCAAGCATGTTTCTAGGTACAAAAAAGCTATGTGACTAGGCTTTGCTCGAAGTGGATGAGGTGGATGTGCCTCGTATATGTGGATGACAACTAGAGCCCACATTCTCTGCCATATCTACCTCCGTTTTTGCTTCTGAGTTGGATTAATGGTTGCTGTTGTGGCTGCTTGTACCCTTGCCCTCTCTAGTTTTTTCTCATCCAACAATTCAAGCTCTGCTTGTAGCGCTTGTTTTGCCTCTTTCGTGGTAGTGGGACACAATGTGACGTCGTGACAATGATTGCATGTGATATGGTACTTGAGGTGATTGATGCCTTCATAAATCTTCTTTGAGTAGAATGTGCAAATCACAGTCCCTTGGGTTAGTCTAGTTATAGCATACTTCCAAGCAGCGGTATGATCTCTAGTGGGATGGCTTCCACTCACCTATGTTGACCTTGATGCAGAGCTGGATGCCATTGTATGCTAACTTGCAACATGTTCAAATACAAAAAAATTCAAAAACATTTTAAAAAAAACCTAAACCATAAAGTTGTAAACATTATGTACAAGAAAAAACCAACAATTTCTTTCATAAATTATAAAAATCTAGCATAAATCATGTTTAGAAATCTAATATTAACATTTAAGAAAGAATAAACATGCTTGAATAAAAAACGAACTAACCTGGAAATCGAAATTTCTCAAATCTACTCTACAAATTTTCTACAAACTCCCTCCAATTTGCTCAAAGGATGCTCAAATGTTGTGTGGGTGTTTGGGCTTAAAAAGAAGAAAATATAGTGTGGAAACCACACTTAAACCACATATAAATCATGTATGTAGTGCACAAAACATGTGGGTGAGTTCTACGCTCATACTTGTTGAGTACTTGCTGTGAGTTCTGGCGTAGAGCTCTCCAATACTCGCCCATATAAAACTCGCGAGTATATGTGGAAAAAACTCACCGTTATAAAAAAACTTGCGACTATTCACAGATTCGTAGAGTACTCGGTGAGTATGCATAGTATGGTTTAGATGATACTTCATGTTATAGGGTGCAAGGAAACAAAATTGTTATTATTGTTTTGTATGTTGATGATCTTCGTTTAATTGGAAATGATGAAAAACATAACAAAGAAGTTAAACAAGAGTTGAAAGACGGTTTTGAAATGACCGATCTTGGTCCTTTGCATAATCACTTAGGCATTAAGGTGAAACAAGAAGAAAATATGATTTTCATCTCACATAGCAAGTATACATTGAAGTGTTGAAGACATTCCAGATGAGTGAATGTAAGCCTTCATCAACACCTATGGAAGCTAATTCGAAGCTTTCAAAATATGTTAAAGAACCATTGGTAGATGCCATTAGGTATAGACAATCTATTGGAAGTTTGATTTAATTGATGACAACTAGACCAAATATTTCATTTGCAGTATGTGTACTTTCAAGGTTTATACAAAAAAGTCATGAAAGTCATTGGTTATTTGCAAAAAGATTTTTGAGATTTTTTCAAGGCACCAAAAGTTATGGTCTAGAATATCGAAGAGACAACTGCAAACTTTTTGGTATTCAGAGGCAAATTATGGGAACAATTATCTACCACAAGATATATGATGCATCTTGAATCAACAATTATAGCCTGGTGTTGCAAAAAGCATAACACAAATGGCCAATTCTTTAGCAGAATCAGAGTACATTGCTGCATGGGATTCTTCAAAAGAAATTGTCTACCTTTGAAGCATTATAGAGGAATTTAAGATTTACTTTTCTCAAATTGCCCCAACAAATCTTTGTATGGATAATCAAAGTGCTATCAAGATTTCAAAGAATCCAGTGTTTCATGCAAGGATCAAGCATATGGACATCAAATATCACTATCTCAGGATGTTGGTATCAAAGAAGGTAATCGAACCCAAGTATTGTCCCACAACAGAGCAAATTCCTGATATTTTCACCAAGCCCCTAGTTTGAATCAAGTTTGAAAAATTTAGAAAATTGCTTGCTGTATGTCACATATAAAACTTTGGATCATTTGGGGGAATGCTGGAATATTTTGATTCAAAGTAATTAATTACAAAGGGATTGTATTTAGTTTGGATTGTATGCTATCAAGTTTGGATAGTAGGTTATATGTTTAAACAAAATATGTTAGAAGTGTACTCCTAAGTTAGAGAATTTTCTATGCAGATTTATCAGATATGATTATTACAAATGGATTTTATAGGAGGCATGGAGGGAAGGACCCAACACACCTCCATTTGTGTTTGCTATAAGCAATTTGTTTTCTTAATCAATAAAACGCTTCTTGTCAGCTAGGGTCTGACGGAAGGTTGCCTAGTATGTAGTGATTTCTTGCTGCAAATTTTTCACTTGGAAGCTTTTGGTTGATCTCTATCTATCTCGTGCAACTCTGTGTCAGATATTCAGATATTGTAGGGAATATGGACTAGCTGCGTGGTACATTGATGCTGCTGGAATCTTTGATTTTATAGTTGTCAAAAAAACTTCGATGAGATATTTGGGTGAAAAATTTGTTTATTTTGTGCTCTAGCAAGGGTGACTTGAGGAATGTAATATTCCTAATCGGAATATTATACTAACATTTGGAATCTTTGGAAATCCGGTTAAGATAAATATAGATTTTATACTTGAAATAATAATTTAGATAATGAAATGAAATTACATTCAAAGTTTTTAGATCTCAAATAATATAATGTGAATCCTCAAGGGGTTCCGTCCTTGAGTTATTGTGATGACAAGGGTTTTCATCCTTGAAATCGGGTTACACTATTAAGGGGTTTCATCCTTAAGAGCAATTGTAAAGCATGATGCTTGTACAAGATTATATATTTTAATACATGATTGAATGATTCCTTACATACCAATGGCTGATTATCTATAGCTTCAAAGCCTTCCATCAAAAGATGTAACTCTTCCAAGGGTGGCGACCTTTCGTTAAAAGAATGTTGATTACCAATTAATTAATACTGTATTAATTATGGCTCCTCTTAAACAAGTAATGGTTGTTTTATTAATGATGTTTGATTTATTTTTGTCGCTTCTTCTTATGACAATTTGCAAGTTAATTATAGCGCTCTTCTTCAAAGGCTACGATTTCAATTTCCTTTACTGCTGGCTGCAATTCCTCTTTAAGCCCTGCGATTCCCATGACAAACTTGTGATTTTCTGATCGCTGGGTTGAGGATATTATAAACCTCCCTTCCTCAAATTGCTTGTCCTCAAGTAACTGTAAATTGAGATGTTCAAGAATTACCAGTCCTTCCCATGTGGCATCTTCGATTGGCAAATTCTACCAACGAACTAAATATTATTTGATAGCCTTTTCAATCTCATCTTTATAGATTCTAAGGTGGCGGTAAGGTGTGATTATTACCGGCTTGGTACCGGTTTCCAACTCAACAATACGCTGAAACCCTTTGTTTGGTGGCAACCCATATTGGATATTCTCATGAACCTTAGCATGTTTATCAATTTTGGGCTGAATGTCTTCATGGTGTATCTTTTGTTCTGATTATGTAGAGCTCACAAAACATTGTGCCGCCCATGAAACTTGGCCTTTCCTGAATGTCCTTTCCATCCTCTTGGCTGTAATCATTTGGGGGCCTCCATTAGCCATACCTTGAATAACTACTTTTCCATCTACTTTAAATTTTAATTCCATGGTTTGATAGTTTTGGTTAAATTCCCCCAAAGAATGTAGTCATTGAACACCTGGTACCAAATTTGTTTCACCAATGCCTACTACATAGAAATCATCGTTTATTTGATGTCTCTCCAGTGTGAGACGGAGTAGTGGAATTCTTCAAGTGCATGGAATGGTAAAACCATCAGCAACTGTTACCTTAAAACCTTGAATTTCTTCTTTTTTTAAACCCATATTTGTTACCAGTCCCTCATCAATGAAATTTTGGTCGGCCCCACTATCTATCAATACGGTGATTATTTGTCCTTGTAGATTCCCCCTTACTCTAAAGGGATGGTATCTTGGAGCCCTTGATAAAGTCACAAGGGTACTCTCCAATGTACATGAACTGTTTCCTCAACTTCAACTTCTTCATCGGGTCATCATCGAACACAACTTCTATGTAATGGACTTGCCCCTTTCCCAATCAACGGTGACCTGGTACCCAAGGCTCCTTACAAGTGAAGCATAAGTTTTTCCTCAGCTCATTTCTTGTTTCCGTCTCCTTACCTAATTTAGGCATATCTCTTGGTTGGAATCCTTCTGATTGAAATGGTCTTCTGTTTGGCCATATGGTGTTGTCTTGAAAGCATGTTCCGTAGCAGTCAACTATTGGCTATTCTTGGTTGTATAAATGGCACAATTTTATTTTTTTGGTGTTGATGTCTCCAAATTCAATGCCTTTTTGATTGCTTCTTGGAGGGAGGAAAGATTAAAGGCTTTGACTAAACCCTTGATTGGTTCAATCAATCCTTCTATGAACAATACTACAAGCCTCCTTTCAGTAATGTACGGAACCATCACGACGAGCCTTTGAAATTCAGCCACATAGTCTTCCACATTGTTACTTTGTTTTGATAGTGTCAATCCCCGAAAATGAATTTCGGGGTCAATTCTATCAAATCTTTCATTCAACTTCTTAGTAAATTTGTCATATGATTTAATGAGATCATGCCCTTGTGTAATCCACCCGTGATACCACCATTCATGAGTTGTTCCTTCAAGATGAAGGGTTGCAAATTTGATCGCTTCTTCCGTCATAGGTTGGAGAGATAAGTAGGTATCCGATTTTTGTATCCATGCTCGAGCTATGCATTTGTTAGAGACATCAAAAGTAGACAAAGTCAATTTTTCCAACGTATGTTGAAGATCTCTTTGAGTATTTTGGGGTCTATGCTCTGTTCTGGTACCATTTCGATTTATTTTCATTGCCGTGAAATTTGTGAGTGGTATTTTTCTCTGTATTTCATTTGAAAGGGTTCAATATTCTTCAAAACTAGATGCAATGTCCTCTCCCAATAAAGCTCGGGTTTCTTTTTCCATAATTGATTCTTCTCTTGAAATAAATTTAGGCTGAAAAGGTCTATTTGAAGAACTCATGGTTGTTTTTTGAGGGATTTGATTATTGCTAGTATTGGAATGACTATTTTCACCATTTTGATATCTATGATTTGTCATAGATTGCATTGTCAGAGCTAATTGAGTCATTGTATTGGTCAAGTGTTCTTGTCCTTGAATAAGCCTATCAATCCGTTCATCATCTCGGTTCTTCTCTCCCATATTTGCCCTTTCTTCTCCCTTTTCGGTTTCTTCCCTTTGCTGATCGGAACCCTTGTTTTTATTTCTCAAATAATAGTGGATCTCTTTATCGTCACCTTGCATGAAGTTTTCCCCATAGGTTGGCAGGGCAAAAGCTCTGATACCATTGTAATATTCCTAATCAGAATATTATACTAACATTTGAAATCCTTGGAAATCCGTTTAAGATAAATATAGATTTTATACTTGAAATAATAATTTAGATAATAAAATGAAATTACATTCAGAGTTTTCAGATCTCAAATGATATAATGTGAATCCTCAAGGGGTTTCCTTGAGTTATTGTGATGACAAGGGTTTTCGTCCTTGAAATCAGATTACACAATTAATGGGTTTCGTCCTTAAGAGCAATTGTAAAGCATGATGCTTGTACAAGGTTATATATTTGAATACATGATTGAATGATTCCTTCCATACCAATGGCTGATTATTTATAGTTTCAAAGCCTTCCATCAAAAGATGTAACTCTTCCAAGGGTGGCGACCTTTCGTTAAAAGAATGCTGATTACCAATTAATTAAATAATAATTAATTAATATTGTATTAATTATGGCTCCTCTTAAACAAGTAACGACTGCTGGTTTATTTTTGGTGCTTCCTCTTATGGTGATTTGCAAGTCAATTATAGCACTCTTCTTCAAAGGCTACGATTTCAATTTCCTGTACTGCTGGCTGCAATTCCTCTTTAATACATGCGATTCCCATGACAGACTTGCAATTTTCTGATCGCTGGGTTGAGGATATTACAAGGAACAACCAAGAATTTTAATTCCAAAGAAGATGGTGAGTAGCCAACTGTATTTATAAATATGGCACTGGTTCCAAAGGGTATATCTCACATTGTCACCAGTTATCTTCTGCTATTATATCATCGAGAGTTCAGCCTACCAGAGTGAAGGTGATTACTTATTTTCTGCTCTCTTTGAGGAAGAAAACCCTGCTCAAAATTGGTAACGTCTCTAGTGTTTATAACTTAGAAGCCTTGGTATGTACTGGTGAATTAGCTTGAAGTAGGCTGATTTATGTGATTGGTTTTTGACCTCATAATTCATTGTTGAAAATTGCATGACACATAGATAGTGCTTCATATATTTCCTTGTTCAATAAATGTGGAATGTTTATAGTTGGTTTGTTGGGTGAATATTTTGTCGACCAGCTAACTGGCGTTCAAAATAGTTCCTATCACCACAGCATAGGGAGATTGGTCGTCTAGATGTGTAGGTTTACTGTATCACAAGGGGACAAATCTCTCCTCTCATAAAGGGGAGGTTCCCTATTAAATATGCGGAGCTATATACAATATAAATAAGCAGAAAGTAAGACACAGGGGTGGGACAAACCATCCATCTCTCTTCTTTCAGAGATGATGCACACAGACAAAGGAGAAAATCCTGGCTATAAACGCTGAAGGCACTTCTCTTCTTTTAGAAGTGTCCTTACAGGAAACAGCAGGAGTTTCTTTCAGGTAGTGAAGTAACCAGTGATCAAAAGAATGTAGGAACAACAGGATGAAACAGAGCTCAAAGTCTCCACCTCAACTGCCCAAAGAGTATATCACAAAGGATAATGGGGGCACAAAGTCGCCCCAAAATCCTCAACACAAAAAGGAAAGAAAAACACAGACTGAAATCAATTGTGAAAGCACAAAGTCTTCTCACAGTTGGTTTTAGGCACTTCTTTGTTACCTTCACTAATTCTGCGCACCAAATTAAATGAATAAGGACACCTTCAAATGACACAAGTCAGAATAGCACAAAGTCTGTGAAAAACCTGCTTTCTCATTCAAATAACAATGGAAATGAAATTACAATCTGAGCTCAAAGTCTCAGTCTTCTTCTTTCAAAATGGACAGAGTTTCGCTCTTGTAAAAAATGAGAAGTCTCTCGTGTAACAACTAAGAGATTACAATGTATAGCGCTCCAAGAAAGACTTGGGCGCTTGTTTTCCATAGAACGGCCCATGCTGTGCATTCAAAGCCTTGAATGCATTTTCAGGTTTGTCAAAGGACTGCGTTGAAAACAGGGCAGCTGTCTTAATTATTTTATGCCATATGTCTTCTCCTGAGTCTGGATCATCTGGTCTGTCCCCTCTGACGTCTGCGCAGCTATCCATTCGTCTTTACTTCATGGAAGAAAACAGGCCGCGTCCTTGGTTTGGTGCGCTCAAAAGTCTACTCGATCCACTGTTTCACCTACTGGAAATCACTCCTGCGCAGACATTTCGGGCTTTTCCCTCTTTTTTCTTTTGTCTTTTCCTGCTTTGTCTCTTCCTGCTTTTGTCTTTTCCAGCTTTGTCTCCTCCTGCTTCGATTTGAGCTATCGGGCTATCTTTCTAGCGAGTCGCTTAGTTCTTCCTTCAAGTTCTGCGCTTTATTTGAATTTCAACGTATATTCCCTTGCCTTAAATTTGACGTCTGCGGGGACGTCATTGGTTGACTGTTGCTTGAACCATGTTGAACTTTGAACCCGTTAAACCTTTTGGTTCAACGGTTCAATGGTTCATCCGTTGAAGCCCCTTTTTGTCTAAGTCCGTGGAAGTTCCTTTCTTCGTCTTTGTTCGGGCTTTTTCCGTCGGGCAAAAAGCTCGAAAGAATTCCTTTGGACAAAAAGTCCGAAGGAAAGCTTCTACGACTTAGCCATTTGTTCTTCTTTGTTTCTTTGGACTTTTCTCCAGGGGAATTCCTTCAGACAAAAAGTCTAAAGGAACTTTGCCTTGACATTTTTCCGAGAAAATCTTCTCGAGAGAATTCTTTCGGCCCCTTGGACTTAGTCATTTCCATCGGACAAAAAGTCCGAAAGAATTGTTCCTTTTGGGCCTTTGAACAAATCGAAGGAATTCTGTCTTTTCTTTGACCTTCGAACCAATGCTGCCTGCCCTCTGCAAGGGCACTTGCCTTTTTCGCTTTGGGGCAGCCCCTTGAACTTTTCGATTGAACCAACCAATTGAACCAACTTGGTCGTTGAACCCATTGAACCTTTGAACCAAAGTGGTTCAAAGTTCAATGGTTCAAGCCTAAGTCCTTTATCATTTGCCGATTGAAATCCTTTGATTGAACCGAGGCGCTGAACCAATTCTGGAAACGACTAAGTGATAAAAGCTTGTTCTTTTGACTGAACTTGCTTGCAGAAGCTTTTTTTTTAAACTGTAGAACCTGTGAATCCCCTTTACGAAAAAAGCTTAAAAATGAGGAATTTGAAAGCTCGGAACAAATTTGAGAAGGGGAGAGAGAAATTTTGGTTTGTAGGTTGTCCCAAAAATGAGTGGCATTTTTCGAGGACAACAGCTGGCTCCAGTTGGGGAACTACTTTCAGTTGGAAACTCGAAACACAGCTAAGGGGAGTAGAAACCAGAATCTCCAATGCCTTGAAGTGTGCCATTGGGCTATGGAGTCGCGCTACCCAAGAAGAAAGGTTCAAAAACGAAAACGAAACGAACAAAACAAATCAAAAGACTATACAAATATACATATGTACAGGGGGACTCATCCGATACTTCAAGAGTTGAAGTGCTTCAGATGTTGCCCATTGTGAGGCAGAGAGAAGAGAGTGCCATCTTGATACTTCAACAGGAAACTGTTTTTACCGTTGAGCTGATGAATAGTAAAAGGGCCCCTCCACAGGGAATCAAAATTTCCATGCATCCCCTTTGATTCTCTCCTCTTGTCCCTCAGCAGGACTTGATCTCCAATCTCGAAATCACGATTCTTTGCTTTCTGGTCGAAGAGCTTCTTCACCAGACTTTGATGGGCGGCAATCTTGTCCACCACTGCAGTTCTCTGCTCATTTAGCTCGGCAAGGCACATGATCCTCCTCTCAGGTGAGCTCTCATACGTTTGATCTTCAATTGCCTTGGCCAATTTCAATGCTGGCAATTCCAAGGTGATTGGTATCTCAGCATTGACACCATACAGAAGTTGGAAGGGAGACATACCAATTGCTCTCTTTGGTGTAATTTTGTCTGCCCATAGAACATCAACCAACGCCTTATGCCAAGTTCTTTGGTTGTCATCCACCAGCTTCTTGATGATAGTCACCAAATTTTTATTCCTTTACTCGACGTGTCTATTCCCTTGTGGAAAGTAATCAGAGGAGTGAGAGAGTGTAATTCCATAGCGGAAGCAGAATTGAGTAATCTCCTGAGAAGTGAAACAGGCCGCATTGTCAGTGACAATTTTGACTAAGACCCCAAACCTGGACATGTTCTCTTTGAGGAAATTGCATACTACTTCAGAAGTAGCATGTTTAGTTGGAACCGCTTCCACCCATTTAGTGAAGTAGTCTGTTGCTGTAAGGACATAATCATGTCCAGCACTTGACGGTGGGTTTACAGCACCAATAAAGTCAATTCCCCATTGCTGGAAAGGCTCCTCAATGACCACTGGTTCGAGAGGCAGAGCAGCTAGCTTGGGCCTTCCAACGAACTGCTGGCACAGTTGACATCCCCTGACCCACTTGTATGCATCTTGGAAGAGAGTCAGCCAATAGTACCTGGCTCGTAAGATCTTATGGGCAGTTACAGGGGCAGAAAAATGTCTTCCACAGGCCGAATTGTGGAAAGACTTCAGAAGGCGGCTTTGCTGCTCCTTGTCCACACAACGAAGGAACGTTCCATCAAGACTTCTCTTGTACAGGCCGTTGTCCCAGAGGACAAAATTAGCAGCTTTCAGCTTGATGGTTCTCCTTTCTTTATGAGATAGGTTTGCAGGACATTCACCATAAGTGAGGAAATGAACAATACTTGAGTACCACTCATTTGTGGTGGAGACAAAGAGGACTGTTGGTGTGTCATCCTCATCCACTTCTGGTTTTTCATGCTCTGTTCCTATTGGCTTGTTATCAGCAATTAGTTGGCATAGCTCCTTTCCCCGTACCAGCTTTGTTGGCTTGATGATCAGATCGAACTCCTAGATCTTTGCAACTCAATTGCCTCTTTTCGTTCCAAACTCCTGCTGAGTCAGTATAGATTTCACTGTGGTGTCAGGGACCAAGGCAGTAACTCGAGAATTGAGGATGTAGAAATGAAAATGTTTCACGGCCTTCACCACTGCGTAAGTGTGCTCCATATTTGAGTACTTCAGCTCATGAGCTTTGAGAGGGCAGCTCATGAAGGAAACGGGAGATTCCGTGCCTTTATTCTGTTGAACCAGAATTGCTGAAAGCATATGTTCTGAAGCATAGCTATAAATGGTGAATTCTTTGCTATAGTCTGAACAAGCTAGAATTGGAGCATAGGCAATGGCAGTCTTGATATCTTCAAAAGTTGACTTGCCTTCTTCAGTCCAGCTGAATGTGGCCTTTCCTTTCATCATGTTTACAATGTGCCTAGTCTTCTCGGCAAATTCGGAGCTAAATCTCCGTAAGAAATTCACCTTTTCAAAGAAAGAATGAACATCAGTCTTGCTTGTGGGCAAGGAAAGTTCTTGGATAGACTTGACTTTATTTGAGTCAATCTTTATGCCTCTTTTGGACACGTGTCCAAGAAGTTTCCCCTCTGTTACTCCAAAAACTGGCTTCTTGGGGTTTAAGGAAATGCTATTTTGGCGGCAGCGTTCCAGCACTTGCTGCAAATGGTTCACATGATCTGGGCGATGCTTAGAGAAGACAGTCAAGTCATCAAGATAAACTACGATGAATTTACCCATCTCATCTTTGAAGGCAAGGTCCATTGCTCTTTGGAAGGTGGCGCCAGCATTTATCAAACCAAAAGGCATCTTTTTATACGCAAATGTGCCCCAAGGTGTGGTGAAAGCAGTCTTATGCTGGTCTGCTTCACCAATTTTGACCTGATTATATCCTAAGAAGCCATCTAGCATTGATAACATCTCCGCCCATGTCACTGTCTGCAGCACTTGATCCATGATTGGCAAAGGATAATTATCCTTCAAAGATGCCTGATTCAAATTCTTAAAATTCACACAAAGACGAATTTCACCATTTTTCTTTCTTACAGGCACTATATTGGCAATCCATGTGGAATGATGGATTGGGAAGATTATCCTGGCATTTAACATTTTTTGTATCTCAGATAAAATAGTACTTGATATTTTCGGATTATAATCCCTGGTCTTTTGCCTTTAAGGTGTTGAATCAGCCTTGAGAGGGATGTTGTGTTGGATTTCGTCAAGCCGAAGTGATTTCAGGTCAGCGTATGAATACGCTAGGACATCCATGTATTCCTTGAGCAAAGAGGTGAACTTGGAACGCTCTGCAGGAGTACAACATTTTCCAATGTTCACCATCTTGGGGTCTTCCTTGGTTCCCAGATTTACTTGATCAAACTCCTGAGATGAGCTTGAATCCATTGGCTGCTGTCTAATGAATCTATCATGCTTATCAAACAACTTTTCAAAGAAAACCAGGGCTTTAGGGATCTTATTCCCTTTCAGTTGCAAGAACTCCTCACCTGTGTCTGCATTTGATTCAGGAGCTGTTTCATATTTCTGAGGTTCACTGCCTTCAAAATGCAGCCGTTCAAAGTTGTCTTTTTGCTCCAGAAAGGCAATGATTTCCTTGTCATTGTTAAATCCTTGTCAATGACTGGCATTGTCAAGTACACTTGGCCGAAAGACCAGCTCAATCATGTACTTGTCTTCTTTGAAATCTGGGTGGGGGACCAAGAGAGTAGCTGAAACAGCCAATGCATCCGCCCGGTCATTGAATTCTCTGGGAACTGCAGAGATGCTGAAAGCATCAAAGTCTTCAAGCTGGTCCCAGACTAGATTGCGGTAATGACACAATCTTTCATTCTTGGTTTGATACAGGGTTCTCACCTGACAAACCAATAGTTCGGCATCTCCTTTAGCATGAAGGAGCTTGATGCCTTTGTCTCGAGCGGCTCTCAATCCAAACAGCAGAGACTCATATTTAGCTGTGTTATTTGTGTTGCTGAACTGCAATTTATAAGATGAGGAAAAAATATCTCATTGAGGAGATATTAACACTACCTTGGCTCCTGAACCAGTGGAAGAGTAGCTGCTATCAAATTCAAGAATCCATACCTCATTTGACCCTGATTTCCTTTCGAATTCTTCTTCATCCAGGGGTGGGAAAACTTCCACACTTGCCTTGTGCTCAGCCAATTCCTCTGCTATTCTAGCTGACTGCAATTTCGCGCTGTCATCTGCAGGAGCTTCATCAGATGTCTCATGAACTCCATCCGTGTATAGAAAGTAGTTACCCATGCCTAAAGACTCAAACAGAATTTGAGCATCAGGTGCTGAGGTCTGGGTAACAACATATTTCGCTTCCTTCTCAGGGAGCAGCCTCTTCATAACACCTTTGACTGGAATCTTTGCCTCTGATAAATTCATGCTTAATTCACCACCAACATCCCTACAGAAATTTCGCCCGAGAAGGATGCCATATGATGCTGGGACGTCTGCTACCAAGACAGTCATCTTGATTCTTTTGTCAGGAAATGCAGCAAACGCAAATTGGGCATCTTTAAATTGTCCCAGCAAAGGCACTTGCTTGTTTTCCATGGAGAAGCATCTACCAAAAGTTCTGGTCGATGTGAGATCAAGGGATTCGGCTACTTTAACAGGGATGACATTGTCTGAAGCTCCAGAATCAATGATGCAATTATTCAGCTGATGTCCATTTATCAGCAATGAGACATAAAAAGGTTCAGTCTTGCTAGGAGCAGCAGGGGGAGTGGTGACAAGGTTGTTCCTGGTGGGTGCGTTCCTGGCAGCATCATGCGTCATTTTGAGAATCGCTCGCTCAACAGGGATGTTCTAGTTTTTAATACATTGAACCAGTTTGTCTAATTGCTCGGGATGAGACTACAGAAACTCAAATTCAGACATTTGAATTTTGGTTCTCTTGATATGGTCAACGATATCAAATGTCTGGAATGAGCTAGGAATAGAGGATGGGAGTTCATCTTTTTGATTTTTGAAAGGGGGAGGACTGGACTGTGAAATTGAAGTGGAAGGCGTAGGGGCATTTGGGGTATTTACCTTTTTTGAAATCACCGGGTCCTTTGGCTGGGAAAGAAAAGTGGATCCCCGCTTGGCAATTGAAACTGTTGGTTGAGGTCGCTCCCCTGCTTTCTCCTTAGCAGCTTGTTGCGCTGATTGATTCCTGGACCGGGTGAATACAGCATATGACCCTTCAGCTGCATTGCCTTCACGCCTGGGTTCATCCTGATAGTTCAGGAAACCAATATGGGAGTCCCCAGTTAATTCTTCTTCTTCCTCAGTGAAGAGATTAGCATCATCTTCGGGATTTAACTCGGGCTGGAATGAGAAATCCGCTTCAACTTCTAGATATCCGACTACTGAGTTGTTTGGAGGCCCTTCAAGGGCGAGGTTCCTCTGTGGAGGGGGAAGGCGATTTTGCTGTCCCTGATTCCTGGCAGCATTGCCTTGGTACGCCTGATTCTGAAATGTCCTCCTGGGCATATCTCTGTATGCAGGAGTAGATGACATTCCTTGCGCCATTTGCTCTCTGAGAGCTAGCATTTCATTTGTTAGCTTTTGTACCATCGGGTCAGTGGTGACTGTAGGTGAATACTCAGAAGATGAAGAGGATTTACCTTTATTAGGGTCTCTCCTTATCTTTCCTGCCAAGATAAGGTCATCCTCTACTTCAGTAGCCAAGTTCTGAGCAACAGCAAGGTCTAGGTGTCTGGCCCGTCTTAGCAAAAAACCTACTTCAGGTAATTGTGAATTGATGAAGCATTTGAGGTTCTGAGGCGTCGGCTGGGCGACCGTGGGAATTATGTGCCTCAACTTGTCGAACCTGGCAATAAAATCCCTCATAGGCTCATGAGGCTCTTTCTTCATCTGAGTGAGCTGGGCCAGCAAGGCATGTGCATCTTCTGCAGGCTTGAATCTGGCTTCAAATTTGTTTTTCAGGGTGTCCCAGTCAGTCACTGATCCAGTCTGCAAGTGGTAGAATTAGTCTGCAGTAGCGCCTTGTAGTGTTTCTACGAACAGCCTGACCGCTATATCTTTGAATTCCACACCTATGACACCGCAGGCTATGCTGAAAGCTGCAATGTGTTCATCAGGATGAACCTTCCCATCACCGAAGAATTTGGAGAAATTCTTCCTTGAACTGCGTGGAAGCTCATGCAGAGGTTGAGTCAAATTCAGTGGACCGAAAGAATTACCCTAGGGGCCTTGAGCCATGATTTGATTATGCAAAAGTGGGATCACTAATCCAGGTGGAGCTTGGATAGGTAAAGCTCGGCCAGCAGCAGAAAAAAAAGCTCTGCTTTGTGTTGGTGGCCTGGTAGGGCTAGGAGGAAGGCTCCTAGTTCGTCTAAGGTGAGGTTGTGGAGGAAACAACTCGAAATTACTCTGCTGCACCAACTCAAAAGCAGGGTCAACAACACCTTGGGATTTCTGGCCTCTGGTATAACGTGGAGTTGCCAGATTGCAAAACAAAAAATGAAAAAGAGCAGGATCTGTTTCAGCTTGAAGTTTGAGACTTCAAACTGCGCGCTCTTCCCCAGCGGAGTCGCCAAAAACTGTTGGGTGAATATTTTGTCGACCAGCTAACTGGCGTTCAAAATAGTTCCTATCACCACAGTATAGGGAGATTGGTCGTCCAGATGTGCAGGTTTACTGCATCACAAGGGGACAAATCTCTCCTCTCATCAAGGGGAGGTTCCCTATTAAATATGCGGAGCTATATACAATATAAATAAGCAGAAAGTAAGACACAGGGGTGGGACAAACCACCCATCTCTCTTCTTTCAGAGATGATGCACACAGACAAAGGAGAAAATCCTGGCTATAAACGCTGAAGGCACTTCTCTTCTTTTAGAAGTGTCCTTACAGGAAACAGCAGGAGTTTCTTTCTGGTAGTGAAGTAACCAATGATCAAAAGAATTTAGGAACAACAGGATGAAACAGAGCTCAAAGTCTCCACCTCAACTGCCCAAAGAATATATCACAAAGGATAATGGGGGCACAAAGTCGCCCCAGAATCCTCAACACAAAAAAGTAAGGAAAACACAGACTGAAATCAATTGTGAAAGCACAAAGTCTTCTCACAGTTGGTTTTAGGCACTTCTTTGTTACCTTCACTAATTCTGCGCACCAAATTAAATGAATAAGGACACCTTCAAATGACACAAGTCAGAATAGCACAAAGTCTGTGAAAAACCTGCTTTCTCATTCAAATAACAATGGAAATGAAATTACAATCTGAGCTCAAAGTCTCAGTCTTCTTCTTTCAAAATGGACAGAGTTTCGCTCTTGTAAAAAATGAGAAGTCTCTCGTGTAACAACTAAGAGATTACAATATATAGCGCTCCAAGAAAGACTTGGGCGCTTGTTTTCCATAGAACGGCCCATGCTGTGCATTCAAAGCCTGGAATGCATTTTCAGGTTTGTCAAAGGACTGCGTTGAAAATAGGGCAGCTGTCTTAACTATTTTATCCCATATGTCTTCTCCTGAGTCTGGATCATCTGGTCTGTCCCCTCTGACGTCTGCGTAGCTATCCATTCGTCTTTACTTCATGGAAGAAAACAAGCCGCGTCCTTGGTTTGGTGCACTCAGAAGTCTACTCGATCCACTGTTTCACCTAGTGGAAATCACTCCTGCGCAGACATTTCGGGCTTTTCCCTCTTTTTGCTTGTCTTTTCCTGCTTTGTCTCTTCCCGCTTTCGTCTTTTCCAGCTTTGTCTCCTCCTGCTTCGATTTGAGCTATCGGGCTATCTTTCTAGCGAGTCGCTTGGTTCTTCCTTCAAGTTCTGCGCTTTATTTGAATTTCAACGGATATTCCCTTGCCTTAAATTTGATGTCTGCGGAGATGTCATTGGTTGACTGTTGCTTGAAACATGTTGAACTTTGAACCCGTTGAACCTTTAACCCGTTGAACTTTTTGGTTCAATGGTTCATTCGTTGAAGCCCCTTTTTGTCTAAGTCTGTGGAAGTTCCTTTCTGTGTCTTTGTTCGGGCTTTTTTCGTCTAGCAAAAAGCCTGAAAGAATTCCTTCGGACAAAAAGTCCGAAGGAAAGCTTCTGCGACTTAGCCGTTTGTTCTTCTTTGTTTCTTCGGACTTTTCTCCGGGTGAATTCTTTAGGACAAAAAGTCCGAAGGAACTTTGCCTTGACATTTTTCCGAGAAAATCTTCCCGAGAGAATTCTTTTGGCCTCTTGGACTTAGTCGTTTCCATCGGGCAAAAAGTCCGAAAGAATTGTTCCTTTTGGGCCTTTGAACAAATCGAAGGAATTCTGTCTTTTCTTTGACCTTCGAACCAATGCTGCCTGCCCTCCGCAAGGGCACTTGCCTTTTTCGCTTTGGGGCAGCCCCTTGAACTTTTTGATTGAACCAACCGATTGAACCAACTTGGTCGTTGAACCCATTGAACCTTTGAACCAAAGTGGTTCAAAGTTCAATGGTTCAAGCCTGAGTCCTTTATCATTTGCCGATTGAAATCCTTTGATTGAATTGAGGCGCTGAACCAATCCTGGAAACGACTAAGTGTTAAAAGCTTGTTCTTTTGACTGAACTTGCCTGCAGAAGCTTTTTTTTTTAAACTGTAGAACCTGTGAATCCCCTTTACGGAAAAAGCTTAAAAATGAGGAATTTGAAAGCTAGGAACAAATTTGAGAAGGGGAGAGAGAAATTTTGGTCTGTAGGTTGTCCCAAAAATGAGTGGCATTTTTCGGGGACAACAGGTTTTAACCATAAAACACACGCATATGGATGGATGGCAACTGGAGTTACTGGACCTTAATAGGTGACACCTAAAAGATGAATTATGGAAACTGGATGTCTGGTGAAACGATGCCTGTAAATATGCTATAACACATACAAAAATGTCACAAACACATATGTATAGATAAAGACTCCTTGTAATGATGATTGAGATTAAAAATAGGCATCGTTTATGTGCGTACACATTTGGGGCATGCACATACATAGGAATGTGGCTTCTTTATTATGTATGCATGCTTGGAGGTATAAGGAGTTACACATTCAACTGGAAAACTAACGGTAAGGGACAAATCTGCAACATCACAATAAAATATTAAAGAATCTAGACTTTATTCTTCTTGCCCAAGCATTGACTTCATTCTTTGTTCCTCTAAAGATGGATCCAGTCACGAGATCCAAAACATCAGACAAAAACCTTTTGGCAAATGAATCCAGAAGAATATTATTCATTATTACTCTCTTAAAAAATCAAACGGAAGACTAAAAAGTCTACAACATTTGCCATGAACCCTGTTATATTTGTTAACCATTAATGTAAGGGGGATCAGAGACACTAAGTTATGTCGTGCTCGTCGAAAATGGAGTTTGTGGAACCGTGGGCGAGCTATTACTGGGCCTATGAACTAGTTTTGCCTTATTAGTGGTGTTGACCATATGTTGAGGGTTTTCATATGGGACATTTGTGACGGTCATAATTGCTTCCCTAAAGGTGTGGGTTTATGGAATCAAAACGATAAGCTTAAGTGTTACATAGTTGGAGAGTGTGAATAGGATTGCACACAAGCTGATTCTCTCTCAGAAATGATTTTTATTTGGTAGATGTGTATTCTTAGTGCGAAATATTGATCCGTAACAAGCATGGAAGTATTATCCTGAAAGCTCTTTCACTATATAAAACTTGTCTCAAAACTTCCATCACTGAAACATAGTATCTCTGAAAGCAACAACAGCAGAGACAGAGCCTGTACAGTGTGCAAACTACCTTCAAACATATAACCTCAACTATCCATAAACCTTTGGTTACCCATATACAAAACGATGATTTGATAAAATTTGAAGAGAATCCAAATGCAAAATGACCCAACATTGTGAAAGGGTCTATAGCAATGGCCCATAGTCTTTAGGCCTCAAGGGAACAGCAGCAATCAAATGATGGAAATACTACTGTGAGTTTGTCAGTTGTGACATTAAAACTGAGCCAGTTTAACAGAAATAAAGAGGCATTATACCTTATGCAAAAATGTCCTCCGAGAATGGAACTGCAATGTGAGAATCCTCCCTCTAATTAATTATTAATATTACAAGATTTGTTTGTGGCTAGATTTATTGACTTGGTAGATTCATATATACTAAAAAAATAGTTAGTTAATTAGAACTCTAAAAATGATCCTTTGTCACGACAAAAAAAAAAAGGCAGAAAACATTAGATTTTGTCTTTCGATTTCAAACATGCTAAATCAAGTAGCAGCTAAAACAACATATCAATAGATGAGCACTTACAATGACTTCTATTTCTTATATTGTTCCAATAGAAGCAATTACTATCCAGTACGAGCGATCTAGACCAGCTTTCCTTGTTTACTCCACTTTGCAATAGGTGATAACATGATGCATACTCTGCTATACACTATTTCTCAAATATGTAGCTTCCAAACGGTTTTTACATTTTTACAAGTACTATAGGGACATTAATAATGTGCCTCAAATGAAATTATTCCATAGGCTTTTTTGTTTTCTGGGTTGTCTTATGAATAAAAATCAAGTGATAATAGGGAGAACATATGTTTTTATTCCTTATTTCAGGATCTTTGGATTTGCAGATTTTCTGATACTATTCTTCACAGAAGCTGTCTTCTACAGTGGAGTTGCTGTTTTTATACAACTTACTGATTATGTACAGAAACCCTTTTTGAAGTTCACTTCAAAGGAATGGAGCTTAGTTAACAGACTATTTCGGCACAGGGTCCCTTCATTTTCCAACTTATTGCTTAATGTAGTTATGCCTCTTGTTTGCATGGCTATGCTATGGCAATGGACGGGACCAGCAGTATGTGCTGTACTGGCACCATATCTTGTTGGCCTAATAATTCAGTTTGCATTTGAGTGGGTTGTTGCACATAAAAGGACATCTGCGTGGCCTGTTGTACCCATTATTTTTGAGGTATCCTTGCTTTACCCTTTCTCTGTAACTAATCGTTATCCTTGTTTTAGCCTTATTCTGTTATTATTTATCAATATGCGAGGGAAATGTTCTTGAGAAAAGTAAATATAGATGGAAAATTCTCTCAAAATATTTCTTGGATTGCTTAACAGGATTCTTTCTAAGAATTCTTACTCAAGCAAGAAAATAGTGTTGACAACGGCATGATCTTAGTTATGATTTATGCAATGTAGACAATGACCATCATCAAAGATATGATTTATGCACAAAAGTATGCAAATCTACTGCTAGGCCTTATCAGAAAATTCTTTTGATTCACTAAAATTGCAACTTTGAAGCATTTAAATTTGGCATATCTAGTGACAATATATGTCAATTTTAAAATATTCAGAAATACACATATTTAAGGACTTTCTCCTGATGGATCACCAGTATGGATAAAGGCATCCCAGAATTATTGTTCCTGTGCTGAAATTAAACTATGTATAGCAATTTGATGAGTGTTGCTCCAACTCTTTTTCCCACGAAGACATGCATTCTGTTGGATGGATTTTAATCAACCAATGGAGTATGTGAGGATCCCCTTTTTCTCCTTAAATATTTACTCCATATGAGAATCTACTGGCATATCCATCTTAGCCACATGTCCTCTCAAGTGTTGACTGTTAACATCATATGCCTTGTTCAATCCTATTAATTTCTTATGCTATTCCCAACATATCTGATTGGTTATATTCCCCCAACATGCTTCTGTCTTTACACATCATGTTGTCAAATATAAATAATTTATTTTGAATTTTGGAAACACTGCCTAATAAATTACTTGAAGCACCTAGATTGACATGAGGATGTATTGAGCATTTCACTTGGATTACCAAGAGTCGCAACCATTTACTATAAAAAGCTACACTATGAAAAAAACTAATATTGCAGAATTATAAATACATACCATGAACATAGCACAAGAACATGAGATTATTACAACTCCATTGCATAAGGTAGTGTACAATACAATGCTCGGTACAGGGAGGCCCTGTCACATCTGTGCCATAACTCGGACATTCAACATGCTATTTATAAGATGAGACCAAATGGTTATCGGTTAAAAGTTAAAACACAACCATCGACTCAACTGTTCTTAACTAAAGGCTCATTAATACCATACCTAAAGTTGGCAAGAGAATAATAAACAACATAACAAATTTGGTTTCTGAAAAAATGATTTTATTAATCTCAACGGTCTACATTTATCCCCCTTTTAAAAAAAGTCAGAAACCCGCTACATTTTCAAATGATGCTCCTGTTGACAATTTTTCCCTGAAGGAAAGAACAGATTTATTCAAGTAGTTGAAGGGGCAAAATTCTAATGGGTTTGAATCCTTTGGACTTTTTTCCGAAGGGTCACTAGCTGAAGATAAAATTGCTTCGGCCTATTGGTTTGAATGAAATGGCACTTGTTTAAAGCCCAAAAGATCACAAGGAGCGGAGGACTGCAACTTTCCCATAGGGTCAAAACTTCCAAGGATGCTGAAGGGTTCATTCATTTGCCGAAGGGTCATTTTATCGGCCAAGAGACCAATTGCATTTTTTCTGAAGAAAAACAGAAGTAAGAGGCTGAAAGAAAGAGTCCATTACAAGAATCCCGAAGGGCATGGTACCCTTCGGAAGGGTCATTTTCAACAATTCGGAAGGGCACCTACCCTCCGGGAAGGTGCGGGAACAGATTCAGAACCTTTTCAAAACACCTGGGTGCCCTCCAATTTTTCCGAAGGGCATAGAGGGAGAGCGACTAGCCCTTGCGGAGAGCACTTGGTCGGCGACAGAACCGAAGCAGATTTCCCGAAGGGCACTTTTCGTTGGCCGAAGGCAAAAGTCCAAAGGAATTCGGAGTGGAAACAAGGAAAGAGGCCCGTGCAAAAAGCCGACGGCAAAAATCCAAAGGGCTTGGCGGGAAAGTTGAAACGAAAGCAAAGCAGAAGGAAACCTTCGGGTTTTTGTCTGAAGGAATTCCTTCGGACAAAAAGTCCGAAGGAATTCGGAGAAAGGGCCGCGAAAAAAGTCCGAAGAAATTTGGACAAGGCCCCTTCAATAAAATCCAAAGGAATTAAGCCGAGACACCCAAAAGTAATAGTTTTTGGACCGTACAAAAGAGGAAATTGCCAAACAGAGAATCTCGAAGCCGTGACGTCCCGCTAGTTGTCAAATTCTGACTGCGGGAAGTAACCGTTGAAACAGGGGTAAACCCAGAATTCCGAAAGCAAAGCCCAATGGAGGAAATATAGACTAATATCCAAATATAGAATCCCGCCAGAAATAGACAAGAACAGGCAGACCAGAACAGGGTAAAATACATGCAAGCGGTAGCTATTTTCAAATATCGGTCAAAGCTTCAGTTGACAGGTTATTGAAGTCCCACTCATCTCCGGGTCAACTCCACGCATCCAAGAGTCAAATCGAAGTTCCAAATTCGAATGTCGAGTTGACTATTTGAGATTTAGAGTTGACTAATTGTTAAACGCCGCATCCACTAGGAGCTTTCCATGCGAGTGAGAATGATCTCTTCATTCAACTCAGCGGATCTCTTCGTCTAACTCAGCTTACCAAACGGTTAACTCAGCGTTCAAACATTCCAATTCAGCATCAAGCAGCTCACGTAGAATTCTAAATTAACATTAGCGTGGATTTCCATGCAAAGAGAGGTGGGCGGTTCATAACAAAGACAAGTTCACTTCCTTAAGCGCAAGAAGCTTCATGCAAAGACAAAAGAAAACATATTTTATTGAAAGGCCAAGTCAGCCTTGAGTTAACTTAGGTTAATCCTTCTCTTCAAATTTTCAACGCCAATCTTTGGCCTTTTGTAATTTTCTATAAATTGGCTTTCAGCCTTGTTTAAAAAAAATCTAATCCCTCTCTTGGTTAGACCAGACTCTGCCATTAGTGAGTAGTGTAACCTTTTCAATCAATAGGACTGTACTTTTAGATTTCAAGCGCTGGCATAGTGTATATTTCTTCAACAATTTGCATAAGTGGTAGATTTCTCACCCTTCCCAAATTTTGATTCATACTTAGTTGCTAGATTATCCTTATGCAGGTCATGTTCAGTATTCTTTATGTCTTTTGCTGAAGCTGTAAGTGGATGTTAGGTGGTTGCAAAGTGTCTTGTATCTGACTTCTCTCCATCGTTTTCCCCCAGGGTTTGGTCATTGGATCGAACCTCTTCATGAAATATTTATGCATAAGTGATTGATTGAAATCCAAGGTCTTCATTTTCCCTTGTTTGTTCAGTGTTCAAGGTTCCAAGTTGAGTGGATCAAACTTCTGGTGTATCGCACCTTTTAGGTAGGATTTCCCCTTTAAGTTTCCTTCTCCCTTTTCCATGGTAGTCCGGAACGTAGAGTAGAGATCCTCATTGATACATCATACAGGAACCAACCTTCTCTAGAGGTTCTTCCCACCGTTGAGGCACCCACCCTCGTGAGAAGATCCCATTGTTTCAGCCGGATAGAGGACTAGCCATTTCATGCACGTCTTCGATTCAGGGCGCAGCTCCAGGTTGATAACAGTTTTTGGCACGCTCGGTGGGACCTATTTGTGCTGGTCTTGATGAAATTGCAGTTGTAGCAGTGTTCTTCAAAAAGTATTTGGTGATCCAAGCTCAAGCAATTGCTTCTAACAATTCAGGGACAGCTTCCATGTAAGTCTATTTTTATTGTATTATCATGAATGAATTTTGATGGCTATGTATGAAGAGAATCCCTATGCTATGTTTCTTTATCAGCGCAATGATGGATCATACTAGCCTGGTCATGATACCTATGAGCCTAATCAGCCTTATCAAGAGTATTATCAAAGCTATGTTGAGCCTTATCAAGTTTCTCATAATCAGCGTTATCAAGAGCGTGAATCTTACCTTCCTGGTAAGCCATATCAGTGTCAGGGCTAGAATTCATCTTTCCCATATGGCTATGATGTTGCATATGAGCAGTATTGCCTTCAAGAAAAAATGAATTAAATAGAGCTCAGAATACTAGCATATGCAAGAAAGGTTTGTTCTAACTCTCAGTATGAGGAAGTGAATGGTCTATTTCGAAATGTGTCCAATGATCCAAAAGAGATAAATGGACTATGTATTCTTGTATTGGAAAAGATGGAGGCTTCGGGAAGGCAGAAAATCGAGTTAAACCAATTGTCTACAAAGGGCTATTGTGCTTCTTATTCTCATGAAGTTCTTAACCATGCCCAGTGTGTGCCAAGGGAGCTTCCTAGTTGGAGTCAAGAGCCTATTCAAGTGACTATTCATGAGACTAAACCTTTCTATAGTCCCCTTTCCTCACCAATCATCCCTCAAGCTCAGGTTGTCCAGGAAGACAAGCAGGTCCCAGACTTTGATGAGGTAATGGCCAAGTGGAAGGAACAGAATACAGAGGTCTTTAAAAGTTTCTCTTTCCCTCCCCTCCAAAACTCCCTAGATAATTCCATTGCCCTCAAGATTCCAAAATTTGATCATGATCAACCTCCTATGCTTCATTTTCCCTCTCAAACAAATGAATTTTATCAGCATCCCGCTATCTCCCTTCGTCAAGAGGACCCTGTTCTTTGGAGGATTGAGAAAGAGGTTGCAGCTACAGGTCAAGTTCTTGCAGAATGTGTAGAGGATGCTTCAGGGGTGCTTGAGGAAGAATTTCCTATTGATACTTCACTTGAGGTTGTAATTGAGCATCCAGTTATAGTTGAAAGTGAGAAGGTTGATCTTGATGTAGAGGAACTTCAAGAGGAGCTGATACAGATTGAAGTTATAAATGAGTTACAGGTATCTCTTATTGAGAAGGATCAAGATAGCGTAACAGCGGATTCAGTTCAAATAGATCAAAATGAGGGACAAAAAGATGATTGGCAGCTGTACCTTGAATCTTTTCAAGAGATCGAAGAGCTTTGTATGGATATGATGGATATTAAAGAGCTTGTTTATGAGAAATTTGATCAAGAATCACCTATTCAAGGTCACAGTGCAGATTGGGTTGCCTACTCAAAGCTCCTTGAAGAGTTGGATGAACTTGCAGCAGTCAATAAGAAGGATGTGGTCACTAAAAAACCATGCATAGATGAAATATCACTTGACAAGGTGGTAGATGATAAGCAATCTGAAAAAAATCAAGAGGTACTTGATGAGTTTGTCCTTGTTACTGTTGATGACTCATTCGAGAAGATGCTAATACAGTTCGTGGACAAGGAAAATGTCTCATCGAAGGTTATGACTAATAACCATCTTGCTTTGCAACTTGTCCCATTTCTTGAAAGGAGTTCAAGAATTTCCCATTTGATCCAGGGGGATCATGCTTTATCATGGTTAGCTAGGTTCTTTAGTGGTTTCTACTTTCCTCCAAGTGTTGTTCAAGCACAGTAGTTTGCTTCAGTTTCGTCCAATAAGTGCTTGTTTTCACAATTTGCTTCTTAGTTTTTCTACTTTCATGTGTTTCCCTTCTTATTTTGAAGGAGGTTACTACAGCCATGATCAGAGCAGATTTTTAGTCAGAAATCAGGTTCACCATTTGGGAAGTCAAATAAACATCTATTCATGGTCTGAGTTCTCAAGCATAGCAGGAATGCTTGCCAATCGAGTCGCCAGAATGTTGACAATTTTTCCCTGAAGGAAAGAACAGATTTATTCAAGTAGTTGAAGGGGCAAAATTCTAATGGGTTTGAATCCTTCGGACTTTTTTCCGAAGGGTCACTAGCTGAAGATTCAATTGCTTCGGTCTATTGGTTTGAATGAAATGGCACTTGTTTAAAGCCCAAAAGATCATAAGGAGCGGAGGACTGCAACTTTCCCATAGGGTCAAAACTTCCAAGGATGCTGAAGGGTTCATTCATTTGCCAAAGGGTCATTTTATCGGCCAAGAGACCAATTGCATTTTTTCCGAAGAAAAACAAAAGTAAGAGGCCGAAAGAAAGAGTCCATTACAAGAATCCCAAAGGGCATGGTACTCTTCAAAAGGGTCATTTTCAACAATTCGGAAGGGCACCTACCCTCCGGGAAGGTGCGGGAACAGATTCAAAACCTTTTCAAAACACTCGGGTGCCCTCAAATTTTTTCGAAGGGCACAGAGGGAGAGCGACTAGCCCTTGTGGAGGGCACATGGTCGGCGACAGTACCGAAGCAGATTTCCCGAAGGGCACTTTTCGTTGGCCGAAGGCAAAAGTCTGAAGGAATTCGGAGTGGAAACAAGGAAAGAGGCCCGTGCAAAAAGCCGACGGCAAAAATCCAAAGGGCTTGGCGGGAAAGTTGAAACGAAAGCAAAGCAGAAGGAAACCTTCGGGCTTTTTTGTCCGAAGGAATTCCTTCGGACAAAAAGTCCGAAGGAATTCAGAGAAAGGGCCGCGAAAAAAGTCCGAAGAAATTCAGATAAGGCCCCTTCAATAAAATCCAAAGGAATTAAGCCGAGACACCCAAAAGTAATAGTTTTTGGACTATGCAAAAGAGGAAATTGCCAAACAGAGAATCCCGAAGCCGTGACGTCCTGCTAGCCGTCAAATTTTGACCGCGGGAAGTAACCGTTGAAACAGGGGTAAAGCCAGAATTCCGAAAGCAAAGCCCAATGGAGGAAATATAGACTAATATCCAAATATAGAATCCCCCCCAGAAATAGACACGAACAAGCAGACCAGAACAGGGTAAAATACATGCAAGCGGGAGTTATTTTCGAACACCGGTCAAAGCTTTATTTGATTGGTTATTGAAGTCCCGCTCATCTCCAGGTCAACTCCACGCATCCGAGAGTCCAACCGAAGTTCCAAATTTGTATGTCGAGTTGACTGTTCGAGATTTAGAGTTGACTAATTGTTAAACGCCGCATCCACTAGGAGCTTTCCATGCGAGTGAGAATGATCTCTTCGTTTAACTCAACTTACCAAACGGTTAACTCAGCATTCAAACGTTCCAATTCAGCATCAAGCAGTTCACGTAGAGTTCTAAATTAACATTAGCGTGGATTTCCATGCAAAGAGAGGTGGGCGGTTCATAACAAAGACAAGTTCACTTCCTCAAGTGCAAGAAGCTTCATGCAAAGACAAAAGAAAACATATTTTATTGAAAGGCCAAGTCAGCCTTGAGTTAACTTAGGTTAATCCTTCTCTTCAAATTTTCGACGCCAATCTTTGGCCTCTTGTAATTTTCTATAAATTGGCTTTCAGCTTTGTTTAAAAAAAATCCAATCCCTCTCTTGGTTAGACCAGACTCTGCCATTGGTGAGTTGTGTAACCTTTTCAATCAATAGGACTGTACTTTCATATTTCAAGCGCTGGCATAGTGTATATTTCTTCAGCAATTTTCATAAGTGGTAGATTTCTCTCCCTTCCCAAATTCTGATTCATACCTAGTTGCTAGATTATCCTTATGCAGGTCATGTTCAGTGTTCTTTATGTCTTTTGCTGATGCTGTAAGTGGATGTTAGGTGGCTGCAAAGTGTCTTGTATCGGACCTCTCTCCATCGTTTTCCCTCAGGGTTTGGTCATTGGATCGAACCTCTTCATGAAATATTTATGCATAAGTGATTGATTGAAATCTAAGGTCTTCCTTTTCCCTTGTTTGTTAAGTGTTCAAGGTTCCAAGTTGAGTGGATCAAACTTCTGGTGTATCGCCCCTTTTAGGTAGGATTTCCCCTTTAAGTTTCCTTCTCCCTTTTCCATGGTAGTCCGCAGCGTAGAGTAGAGATCCTCATTGATACATCATACAGGAACCAGCCTTCTCTGGACGTTCTTCTCACCATGGAGGCACCCACCCTCGTGAGAAGATCCCATTGTTTTAGCCGGATAGAAGACTGGCCATTTCGTGCACGTCTTCGATTCAAGGCGCAACTCCAGGTTGACAACAACTCCACTACAATTTCATGCTCTCGTGAACATTTGATCATATTCACTACCTCTTGCAACTTGCCTTTCAACTGCTCATTGACATTGTGCTCCAACTCAAGTTTAGCTACTTGAGCCTTCACCTATGTCAGTCCCTGCTCATACGCAACAACCTTCTGAGTAAACTGAATCTGCTGGTGGAGCTGCTCCTAAACTGTGGCACACTGATCCTCCATTCAACCCACAGTTTTACATTTTCAAGAGCAACTTTGGCTTCCTCAATCTTAAATTGGCATTGCTCACACATAGTTGATTGAAGCATCAAATATTTGTAGTGGGTAGTATGTAATGACTCAAACACACTATGAACAAGAGGAGCAACTGTAGTATAACTCTTGGTGGGCAGCCGCTACTTGGACATCTCTGGAGTGGTGCGCTTAGGTCACCCTTGGCTCAGAAAAATGAGAACAAACTCCAAGGGACACTCCTCTTCAACAAATTCCCGAGTACGGATTGCCACATTCAAAATAAACGGAACTTGCGATTGCCAAACAATAACATCTAAGTCCTTGACCATATTGGGAATGTCAAGTAAATCATGTGCCATGGGACCCAAATTTTGCAGAAATTGAGACAGTGTCTTATATGGGTTGGCAGTGTTTGGCTGAGGAATAAGTAATCTAATGAACTCGCTATTTGTGGTTTGAGAATCACTTGGTCTAGTCTGAGAAAGACCTGCACCTGATGAAATCAAATCTGCTTCATCCCTCAACTGAATGTTCTCTTTGTCAATGGCGACATCTGGCTCATGCACTGATGGCTCCTATGCCCTTAAAGGGCTGATTGGAGGGGCTTCCAAGGCTAGATTAACTGGTGTACCCAGTTGGTAAAGCCAATCCTTTATTCACTGCACTTCATTCCTCTTAGGCAATGGGTTAACTATAATAGACTCAGTGGGTGTCACAGCAGAAGAGACTAGTGGTGCAAAAGAAACCATAGGCTCATGAAAGCAAGAAAGGGGTAGGCAGCCAAACGAAGTGATATAAGGCTTTGATAGCCGCAGTGTCTGACTGCCATCATCTTCATCATTACCATCAATGCCCTTGTCAGTGTCAACGTCACTAAAATTCCCTTCATCCTTCTCACTATCATCCTCCTCCAAAGTGGGCAGCTCCTTAATTACAACCTGTTTCCTCTTTTTAGGAGTTGGTTGGCGTTTTGAAGTATCATCTTTAGCCTCAGCTAAAGGGACACCCAATGTTTCCATCAAAACACAGATGGCCAAGTGGGTTGTAAGAGGTGTTCTAAATCAAATCACCCTTCAGAGTAGACTGAGTGTACACAACATCATGAAACAACCCAATGGCATGTTGGGTTATGTAAAAGCCATTAAATTATAGAGAGGAACTCATGAATCCTCATTGACAATAGCTCTCCCCTGCTGTAGACTTCACCTCTACGTATCCTAGTCATATGATCAGTTATTCATACTACAACGTGGTGGTCCTTGTGGCACACACCAACCAACAAAAAGTCACATCCAGGAGGCATCACCATTCTTTTGAAGCCAAATATTCCTTTTTAACACACCTGTTTCCCTTAACCCACAATTGTGCCAACTTTGTAGAAGTTAAATTAGTCTTGCATAATGTCTATACATCATAGTTGTTTTGGGACGTGTAACATGTGAACTGTTTGTCAGCGTAGTAACCGACAGCGCATGCGCAGGTACTCCAAATACCCGAGTGGAATCTTTGGCTGTATAGGTGATTTTAACTTCCTTGGCCATGTATTACACAAAGTAACATATGCTGCTCTTATCATAACTGTTGGCCATTTCTTGGCCCACATACCATTGCTTGCCTAAGTATGAGAAGATAGACTTTCAAGCAGGAAATGGTGAGTCTTTAGAAGACTTTGGATTCTCGGCAGCCCATGACTTAAATGGCTTTATAAGTTGCAGAGTTACAAAATTCCGAAGTAGTAAGTAACAAGGTGTTAAGGACCCGAAATGGTCTTGAACAGAAGTCTTCAGGTTTTCCAAAGGGGACAACTTCGGGTTTCCGGGGCAACACAACTTTTTCACTTCATGAGTAATCAGTAATGAGAAACCCGAAGTAAGAAACTCCAAAAGCCCTGAATTGGTCATGGGCAATCCAAATCGAGTTTCCGGAAGCGAGTGACTTCCTAAGTTGCAAGTAATGAGACATCAAAAGTCCGATTTGGTCTTTAAAGGTGCTTCTCGGGTTCTTGAAAGGACAAGTCTTCCCAAAGAATACTCCGAGGGTCATTGACAAATCCAAAGGGCATTTCCTTCTCCAAGTGGATAGTTGCAAGTTTGCTGAAGGCTATTTTGAACTTTGAGAGGACCATTTCAAATTTTTCGAAGGGTATATTTCCCTTCAGAAAAGACCATTTGTAGAAGCCCGAAGGGTCCCTTACCCTTCGGGAGAGTCTTTACAAAAGTCCGCGGAAAATAATTCCGAAGGAAGAGAGCAAGAAGAAAGCTTTGGACAAAAGTTCGAAGGAATTCCTTCAGACAAATTATCCCAAGGAATTCCTTCAGAAGATTTGCCCAAGACAAATAGATCTTGAAGAACAAAGGAGCCCGCCAACAGAGTCTGAAGTTGGAGGGATTAGAAAGCCCGAGTTACTTTGCATAGAGTTAATCGGGATTCTTCAATGACTAAGCTTGAAAAGCGTTATAAGTCAAGTAGCTTTGAAAACCCGAATTACACAGCAAAGAGTAGATCGGGTTTCCAATGCTGCTTGACTTAATAAGCTCGGTCCAATGGCATTTTCTAAGGATCGACAGTGCACGGGAGTCACGATTGGACAAATGAGAGGTTGCCAAGTGGCACAAAGGCATCCAGCTAGCAGGGAGATCGATGATCCATAGGCATCCACGACAGAAAAATCCATGGTGCAGGTTAAGGATCCAAGGCAGCTTCCAATGACCAATTAGCGCAAAGGGGAGTCCAAGCCGTTGGTAGCTGGGAATTTATGAAGGTTCTCGTCCTTCAATATGGCTCGCTCCCGACAAATGACCGTCCAGTGTAAAAGCGACATGGTTCGACCAGTTTTTTTTCAACACATGGAGACCTATGTCCCTTTTCAATAGGACACGTAAAGAGGAAGGTTGCCATGCCATCTTTAATACAAAGATCAATGTAGTCGTGCCAAGAAGCGATGTTCCAGCTGCCCGCGACATGGCTTCTCAAAATCCACCAAGGGAGCGACTTGAATACAGGAATGGCTAGAGGAGATTGTGCGGCGAACCTGCAATGGCGCATTTCGTGGCAAAAGGAGGACGATGGTGGTGGTTGCAGGAATTTATGGTTTTCATTCCCAATTTCTCATGCATTCCCATCTTCTTTTCCCCCTTTTCTGTTATAAATAGAGGCCTTGGAGCCAAGAAATTATCTCTCGACTGGTGATAAAATTACTTTGCCAAAATCGCTTTGTAAAAGAACTTTTGAAGCAATAAAGATTAATTTTTACCTATCTCTTGTCTGGAAATTGCATTGAGCAAGCTTGTGCACGATGGCTTTGTGAAGAAGTGTTCTTCCATGCCCATTGCCCTTCTTTCTTGCCTATTTTTAGGTGTTTTCGAGTTAATTACAAGTCTGGACTTGAGCTCTTTCCACCATTAACGGACATTTGGTGTGGATTTCGAAATTTCTCTTTGCTCCATGTATGGTCCAGTGAGCCTAGTTTACGAAATACTTATGCAAATTAACTGGTTGTGAGGTTGTGTAAGCAAAATTTATCTTATGCTGAATTAGTGTTGATTCCCAGACTAAGTGGATCATTTCTTTTGGTGCATCACCTCCCTTAGCTTAGATTTCCTTTCATGTTATCCTCCTATCCCTTTTCCTCAGCCAACAATAGATCTTAGTGTGGGAATCAAGAGCTGAAGTGAAGCATCTAAGGAACTAGCCTCATTAAAAAGCCTAGAGGTTCAACCTCAACATAGGATACCCACATCTTGCGATTGTTCCCATGCTTGTAGCTGGAAGTGAGAGAGCTTGAAAAACTCTCCCACAAAGGGTGCAATTCCAAGCTACAACAATAACTATAAAACATGCAAACCAAATACAGCTCGAAGTCTCTGGTACTGAAGTAGGACATCTGCAAAATAATCTCAGATAGTTTTTCCTTACCTCTAATAAATGTCATATAAGTCTTGAACAATAGACTCAGGTTCCAACTATTAACACTATGTAAGTTTTGATTCATAGAAAAGCTTCAGACACAGATGAATAAATCGCTGCAGAAAATCAATGAGAAATTTCTCAAGAATGTTTGTGGTATTTGATATAAGATATATTTTGCACTACATAAAGTCAATTCATCGAAAAGGCCACAGATAAATTCAGATTCACAGCTAAGGACAAAGAAGCCATAACTCAATTTATAAAATGCATGTTGGCCCATAGAAGTCTTTTTTTAACAAAATATTGTCCCAAGAAACAACAAGGGATTTTCGCAACATAGGGGGAACCTAGTCACTCCTATTATGAGGGGAGGTTCCCTTTATTAAAAACCAAAATATACTTAAAGGAAAACTTCACAAATATACAAACAATATTGTGTCTGAGGTGTTACTTATAACATTTAAAGGAAATGAAGACGAGAGAATCACTTGTAAAACTGAATAAATCCAGAGTTCAGATCACACCTGAGAAATAGAAATCAGAATAGGTATTGACATTCAACATTTAACACATTTTTGTCAAATAGATTGAAAGAAAATATACATTATTAAATAAAGAGGATAATAATGACATAAACAAGAAATAAATGACACAAAGTTCATGTGTTTCTCTTCAATTACGAATACAAAGTTTCATCTTCAAACTATCTTCTACCAAAATTGTGTTGAGTGTCAAAAAGGCCATATAAATTCATTCAAGTTCCTATTTATAATCTGCATGACCAAAATAACTACCAATAACTAATTCTTAAGTCATTTGGAAAAACCACTTTTGAAATATCACAATAAAGTCACTTTTGGAATATGAGATTTGAAATAACAAGGAAACCTATACGGTGACCCCACTTATGCTTAAGTGGAACTTTTAATTGGCGAGTCATCCTTAGAAGGATGAGATTCAACATCATCAGTCACTTCGATAGGTCCCATGTTTTGCTCTTCTGATCTCAATTTGTACGCCCTCAACTTCTTCACTGATGCGTTCATGATTGCTTCATCATATATGACCCTGATATCCTCAGTATATTGCAGCTCCACTTTTTTGTGAGGGAGGATATCATTCTTCAATGGATTTTTCTCAATATCATCAAACAAACTTTGCAAATTGATCAGCTTCTTCAAGTCTTCAACATTGAAATTAACATAGTTACAAACTTCATCTTCCACCAACTTGCTGAATTCATCTTTCACCTCCTTAGTAGACTTCACCTGTGATTGATCATCCAACAATGAACAAGGGATTTTATAGACAAATCCACACTTTGCCAGAAGTGCTTCTGCATTTGCATCTTGAGGTTCCTTTACTGCTTTTAGTACTTGTTGCAACATCTCAATTCTTCACTTAATGGCTTCAAACCACTCACAGGTTATATCATCTTCCAGTGCCTTGAATATTCCTTCTGAAACTTGCAAATTTATATCCAAAGAAGCTAATGTTTTGAGATCCGGAAGCATATCTTTCTAGTAGCAACCTCTTCTTCCCTTCTTACAATGTCTTCTTCGGCCTTTTTTTTTTTTTTTTTATAGACAATTTCTTATTAATCTTGAGGTATTCATTAATTATTTTAAGCCCTTGGATCAACAATTCCTCCAATCACTTGTTAGTCTTCCTTTCATAACTTCCAAATTTTCCTGTAAGTGACAAAGTATCTTTATCGAAACCAGGTATAGTGGATGCAGGAGGTTCCAGAGTATGAGGTTGCAAATGACTGATCAAACACCGTACATATCCATTCAATTGCTGCACTTGTGATTTAAGCCTAGCTTTTGAAGCTCCATCTTTCTCTATGCGACCAATGAAAACATTGAGGGCATCTTTAATACAACTCACGTCTTGATCTGGTAGCTTTTCCAATTGGATTCTTCTCAGCTTGATAATCTTCTGCAGTCATTTCATCTTGTTCTTGTCACCGATAGGGGTTGCGGTCTTAATGTATCTCACACCCTGATCATATGTAACAATTGTTGACCTAGTCTTATCCTTTTTTGTGTGCTTTTGCTAAAGAAGGGATGCAATTTAGCTGAAGTCAGGGACAATGGCCTTGCCACCCTTTATATTTTCTTAACCATTTCTTCTATCCAACCGAATGTACCATTTTGTGTTGTTTCAGTTTATAAATTGGTTCTCATTATGTATCAGCTGGTTTTGGAGAAGATGGAGGATGTTGGACATGGGGGGAGGGTTGTGGAAATGAGGTGGTGATGAAGGAATATGAGGCAGAGATGGAAGAGATGGGATGATGGGAGGAGGTGGTGCCATAGTTTGAATGGGTAGAGGTGAGGGATGTCTATTAGACTTAGCGAGTCAATGCGTTTGTAGAAATATGACCTTGGCTATGGTCAAAAGATAGGAATTCCTGGGTAGTTTTATCAATTAACACAACACTATCTAGATATTTTGGGACAACGAAAGTGAACTTATAGGTTGAACAGATGGAGGGGGTTTCTAAACACCCTTATGAGATTAAAAGAGATCTTCAATGGCCTAGAAGATGAACCTCCTCCACAAGTGGCTTCAACCTTCTTTTGATTTGGATTCTCTCCATCACCTCTTCCAGCTGTTCCAGTACTCACCAAAGATTTACTTACAGTAGCAGCTTATGTGGCAGTAGTGCTTTTGGGAGGTGATTTGGATGACGACTTGGTTGTCTTTGAAGAAATACCTACCATATTTTCTATGGTGGAGTTTTTGATTCTCCGCTCCAACCAAATCAAGGTGCGCCCAATTACACCTTTGGTTATTTTGTTGATTAAAGTCCCTTAAGATTTTGACCAGTTGAATTTGGGAAGAGGATCAAGGAAGATCTTCTTTTGAAGATAAATGGGAGATTGGAGGTTGCTTACATTGTCTGTGAATCCATTGGGCATTGGTTTCAACTTATACTGGATGACTTCTTACAAGGTCATCCTACTATAATCTGTTCGTCTCACTTCATAGTCATCTTCACAATCTGTCCAAAAATCATCAAAACATGGCACTTGTTGACGTACTTCCCCAGGGAGATTCTCAATGACACCATGAGCATCAAATGATTGCCTTTTCTTGTATAATTTCAAGTTGTAACGAGAAATTTCATGGTCTAACAACTTTGTGGCAACAACATTTCTGCAAATGTAGAGGTTGATCGTGATTGGAAAGTGTACACCTATTTTGTACCTAGAGGAAAGAAACTGATGAATGAATACCGGTTGCCGACAATATTTGATCAACAAAAGTTTGTCAGTCACATAGTGAGAAGCTTGTAAAGACGACTATGGAAATCACACACTTTGATGTAAGAAAAAGTGGGGCTTTCCATGTGGCAATTGTCTAGGTGCCTTCTTCTGACATTCTTTTCCCAGATTCCCTTTCTAACAATTTGATTAAGAAAAATATGAAAGCATTGTTAACTCTTTTAAAATTCTTTGCACCTTCTTTTTCTTCTAGTTTAGGGTAATATTGGTAGACACAATGAGTAGTAGATAAACTTCCTTGTTTGGTCAGGCCATTGAATATTCTTCGCTTGGTCACCGCATAGACCAAGTATGAGGTCATGTAAAAATGACATGTAGTCTCAAGTTTGTTTAGTTGTTTGTGTATGGCATCGCTGATCAATGAAGACCATTCAATATACTGCATACCTTCACACACTAGTTTTATCAATCTGTACATCCGAGGTTGAAATTTACAGGCTTCTTTGGACTGTAGGACATGATTCAACAATGTGATGAAGTTCGCTAGCTCTTCACAAAATTCATTCATTGTTATTATTGGGAAGCCTTTGATGGTGCTTCGTTGCATCTTGAACCATGCTTTGTTGATGGCTCCAAGGTGCCGAGAAGGGTGTTGGTCCTAGAACGCCTAACACTCGTTTGTAGTGACTCTAGAAACTTCACCAATTTTGGGAATGCCCAAAAGACTATCTATGTATTCTCTGCTGAATCGTGCAATGGTTTCCTTGCTACGTGTCTTTACCTCCCTCATCTCTGGATTGTATTGTTTGGCACAAGAAACAACCAATTTAGGACATTGTATGGGAATGGGAAAGCCCATGGATTGAACAAAGCCATTGTCATACAATTGCATGGCTAATAGAGATGCCTTATTGAGGAAATCATGAAGGAGACCTCTTTCTACATGTGCATGATCCCAAGAAAATCCCGCTTTGAAGAAAACGACCACAAGCTCTTCGAAATCCCACAATGATATATGCTCATTAAAGAAGATGAAAATCCTCTTGAAAATATGCTTTTCGAGGTATAGAAGGCCGAAGGGGAGGCAAGGAACACACGAGCGGGAAAATAGGGATGCGGAGTTGCAGAGATTGAGTGGAAGGATGGAAGTGCAATGAATAAAAATACATGAGCAAGGAGGGAAGAACCATTAATGTGCGCACGTGTTGGATATTATGTGGTAGGAGGAATGAGTCGAAAAAATACAAACCATTGCACGTTTTGGTAGAAAAGCCAGAATGATAGGACCTTATGTCATTCATGCATTCCTTGCAAAAGTAGCATGGATGTCTGCTAAATCCGTTCTATCTTCGACTATGTACTTATGGAGCGAAGAAAATGGGGACGACGGACAATGATGTCATTTTTTGCATAAATACACAAATGGCACAATCCTCTACCGGTTCCACTTTATTATTTTCTTTTAAGAGAGTGTTTATAGATTGAGTGGGGAAAGCGGGACTTGGTGTCACTTTTGCACAAGTGCAAAAGTGACATTAGGCTCCGCCTTTTTCACTAAAAGGAGAGCAAGTGGGGAAAGTGGGGTTTGGTGTCACTTTTGTACAAAGTGACATCAAGTTCTACTTTCTGTGCTAAAACAGGGGACGGGCGGGGAACAAGAATTGAATGTAAGTTTTTGTCGATATACAAATGACACGAACCTTTGCTTTGTCTGCCCTGGGCAAAGCGAGCAATTTTAAACTTAGAAATTTTTGAAAATGTGTGTTTTGGAGAACTTTGGAAAAATGGGTACCCAAAATTTTGATAAAAAATTGAATACAACTTGATCTAATTAGAGACTTGGACGATAAAGGACAAAGGATGAATTTTAGAATCTTTGATTTCATGTAAGAACCCCACCAAGTTTCTATCTAAAAATTTCACAAAAATTCTAATTTTTATAATGCATATATTTCGTCAAACACTTTGCATTCTTGTTAGGATCAATGATATTTTCAGTATGGCTGTTTATAAGGTTTATTGGCAGCTTTGATAACACAAATCATGTATGAACACTTTCACAACTTATAGGAATATAGAAGCAATGTATCCATAGTTTGCATTATTGTAATATTGAAGAAAATCTTGACATAGAAATATTCATTCTTGCTGGTTACACAGTTATTACAGAACTTCTATGCATTAATAGTGAGGTTTATTACATACCATATGAATTGCTAAAGTCTAATGTAACAATGTTCAAGTTGGGTGGCTGTAATGTCCCCTTTTTGGCTTGTTTTTGGTTTTGGTAGATGAGCCTATTATTTGACCCTCATGGGCTAGTGTGGTGGATTAGAGGGTCCAGCTTGGGCGTTATGGAGTTTGTCAGGGGGTAGTTGTAAGTGTTTATCTCCCCAGATCCTTCATTTGTTTTGAGGCATTGATATTCAGGGTTTCTGGTTCCGTTTGAGAGACTTACTATTTATAGTAAGTCACTGGATGTTAGAGAGGGACCATTACTATTTTTAGTAAGGCAGTTGGATGCATAGTGGATATAATTGTGAACTCCCAGGTTCAGGGGAAATTGAGAAATAATGATTATTTGTGGAGTTATGTTATTTCAATTATTAATAAAGTGATTACTTTATTAATAATTATTTATAAAGTGCAATTATAAAGTTATATTATAACTTTATGTCCAATGGGACCATGACCCTCAAAAAGGTCACTTAAAGTACATTAAATATTATTATTATTTGAGCGCCCATTTATCAAAGCGTTTATTAAAGTTATAAAGTGCACATTTAAATGTTATTTTAAATGATTAAAAAGGGAGGCTTTTAGAGGATCGACCTCTTCATGAGAAATTATAAAAAGGGATCAACCAAAGCTATTTAGGGGATCATATTACTTTTATGTCCTTTGGTGATTTGTTGTGGAGAAGAAGAAACCTAGGGTTTTTGCAATTTTCTACAACTCTTGATTGTTGAGAACGAAATCTCTCATTGATTTTGCATACCGGATGTTGTGAAAGATCTTCCGAAGGATTGCCTGTGAGATTGGCTTCATCCAGGAGTCAAGACTGAGCTTCATTGGTGAGGATACAAAAGTTTAGACAAGGGTTTATAGAACTATCTTGCACATCATTCAAGAAACAATCTTGGAGGAGTTTTTACAAGGTTCTTGAAGGGTTTATACACAGAAAGTTGAAATGCACATGTTTGCTGATCATTGATGTTAATTACAACCTTGTTGGGGCCGTACATAGCAGCATCTAGAGCCATACAATCCTCCATTTTCAGGTGGTACAGTCTTTTACTCATGGGATGTTCATCCTAGGGCAAAAACGCCTTGACTTTGGAGCTGAAATTAATTGCAATAGGGGCAGCCAGGTCTAAGATTGATGTTTAGTGCTTGAAATTGGTGAAGAAACCTTTATTTGTTGCAAGCCAACCTCACAAGGGTTTTCCAGTTGATGACAACATTTCCAGGTTCATTCTAATACCAGTTTGCATATAGTTAACTCAGCCAAATCGTTGGTAAGGCAGCCTTCTAATTGTTTCAGAAAATAGTCTTGCATTGTAATCAATCTTCCCCATGTATGCCGAGTCTTGGTATATCATTGTAAGCAGATTGCAATCAGTTTGTGCATCATATAAATAAGGAAAGGGAGATCACAAGTTTGCATAGCAAGTGTTTGTTATAATGCCTCATTGCTGTAGCCAATCATTTCAGTCAATAGTATGCATGCCAAGTGATCTTCCCAAGAGCCAACGTCACCTCATAAGGGAGGTGCAATTTCATATATGTTGTGCTTCACTTCTTACAACCCCCACGTAGGCTTCTTTGACCTTTCAAAGCCCCACACAAGACTCCAGTAAATCTTCAAACAAAACTCACAAATTTATATCTGTATGCAAATCCCATAAAGTTGTCAAAGATATCTTCCTGTACACCCAGATATACGAATCCTGCAAATAATATCTCCTTCCAATGCAAGAACTCCTGAAATTTGAAACCAATAAGCGTAACTTTGATTTTTGAGTGAATCCACCAAAAGGGTTGAATGGGTTTTTGTCCACACAACCAAATTATCCAAGGGTTTTTGTCTTAGGGTTTGCTGAACTAAAGCTCCAACTCTCAAAGTCTCCAAGAGAAAATAACAAGTCAAGAATGAATTGTTTTTGGCTCCCATCTCTTTAATAGCCCTCCTTGAGAGAATTACTTTATTTCTTTTAATTTATTTCATTTTCCTACTCACATAAAGTGACCCACTTATAATTCTCCATTGACATAAAATAAAGTAACTTTATTAAAATTCCAAGGTTCGGCCTATTAATTAATTAAATATAAATAGTTTTTAGGAACTTAGGAGTTAGGACTGTTTAAAATTTAATTAATTAATTATTATATTATATCACCTGACTTAGCCTATGGGAATTAAATAGGCTAACGGTCTTCCACAATTGTCTTATTCGGAAGAAGGGAACATTACAATCCTCCTCGAAATTGTTTGCCCACAAGCAATTGCAAATTCAGATGCTGAAGAATCTGCTCTCCCTCCCAAGTAACATCCTCTAAGGGCAAGTCCTTCTATCTGATCAAGTACTCCTTGAGCACTCTGCTCCTCAACCTCCTCTCTCTGACATCCAGGATAGCATCATGAACCAAGACCAATCTGCCCTCATCATCCAATGGTGGAAGCTCATGAGATGTAGGATATGTTGCCCAAGTGCCTTTTTGAGGCAAGAAACATGAAATACATTATAAATTCTACTACTCTCAAGCAACTCCAATTCATATTCCACCTCACCAACTCTCCACACAATCTTCTAAGGGCCATAGAAGCAAGGTTTAAGCTTCTTTGCACCACTCTTCGTCAATGTAGGCTATTTATATGGCTGCAGGCACAAAAAAATTAAGTCTCCAACTTCAAAACTCCTCTCAACTCTATGCCTATATGCATAAATCTTCTACTGATTTTGGGCACGATGAAGATTATTCTTAAGTGACTTAAGAATGTCCCGATTCTCTTGAATCCAATCCTTCGCCTTAGGATCCCTGCTATCATCAAATGCTAAGTCTACAAAAGAAATAGCATCATACCCATACAATGCTCATAAATGAGTCATGCCAATCGACATGTGATAGGTGGTATTGTAACAATGCTTGCCCAAATATAACCACCTGATCAAAGCCGTTTGTTGTCCCGCAACATAACTGTGCAAATAATCTTCCACCCATTTGTTCACAATCTCTGTCTGACTATTTGTCTTGGGGTGGTAATTAGTGCTCGGGGTCAACTCTGTGCTAGCTAGTCTAAATAGCTCCTGCCAAAATACACTGAGAAACCTGCTATCCCGATCATTGACAATATTCTTCAGCAATCCATGGGGTCTGAACACCTCTCTAAAGAACAACTCCGCAACCTGAGGTGCCTTGTACTCAAAAGATATGGCAAAGAAATGTGCATATTTGGTCAACCTATCAACTACCACAAAGATGCAATCTTTGCCCTGCACTCTAGGAAGGCTTGTAATAAAATCCATGGATATACTCTCCCACTTTTGCTCAGGAATAAGCAATGGCTGCAACAATCCTACTAGGAAAGTATGCTTTGACTTGTTCTGTTGACAACTGATACACTCTTTGGCATGGTGCAAGACATCATCTTTGAGACCCTTCCATGAGAACCTCTCTTTGATCTGCCTGTAGGTTTTGAAATAACCTGGATGTCCTGCAAGAGGTGTGTCATGAATGGCCCTCAAAAATTTCTCCTTCAATTTCGATTCAGGCACCAAATAAATCCTGTCCTTGTAGTAGATGACATCATCTACCACTCTGTACCTGTCATCCTGAATCTTTCCATCCAAAAGTTCGCATGCAAAATTATTTTTGGAATACTCAACCAAGAGGTGAGCCTTCCAATTAGCTGAAATCTCAGTTATAGAACACAAAGTGGGTTTCCGGGAAAGGGTATTTGCTACAACGATCCTCTTCTCCTTCAAATACTCAATGTCAAAATCATAGACTTGAATATTGCTTACCCACTTCTGTTGCCTCATTCAGATCCTTCTGCTCCAAGAAATATTTCAAGCTATTATGATCTGTTTTGACCACAAATTTTCCACCTACCAAATACTACTTGAACTTTGCCAACACATGCATGATGGCAAGCATCTCCTTATCTTAGGTGGAGTACAATCTCTTTACATCATGGAGCTTCATGCTCTCATAAGCAATGGGGTGCCTATTCTGCGTAAGCACAATGCCTGTCCCCTCACTCGAAGCATCACACTCCAAAACTAAGCGCTGAGATAAATCAGGTAATGCTAAAAGAGGACAAGTGCTCATTACCTCCTTGAGCTTGTCGAACGTGCATTGAGCCTCATCTGTCCATTTGAAAGCTCCTTTCTTAGTGAGATCTGTAAGAGGTGCACACAACTGAGAAAACCCCTCAACAAACCTTCTGTACTAACTGCAAAGGCCGAAGAATCCTCTCAAATCTGACAATGTCTTCACCGGTGGCCAATCCAGATTGCCTGAATTTTCTTTTGATGGACCTTCACTCCATCAACACTGATCACATGCCCCAAGTAAAGGATCTCCGTCATGCCAAACTCACACTTGGAAGCTTTTGCAAACAAAGACTGTGCCTCCATAATACCCAACACCTCATCAAGATGTCTGAGGTGGTCCTCCCATGCCCTGTTGTATATCATTATATCATCAAAGAATACTAGTAAAAGCTTTTGCAACTGCTTGTCGAAGATATGGTTCATGCAAGATTGAAAGGTAGTGGGAGCATTGGTCAAACCGAAAGGCATGACCGAAAACTCGTAATGGCATAATGACATCTGAAGGCCGTCTTGTGTATGTCTTGCTCACGGACTCTAATTTGATGGTACAGGTTAATGTGATGGTACCCTAAACGAAGATCAATCTTCAAAAAATACACAGCCCCATGCAACTCATCCAATAACTCATCGATCCTAGGAATCATGTACCTATTCTTTATAGTCTTTTTGTTAAGTGCACGATAATCAATCCACATCTGCATGGTCCCATCTTTCACCAGAATAACTGAGGAAGTAAAGGGACTCGAGCTAGCCCTGATGTGACCCATATCCAACAACTCCTTAATTGTTTTCTACATTTCCTCTTTGAATCTCTTCGGGGGTTGATAAGGAGTCGTGATAACAGGCTTAGAGTTCTTCTCTAGCTCTATCACATGCTCAAAACCCCTGTCAGGTGGTCTACTAGGAGGAATCTAACTAAAAACCACACTATGCTTATCCTGTATGGATTGGATATCCACATGATATTGACCATCTCCATCAGAAGGGCTTTTAGAAGAAATTAAACATTGGGCTGCCCAAGCAACCTCTCAATATCGGAATAGTGCCCCCATACTCTTCATAGTAACCACTCTAATTGCTCCATTCGACACTGCTCGAAGAACAACATTTTTACCCTCATGTCTGGATTTGAGCTTCATATTCTGAAAGTTCTGCGAATATTTTTCAAAAGAGTGCAACCATTGAATGCAGAGAACCATGTCAGTCTCCCCAATTCTGGCAACATAAAAATCATCAGTCACCTGATGGTCACCCAAGGTAATGTTCAACTGCGAAATCTTTTTCTTGCATCTCATAGTGACTCCATCATCCACCATAACATTAAATCCAGGAAAATCCTCTACCCAAAGACCTCTTTTCATCACTAGGCCTTCATTTGTGAAATGGTGGGTTGCCCCACTATCAATCAAAACTGTCACACGCTATCCTTGTAAGACTCCTCTCACCCTGAAAGGGTAATATCTAGGGGCACCTGAAAGAGAAGCAATGGGACCTCCCATAGTTTCCCCTGTAGTCCTCTCCTCATGCTCTCCATTAGCCTTCCCCTGATCACAATTCGAGCTAGAATCTGCCTTCACCTCCTCCTCCTCACAATCAAAAGTGACCTCAATATAATGAACCTTGCCTTTCCTAACGCATCTGTGTCCCAGCCCCCAAGGTTCTCTACATGAAAAGAAAATCTTCCCCCTGAGTTCATTTTTTGCCTTTGTATCCAAATTTGTCCGCTTAGGCCCAATCTTTTTGAAAGTTTTTCTTGTTATCTTTCTTAGAGGAAGAAAATGATTTGTTCTGAAATTTGTTTTCGGGAGGTGCTGAAAACTCCATGTTCCTATTTTTTTTAATGGTATCCTACAAAGTAGGTGGGTCTAATGCTTTCACCCAACCACAGAGTGGCTCCTCGAAGCCCGCAATGAAGAGATAAGACAATCTGTCCTCTAAAACATTAGGAACCATAACTGCAAGCCTCAGAAAATCATATATGTGAGCATCTACTAAATCCTTCTATTTGAGTTAGGCCAACTCTCTGAAATATTGTTCGGGATTTGCTTTGTCAAATTATTCTATCAACCTCTGAGTAAAATCAGCGTATGAAGTGACAAGGCTATGACCCTGCATAACCATCCCATGGTACAACCAATCATGTGCATCACCCTCCAATTGCAAAGCAACAAACTGGATGGCCTCCCTCTCAAGCATGGTGTACGAGTTGAGATAGTTGTCTAACTTCTGTATCCATGCTCATACAATGCATTTACCCTAACCATCAAAAGGTGATAGAGACATCTTACCCAACTTCCGTTGTAACCCTTGGTTGTGCCCTTTGTCTCCTCTAGGCCTGTTCTTGTATTTCAACTAACATAAATCTTGTAATGACATGACGTTCGGAAACTACTCACCCAAAGACTGCCACTCATGCATATAATCTGCAAAACTCTTTTCTATAACTTGTTGTCCACCACCCTGCTGATCTAAGAAATTAGGCATAATAGGCCTAACTATGGAAGCCTGTGGTTCTAGTGTGGTTATGAGTGTGTACATAGTTGCCCAAGTTTCTTGTCTCACCGTTGTTCCCATTGTTTCCACCATTATGATTATTATTCCTATTATTATTTTGATAGGCATTTTTATTTACCATATTCTGTTGCATCAATTGGGTCAAAAGATGTACCATCTCTCGCTGCCCTCTAGCGATATCATTGAGAATATCCCTAGTGCTGGGATCCTTACAATCTATATCACCCATGTTCACTTCTACCCTCTCGACTCTAGCAAAAGGATCAAGCTTCTCAGGGACTTCTAGTGGATCACCGTGTCTTCTCAAATAATATCTGGTATTACCTTCTCCGAGCTGCATATGAACCAATTTTCACACAAACTGATAAAATCACCAGCTCTGATACCACTGCAAGAACCCCACCAAGATTCATTCCAAAAATTTCACAAAAATTCTGATTTTTATAGTGAAGACATTTAACTTATGTTATTTTAATAAAGTGCCTTTTGAAGGGGACCTTGGGAGAAATAAGTAAAAATGTAAAGTTTAAAAGTGTTATAACTTAGGATGGGCGTCTAGAGAAACATAAGGGGGAGTTATAATTTAAAATTAAAATCTTTTAATTCCCTAGAAGGGGGTGTGGGGTTTTGGAGAGGCTATATAAGAGCATGTTGGGCTCATTCTTTCTTTATGTTGGATGAAGATATTGAATTGGTTCTTGTTCTTTGAGGAGGTCATACTTCTCAGGGTTTGTGAGGTCGAAATCCCTTGCAAGTAGCATTCTCTACGCTGTTGGAAGACACAATCTGGAGAATTTGTAGTGGTTTCAATCAAAGATCACATTTGGGCTTCATTGGTGAATCATTGCTCCATTTCCTTCAGTCACAGAGCTTGTATTTGTTGAGTTTATTCATCGAGGCAGATTGGAGGAGTTTATTCTGAGATTGTTCGCTGCAATACCTTCAATGCTGGCCGTACCATTGCTAAAGCAGCTGTAAAACTTCTGGAAGGGGCGTGTGAGTTGCTAGTTGGGACGCCTAGGGTTTGGGACTGCTTATTGTTGGAGATTGGGTGCCTAGGTTGGGCAAACACTTAGCAATCTTGAGGGAAGCGAAGGTATCATCATTCAAAGGTTTTATCAGACATTTTTCCTACGTCCAACTAGCTGGTTTCTACTACAACGCATGGCCAAAGTGACGAACATTTTCTGGGTATGTTGGATTTAGATATTAGATGGTATTTTGTGAATTGGGTTGTTATAATCAAGGAGATCTCGATATTCTGATTGTAATAAAATTTTGGAATTTTTCAATTAGTTGTGACATTGAAAAAAATGAAATTTATGATTATTCTTTGCTGCAAGTTCTTTAGTTTTTGCACTTCATTTATGTTCAAAGTTGTGAAAATCATTATCAAAACACAAACAAATCAATCCTCAAAACAAAAAAAAACAAAGGCAAACCGGGGTTGCATATTACAGTGGTATCAGGCAGAGTATCCGGCCATCCTGAAGGGGTTTGATGACATAACTTTTCATGAGTCAAGGAAACATTGAATACATCACTTATAGGAGAGGAAGATACAGGGGAGCTAAGAATTTGTTTGATTCAAGTTTTGAAGAAGAGGTAAAAATGGGTGATAGAGACAGGGATAACAGGGGTAATGAGGAACCAAGCACCCGGAATATGATCAGTGATTCGGTAAGAGGGCAGCGTGAGTTTTAGTTAGAGTTAGAACAGAGTTTGGCACAAATGGCAACCTTATTGACACAACATGTGACATGGAACAACAACAATAACAATGGCAACAATGGGGGAAACAATAACAATGGCAACAATGGCAATAATAATGGAAATAATGGACATTCTATGAACAACAGACCTACTGGTCAGCATAATAGGACAACTTCTTCTAGGCCTCTTATGCCTTGTTTTCCATCTAGAGTCCAACCCCAAGTTGGGAATGAACCCACCTTCAATGATTTACAGGATGAGTTCTTACAAGATTGGAGGGATTCAGATCCGGAGATCCATGCAAAGATGTCTTTCAGAGTATTGTGACCTTAGAATGAAGCACATACCACATAGGGGTGGAAGCGCACATAACCATGATTTACAGAGGAAAGTTGGGAAGCTCACAATTCCATTTTATGATGGCATAAGGAAGACTACTGCAAGGGCTTGGGTGCAGAAGTTAGACACTTCTTTTTAGCTTAATCCTATGCCAAAAGATGAGGCCATCAAATATGCCGTTATTCACTTGGATGGGATTGCTCATGAGTGGTGGCATCATGGGATGATTACCATGGGGCATGATCAAATTGATACATATGCAAAGTTCACAGAGAGGTTGATAGATAGATTTGATATGAAAGACCCTAAATTGCATTTCAAGGAGTTAGCTCAACTTAAATAGTGGGGTACTATGGACAACTTTGTTGCGGAGTTCCAGAGACTTTCGGTGCTTGTTACAGATATCTCAAAAAGGAGGTTGATTGTTCTTTTTATTGATGGGCTTTCAGACCCTTTACATGGTTGGGCTAAGGGACTCAATCCATCCACTTTGCAGGAAGCCATCAAGAGGGTTAGGGATATGGAGTGTTCTATTTCCATTCCAAGAGATTTATACATAAGAAAGATAAAGACAAGAAGCATTTTCAGCGTGATTACCATCAGCCCAAACAGGACTCAAAGAAACTGGATAATGATCAATTGAATGAGCTCCAAAGGAAGAAATTATGCTTCCATTGTAGAGAGCATTGGGACCCATCACATAAGTGCAATGTGAAGGCAAAAGTCAAGCAAATAGAATACTTTTCTGCTGATGAAATAGCATCAGAAAAATCAGATCAGCAGTCTGATTCAGAGAGTAGTGATGAGGAGAATACATCAGAGGAGGAGCTGAAGAGTGATGGAACCACTGCCCAACTCTCGAGCATTCAAAGGGCAGTCACATTTAAGATTAGAGGGACTTTACAAGGGCAGTGAATTATAGCTCTGATTGACACAGGTGCCACACATAACTTCATTGATGAGAAGTTCGTGGCTAGCAGAGGCCTAAAGACAGAAGAGCATGATGGTTTTAAAGTAATGGTAGTTGATGGGTACAAACTTTCTTGTACTCGAAAGGTTTGAAATCTGAAAATTCAATTAGGTTAATATGAATTGATAGATGAATTCTATGTGGTCAACATCGGGGATATTGATATGGTGTTGGGAATGCATTGGATGAAGTCCCTTGTGGAGTTCTCATTCAATCTTCAAAAGATGGAGATGAACTTCGAGGCCAATGGGAAGAAGATAGTACTTAGAGGCCTATCAGATGGAGGGCTAGAGTGGTGTCCTTCAAAAGGATGGAGCGGTTAATCAAACATGAGCTGGTTGAGTGGGCAGTAGAGTGTCTCATCATGCGTACAGTTGCTGATCAACAAAAGAATAATTACCATCCAGACATCCAGAAGTTAATATCATAGCAAAATATGATATTTGGGAGCATTCCTCCTAGGGTGCCCCCAGATAGAGGGATAGAGCACATCATAGAGTTGGAGGAAGGTACTAAACCAGTGATGACTACCCCTTATTGACATCCTAAGAGACACAAAGATGAAATAGAAAAAGCAATTAAGGAGTTGTCAGAGGTGGGGCACATTAGACCTAGCAAAAGCCCATTTGCATCAGTAGTTGTTTTGGTAAAGAAAAAAGATGGGACTATGCAAATGTGCATTGATTACAGGGCCCTTAATAAGAAGACAATAAAAAATAGGTACCCCGTTCCCAGAATAGATGAGCTAATTGATGAGTTACATGGTGCTCGGTATTTCTCCAAAATAGATTTGAGGTCGGGGTACCATCAAATTTAGATGAAGAAAGAGGACATAGAGAAGACGACTTTCAAGTGCCATTTTGGGCATTTTGAGTTCCTGGTGATGCCCATTGGTTTGACAAATGCCCCAGCGACTTTTCAAAGTTGCATGAATCGGGTATTCAGGAATCAGTTGAGAAAATTTGTTTTGATATTCTTTGATGATATCTTGATTCTTAGCAAAACTTGGGAGGAGCACTTGCAGCATCTTGAGGAGGTTTTGAGCATCTTGGTGACTGAGTCTCTCTATGCAAAAGATTCCAAATGCGACATTGGTATACAGAGCTTTTGTACCTTGGTCACATCATCAATGCAGAGGGGGTGAGAGTTGATCCTGAGAAGATCAAGGCTATTGTTTATTGGCCTCCACCGACGAACCTCACTCAGCGTAAAGGGTTTTTTGGTTTGTGTGGGTTTTATAGGAGGTTTGTCAAGGGATTTTCTCAGACTGCAGCCCCACTTACAAATTTAACTAAGAAAGGAGCATTCAAGTGGTCCGATTCAGCACATAAGTGTTTTGAGCACTTCAAGCAGTTGATGTCCTCCTGTCCACTGTTAGCTATACTTGACTTCTCCAAACCTTTTGAGGTGGAGTGTGATGCATCAGGGGAGGGGATCGGTGTTGGTTTGATGCAGGAGAAGCACCCCATTGCATTTGAGAGCAGAAAATTGAGAGGTGTGGAGAGAAGCTATTTTGTTTATGACAAAGAGATGTTGGCCATCATGCATGCCTTGGCCAAGTTTAGACCATACCTAGTTGGGGGTAAATTTATTATTAAAACTGACCACAATAGTATCAAATATTTCATGAACCAGAAGGACCTGAAGGACAGGCAACAAAAGTGTGTAAGCAGACTACATGCGTATGATTTTGACATTGTATATGTCAAGGGGAAAAAAAATGTAGTTGCTGATGCACTCTCTAGGAGGCCTCACTTATGTTCTCTGGTAGAGATTTCTGCTGATTAGAGAGAATTAATTACAGTTGAGTATGCCAAAGATTCTTGGGCAGCAGGGATTGTAGAGGGCACAATTCATGATTGCATGTATACAGTGCTTAATGAGTTGATTATTTATAAGAATAGAATTTATTTGGTGCCTTCTTCTCAGCTTAAGGTGAAGTTATTGAGGGCATTTCATGATGCACCTATCGCAGGTCACCCGGGGTTTTTCAAGACATACAAACAGATCCGGGAGAGATTCACTTGGAAAGGACTTAAAAATGAAGTCCTCAAGTATGTTAGAGAGTGTCCTACAACTGGTTTACTTCATCCCTTACCCATTCCTAATCAGAAATGGGAATGTATTTCTGTGGACTTCACCAGGTTACCCAAGGTACAGGGCAAGGACTACATATATGTTGTGGTTGACAGGTTGACCAAATTTGCCCATTTCTATGCTATTTCAGCAACATATACTGCAACGTAGGTGGCTGATCTCTTCTTTAGAGAGATTCAGGTTGCATGGGATGCCCAGGAGCATAGTCAGTAATAGGGACAGCAAGTTCCTCAGTCTATTTTGGCAGGACCTTTTCAGATTGAGTGGGATTGATCTCACCTCAAGTACTAGCTACCACACACAAACAGAGGGACAGACGGAGATAGTGAACAAATGGGTGGAGGGATATCTCAAAAATTATGTTTCTGGACAGCAAAGGGCTTGGATCAAATGGTTGCACCTTGGTGAGTATTGTTACAACACTACCTATCACATGTCCATCAGGGTGTCTTCGTTTATGGTTTTGTATGGGTATGAGGCACCAAACTTCTTGGATTTGTTATTTGGAGATAGCAGAGTGCTAAAGGCAAGAAATTTATTCCAAGAGAGCCAAGATGTGATGAAATCTTTGAAGGAAAATTTGCAGCAGGCACAAAATCAGAAGCTTTATGCTAATCAGCACTGTACAAAGCACAATTTTGAGGTTGGGGACATGGTGTATTTGAGGCTTCAGCCTTATAGACAGTCTTCTCTCAAGAAGAGCAGCGTTGAGAAGCTAAATCCCAGGATTTACGGTCCTTTCAGGGTGTCCAAGAGAGTTGGGGAGGTCGCCTATGAGCTTGAGTTGCCAGCTGACAACAAAGTCCATAATGTTTTTCATGTATCTAGGCTTAAGAAGGCGTTAGGACACAATGTGGTTCCTTCATCAGAGTTGCCACCCTTGGATGAGGAGGGTAAATTGATTTTGGTTCCAAAGGCCATCATAGATTCCAGAGAGCGGACTCTTCAAAGGAGGGTAATTAAAGAGTACTTGGTCAAGTGGAGGAACTTACTAGTGGAGGATGCGACGTGGGAAAATGAGCAGATTTACAGCATTCAGAGTTGAGATTGCTTGAGGGCAAGCAATCTTGGGAAGGGCGGACTGTAATGTCCCCTTCCTAGCCTTTTCAAAAGATTGTCAGAGTTAGCCTATTCAGTCGTTCCCATAGGCTAACGGAGAGTGGTTAGGGAACTTTGGTGACCGTTTATCCAACATGGTGTCGTGGAGAGTTGTGTTTTGGCCTTTTCTGGAGTATTTTTGGTGTTTTCTCCCATACTATTTTTAGTAAGTCAGTTTCGGGCATCCGGGAAGCCAATTGTCAATCTTACTATTTTTGGCACTGTCGGTGGGTGCAGTTGGTATCGATATTTCAATTTTTAATGGTCCAGTGCAATTATTTAAAATAACATAATGTTATTAAAGTTAAATTAAAAAAATTTAACTTATTTTAATAAAGGGACTTTCGAAGGGGACCTTGGGAGACAGAAGTAAAAATATAAAGTTTAAATGTTATAACTTAGGATGGGCATCTAGGGAGACATAAGGGTGAGTTATAATTTAAAATTACAATCTTTTAATTCCCTAGAAGGGGGCGTGGGGTTTTGGAGAGGCTATATAAGATCATTTTGGGCTCATTCTTTCTTTATGCTAGATGAAGATATTGAATTGGTTTTTGTTCTTGGAGGAGATCATACTTCTTAGGTTTGTGAGGACGAAATCCCTTGCAAGCAACATTCTCTACGTTGTTGGAAGACACGGTCTGGAGAATTTGTGGTGGTTTCAATCAGAGATCACAGTTGGGCTTCATTGGTGAATCATTGCTCCATTTCCTTCAGTCACAAAGCTTGTAATTGTTGAGTTTATTCATCAAGGCAGATTGGAGGAATTTATTCCGAGATTGTCGGCTGCAATACTCTCATTGCTGGTCGTACCATTGCTAAAGCAGGTCATACAACTTTTGGAGGGGGCGTGTGAGTTGCTGGTTGGGATGCCTAGGGTTTGGGACTGCTTATTGTTGGAGATTGGGCACCTAGGTTGGGCAAACACTCAGCGATCTCGAGGGAAGTGGAGGTATTATTATTCGAGGGTTTTATCAGACATTTTTCCTGCCTATAGCTAGCTGGTTTTTACTACAGCCCATGGCCAAACTGACGAACATTTTTTGGGTATGTTGGATTTAGATATTAGATGGTATTTTGTGAACTAGGTTGTTATAATCGAGGAAATCTTGATATTCTGATTGTAATAAAATTTTGGAATTTTCTAGTTAGTTGTGACATGGAAAAAGGTGAAATTTCTGATTATTTCTTTGCTGCAAGTTCTTTAGTTTCTGCACTTTATTTATGTTCAAAGCATTCAAAATCATTATCAAAACACAAACAAATCAATCCTCAAAACAAAAAAAAACGAAGGCAAAACAGGGTTGCATATTACAAAGCTCTAGCTCTCAAAGTCTCCAAGAGAAAATAACAAGTCAAGAATGAATTGCTTTTGGTTCCCATCTATTTTATATCCCTCTTTGAGAGAATTACTTTATTTTTTTTTATTTATTTCATTTCCCTGGTCACATAAAGTCACCCACTTATAATTTTCCATTGACATAAAATAAAGTCACTTTATTAAAATTCCAAGGTTCGGCCTATTATTTAATTAAATATAAATAATCCTTAGGAACTTAGGACTATTTAAAATTTAATTAATTAATTATTCCCTTATATCACCCGATTTAGTTGACAGAAATTAAATAGGCTATCGGTCTTCCGCAATTGTTTCATTTAGAAGAAGAGGTCATTACATTTCAAGTGAGCAGTTTTGTATCCATTGGGCTATAGAGTCAAGAACATAACAAGGACCAGAACAAACACACAATGGAGGAAAACGACACCAACACAAAAACAAGAAAATGGAAAGGAAAAGAGACTACAAAATCATAATTACCTATGTACAAGGTAGGAGACAAACTATTGTTATTGTTTGAAGTGTTTCGGATATTGCATGCCATAGGGTAGCGGGAGATGAGCGCCATATCTGTATGCCAAGTTGTATGTATTGTTGCCACAAAAGTGACAAATCTTGAAAGGACCCATTCGAAGGGAAAATAAATTTCATGGCTTCTTGGTTCTCTTCTTTTGTCCCACAAAAGCACCAAATCTCCAATCTAAAAATATCATTGCCTCACTTTACAATTGAAAATATTCTTGACCTTATTATGATGCATTGTAATACGATCAACAACAAAAATTTGTTCCTTTTCCTACTTGGTGAGATACAAGACACTCTTTTCAAGTGAGTCTTTGATGTCTTCATCTTCAATGGCACGAGACAATTGTAAAATCGGCAATTCTAATGAAATTGAGATCATGGCATCGATTCCATAGAGTAACTTAAATGGAGAAGTCCCAATAGCTCTCTTGGGAGTGATGCGACGAGTCCACAATGCATCATACAACTTCCTATGTCAGTTGTTTTGTCATGTCCCACTTTTGGACATAGAATGAACGAAGCCCCTTAGCCTTGTTTGGTTTCCCAAGGGCTAAGGGAAGAAGAAAGAAAAGGGAAACATTTGGGGTTTCTAAAGGCAATTTGCAAAAAGTACTCTATTGCTTTAATTTTCATTTATGTTGCAGTCTCTTGAGGGTCATGGGCGCCCAAGGGCCTAAGTGAGGGTTATAAGGATTGCTCTTTTTTATATTTGAAAAAGGTCTTCCGTCCAAAATGGAATGCACCCCTTGGGGGAATTGATATAAAAGAGGGTGGAGGATCATTTGGAAGGGGCATGTATCTATGATTTTGATAATTGAATTCATTAAGTCTAAGCACAGAAACGCTTGGCTTTCTCCTTGAGGACGAAACCCTTCAAGGTGGACTGGAATTAAGGATGAAAACCCTTAAGACCAGCTAGGGTAGCTTCATAAGGAAGTTGTATTGAGCATCATTGATTGCCAAGGGTGTTTTAAACACTAATCTTCATTGTAGCAAGTTTGGTGCGCAGGTATGAGGCATCCACGAAGGCAAAAAGGGCTTCCAAACATCAACGCCATCTTTTGGTAAGGCAATGAGTTCCTAGGAGGGTCAAGACCTCTCCCCAGGGCTGGGCAAGCAGGTTTTAGGGCCTAATTTGGCCATTTTGGGGGTCAAACATTGTTAGTAATTTTTAGTGATTTTTGTAAGGTGTTTCCAGCCATTGATGCTTGGAAAATTGTGCATTTATTCATAATATCTAGATCTGGACTGTGTATAATTTTATTATATTTTATTGGGGTTTTTTCAGTATTTATTGTTGAAAATTTGGTATTAATTCCAGCTATTAATTCAATATCTTTCGGGTTAATTATTGGATCCTAAAATCACATTTTTTTTGAAAGGTAAAGGCAAGCATTTAATTATGTATTTTTCTCAGCTTGTGGTGTCTAGGGTTTGAAGGAAAAACTACTCTTTTTTGCCCTAGTTTGCTCATTGAAAATTGGTGAAGTTATTGTTAGGGTTTCAATTGATTTATTGTAGCCTTGTTGTGGCATTGTAGCGCTTAGGGTTTGCTAGAATTTCACTTATTTGCTTAGGATTTGATAAGAATTTCAGTTTTGCAGTTTTGTCCCGGTTTGGAGACATTATAGTGGAATCAGATCTTAGATCTTGCTAGTTTGTGGGTTAGATCAAATTTTAATGTGGCATGATGGAAGAAGTGGAGAAAGAGAAGCTCTATAAAGCAGGGAGGAAGCTAGAGCATCTAGGTCAATCGGTAGGTGACCTAATCAACATCTTGGGGGTAGTAGAAGATCGGTTGTCCAAGGTGAATCAGTTACAATATGTGACAATGGAATGGACGGTATAGTCCTCAAAGATTTGTTTGGTCCAACCCTTACTTTTGAGACATCTAGACAAAAAGGTAAGGCATTTGGTTACCATTTGCATTAGTGAAATTACTAGAATGACGTCTCCCAAGCTACCTTACAACAACAAAATCATGAGGGAGATATTTCAGCTGATTGTGGAGAGCTTCCAGGGTCTAGGGGACATCAAAGGACCTTCTTTTGCTAGGAGGGTTACAATTTTGAAAACCATGGCAAAAATCAGGTCATGTGCTTTGATGTTGGACTTGGAATGTGATGATCTTATTTCTGAAATGTTTCAACTTTTCCTTGCAGCTATAATGAGAATCATGCAAAAAATGTTGTAACATCTATGAAAACAATTATGGCTTTAACTCTAAATGAAAGTGATGAGATTTCTCAGCAGTTATTATCTATCCTATTTGGGTAAGGGGAGGCAAGTTCTCTACAGCTGCACATGCACTGATAAAAAATATTGTAAAAGAATGTGAAGAAAGGTTGAGCCCTTGACAATAGAGGATGAAGAAAAAACTTTGGGACAGCCTAGTGTTGTAATTTCTGTGTCACAAAAATCAAAAATTTTAGGGCAACAAAGGGAGACTTTCCAGCTGAATAAAGGGCAATCAATTACTGTAATTTCTGAGTTACAAAAATCAGAAATTTTGGAGCAGCGTAGTGCTATAACTTCTGAGTCTCAAAAAGAAAAATTTGAAGTTGTTGAAGAAACCAAAGTTGAGAAAAGACAAACTCTATGAGTCAAAAATATTTCAGAATAACTCTATGGAAAGGCATGTTGATTTTTGCTTTGATTCTAACAATAGTTCATTTTCATTGCATAACTCTAGATTGCATGAGGAAGATTGGAAAAAGAATTGTTAGTAATAGATGGGAGGGAAGTCCAAGTCCTAACAAGGTTAGACAACACAAAAGGGTTCCTTGAAGGATTAATGCAAAATAAGGAGGGAACACATGAAGGGAATTATCACCATTACAGATTTACATACAATTAAGGATGTAATAGAAACAACAAAATCAAAATATCTTCATGTGGTTAAAGACAAGGATGTGGCCATCAAAATTGCAAATGAGGCTTTAATTGCATCTAAGGCAATGAAGCTTAAGGTTAATGAGCTCACCCTTGAGCTTAAATCAACCAAGGGCTCCTTAGAAAATAGTCAAAGGGCACTTCTTGAGGCAAAAAATTAGATTGATGTTGCAGAGAAGTTTAGGGAGCAAGAGAATGAATCAAGGGCAAGGGAAATCGAACAAGTAATTGATGAGCTCGTTGGACTTCAAGAGGACCTTGATTTGGGATATCTTTTAGAAAATTCAGAAGTTGCAAAGGTAGAGTTTGAACAAAGGGATAGAAATAACTTCCAACATTTTGGCAATCCACTTTTTGAGATGGATGTTGGGATAATTCAAAGTTCAGATTTTATGTGGGATCCAGGTGAAACTTTCAGACCTCAAGAAGAGGCTGCCAATTCCGAGTTGGGTCAGCCACCACAACATGTGGGAAACCATTCCACACCATGTTCAGTAAGTAATTCAAATTTTGGAAATTGTTGTCCATCAAAAGGGGCTAAAGGAGTGATGAATTCTGAATATGGGCAGTCACCAAGTTATGTTGAAAACCATCCAATTCCATGTTTTAGAAACATTGCAAATTCTGAAAATGAAGAATTAAGACGAGTCTTCGAATGGGCAAAAAATCAGCTTGTGGATGGTATAAGGAAATTTGAATTTTTTATGAGGAATAGGCCCACGACATACTTAGAAAATTCTGAGTTTTTTTTGCAAAATCAGATTGTTCCGTGCATCAAAAATTATGAAAAATTTGATGTATTATAGCCCCTACATCATGATGGAAATTCTGGAAATAGTTGGGAAACTTAGCTCTTTACTTGTGTCACCAAGTTTGAAACTTCAAGAAAGGAACAACCCTTCCATCACATGAAGTTTCAGTATATTACAAGCTTGGTAAGTGCCCTATGTTTTGCAAATTCTGTGTTAGGGCAGCAAGGGTTAAGTTTGTATATGCAATTCATTGTGAAGAAGTATGCTATGAAAAAGGGAATTCAGATTTCAGAAAGGGTGGCTTGGGGACCACAACTACTATCCATCTCAAGGGGATGGAAGGTAAAGATAGAGACAATCCTAAGGATGAAGGAGTTCCACAAATTTTATGCATTCATGGGCTATTTGGGAAGCATGTTTGGAAGGGGCAGCAGAAGGGGGAGTAGGAGACATTTGTTGAGGCATCATGGCAAGACTGGCCGCTCCATGAAGGTGCCCACTTGGAAGGTACAATTCCCAATTTTTTCGAAATTGATTGTTGCATAGAAATGGGTGAGCCATATCTTTTGCTTGTTGAGGGAACTTTGAGGTCCTTCGGAAGTCATAAGGGGTACCCAGAGACCTTACAAAAGGGCACCCCCTCTAAGGTGCACACATGGACGAGGAGGATTATGAAGGGCAACCATGGTACATTTTTCCACCATACTATTCATAACAGTTGTAGCTCACTTAGTACGAGCTTGAGGGTCTCCAAATGCATTTGGAAGGTTGATTTCAAAATGACCCTTCAAAAAGGTGAGTTGTGGTTGAATGGTTTCATATTTAGGGATAATAAGAAGTTTGATATGTGTGAATCACTGAATCCATTCAATCAATCACAGTAAACACAGCTGACTTTATCATCCCTTTTGCAAATTTGAATGTTTGTTGGTTGTTGGGAAGCAAGGAATGGATTTCAAACACTTTGGGGAAGTTTCCAGCCCTTATAGGCTGTAAAGTTCAGAGTTTGGGGCAAATTGGGAATGTATGAACATCTATCCCATGCTCGGTTCCACCATGTACAACATGGGCAGCCCTTCTATGCCCTCCAAGGCAATCATACACATGTTTCCAGCCATTAAACAAATGGAGAGTAGGGTCAAAGATGCAAGCAAGGAGGGAAGGTAGAGCTACATCCGTATGGGGCATGAAGAGAGGAGGGCTTTAGATTTGATTAACATGTTTGTTTCTTGTACAGGTAGTGCCGTGTGGACAGCCAAGGCCCAGAATTCCAGCAACTACCTTGCTATAGCAAACATTTCCAGCCTCCATGTTACTGCAAGTGCGGAAAAGTCCTCCTTTGTAGTCATCTTTCTGGGGTCCATAGGGTGCAAGGCCTCAATGTGGAGGAAAGGGGGAAGAATGCACTACTATTATGACACTACCAGCTTGGATGGGCAGCCAAATTTCTTCAGGTACAACAGTGAAAGGCTTCAATATGAGGCCTTCTTTCCATGGGAAGAGACTACAAGAGGGCTTTGCATGTGGATAATTGTTGGACAGCTCCATGGATGTTGCTATTGCTTGAGGACAAGCAATTTTGGCTGGGGAGGATTGTCATGTCCCCCTTTTGGACATATAATGAACGAAGACCCTTAGCCTTGTTTGGTTTCCCAAGGGCTAATGGAAGAAGAAAGAAAAGGGAAATGTTTGAGGTTTCTAAGGGCAATTTGCAAAAAATACTTTATTGTTCGAATTTTCACTTAAGTTGAGGTCTCCTGAGGGTCATGGGTGCCCAAGGGCTTAAGTGAGGGTTATAAGGATTGTTCTTTTTTATATTTGAAAAAGGTCTTCCCTCCAAAATGGAATGCACCCCTTAGGGGAATGTTCTTTTTTATATTTGTTCTTTTTTATAAAAGAGAGTGGAGGATCATTTGGAAGGGGCAGGTATCTATGATTTTGATAATTGTGTTTATTAAGTCTAAGCATGAAAATGCTTGGCTTTCTCCTTGAGGATGAAACCCTTCAAGGTGGACAAGAATTAAGGATGAAAACCCTTAAGATCAGCTAGGGCAGCTTGTAAGGAAGTTGTATTGAGCATCATTGATTGCCAAGGGTGTTTTAAACACCAATCTTCATTGCAGCAAGTTTGGTAAGCAGGTTTGAGGCATCCACGAAGGCAAAAAGAGCTGCCAAACATCAACGTCATCCTTTGGTAGGGCAGTGAGTTCCTAGTAGGGTCAATGACTTCTCCCTAGGGCTGGGTGAACAGGTTTTAGGGCCTAATTTGGCCATTTTGGGGTCAAATAGTTAATAATTTTTGGTGATTTTTGTAAGGTGTTTCCAGCCATTGATGCTTGGAAAATTTTGCATTTATTCATAATATCTATATCTTGAATTTGGATAATTTTATTATATTTTATTGGGGTTTTTTTCAGTATTTATTGCTCCATTTATTGTTGAAAATTTGGTATTAATTCTAGCTATTAATTGAGTACCTTTTCAGTTAATTATTGGATCATAAAATCGTATTTTTTTTGAAGTGTAAAGGCAAGTTTGTGGTGGCATTGTGGTGCTTAGGGTTTGTTGGAAATTAAAATCAGAATTTCACCTATTTGCCTAGGGTTTGATAAGATTTTCAGTTTTGCAGTTTTGTCCCGGTTTGGGGACATTACATGTTTTGATTATCATCAATGAGCTTGTGGATGATGGTTGTGATGTTCTTGTTATTGATTTAGCTTGTCCATTTCCTTGTGAGTAATAATCAAAAGAATGAGACAATGAAATCTCATATCCATATCAGAAGCCAAGCAACTCAGAGGAGGAAAAGTTTGAAGCATTATCTATGACTATCTTTTCAGGTAGGTCAAATCAGACGAGAATATTTTCTTTTATGAATTTACATGCTACTTTGGAAGTTGTCTGCTTAACTGGAATTGCTTATACCCATTTAGTGAAATAGTTTGTAGTGGTTAGGATGTGAGTATGACCAGCACTGAAATTTGGATTTAGAGTGCCATTGAAATTCAATCCCCACCATTGAAAAGGTTCTTCAGTGACCACCAATATGAGGGGTATTGCAACAAACTTGGGTCTTCCTGCAAATTGTTGGAAATATTCACACTTGGATACCCATTCACATGAATCTTTGAAAACAGGACAATAGTAATGAGATTGTAAGACATTGAAAGTGGTGATCGGTGAAGAGAAATTACCTCCGCAAGCTTTGTTGTGAAAAGCTTGCAGCAACCTTTTATGTTGTTCCTTGTTAACATGTATGAAGAAAGTGTCATTTAATCCCTTTTTAAAAAGGGTGTTGTTCCATATGCTGAACTTGGCAGCTCTCAACTTCAAAGTTATCTTTTGTTTCACATTAAGATGATTAGGACACTCCCCATATGTCAAAAAGTAGGAAATGTCGGTACTATTCATATATAGATCCAATGAACAATGCCATAGGGAGTTCACCATTAATTTCTTATTTAATCTTTTCTTTCCCAAGGCCATATTCTGCTACTATTTAGACATAGGCCCTGTCCTCTAATGAGCTTGGCTTGTTTGATTTCCAAATCATATTAATGAACTTTAGCTATCCAACCACTTCTTTTAGAACTGAGTTCTTGTTGAGTCAAGATTGACTTGATAGTGGTATTTGGAACCATTACTGTAGTATGAGGATTCAAAATATGGAATCTGAATTGTTGAACCACCATTACAACAACATAGGCATGTTTCTCAATTGCAGAGTACTTTAGTTTGTGATATTTCAATCCACAACTCATGAAGGCAATAGGAGATTCAATCCCTTCTTCATTCTTTTGTACCAGAATTTTTGAAAGGGTATGCTCTAAGGCATTACCATATATAATGAAGTCCTCCTTGAAATGTAGACATACTATCATTGGAGCCTTGGCAATGGCATCTTTGATCTCATCAAAAGCATTTTTACCATTTGAACTCCATATGAAGGAAGCTTTTCCTCTCATCATTTGAGCAACGTGCGTAATTAGTTCGGCGAAATCTAGGATGAACCTTTGCAAAACATTTACCTTGCCAAAGAATGAGTGAACCCCAGGTTTACTTGTAGGAAGAGAAAATTGTTGGATTTTCTTTACAATTTTTGGGTTAATATTTGTTCCTTCTTTAGCCACCACATGGCCTAGGATTTTTCCTTCCATAACGATAAAGATAGACTTTTTTGGGTTCAAAGAAATACCACAAGTTTTACACCTTTTGAACACCATTCTCAAATGATCATAATGATCAATTTATCTCTTGGTAAATACTATGAGTTTACCAATATAGACCACAATAATCTTGTTCTTCATGTCTCCAAATACAAAATCCATTGCCCTTTGAAATGTGGCTCTTGTGTTGACCAGACCAAGAGGCATCTGCCAATATGCAAAAGTTCCCCATGGGATAGTGAATGCTGTTTTATGTTCGTGTTCTAGTGATATTTCAACTTGATTGTAATTGGAAAAACCATCCAACATGGACATCATTTCCAAACTGTTACAACTTGCAATATTTGATCCATGATTGGTAAAGGATAATTATTCTTTATGGAAGATTGGTTCAAATTGCGGAAATCCACATATTCAAATTTATTCATTCTTCTTTCTCACTAGAACAGTGTTGGTGACAAAGGTTGAATGATGTATAGGAAAAATGATTATGGCATTCAACATATTTTGAACTTCTTCATATATGGTACCCACAATCTTAGGATTGTAATGCCTTTGTTTTTTCTTGAAAGGTTTTGCTTCTAAATTGAGTGGGATGTTGTGACACGTACTCTTTAGGCTCGAAGGACTTTAAAAAACATCTTTGTATTGCTTGAAGAGAGACTCATATGTCCTATGTTTTTCAGGGGAATAGCATTTGCCAATATTGAAAAAACCTTGGTTATTTGGAATGTTGACCTTTTCATAGTTTGAGGGTCCTTGAGGTTCAGCTTGTGTTTTCTTTTTGATAAACCTATCATGTTCATCAAAGAGGTCCTTTAGAGAAGTAAGTCCCTTTGGGATTTTATTATCTTTCGGCTGGATCACTTCTTCATTATTGTTTCTATGGTCAATTCCATCATCACACAACTGAGAAACAAATTTCTCATATGCTGAATTACTGCCATTGAAGTACAGGTTCTTGAAATTATCAGAGTTCTTAAGAAAAGAGAGAATTTGTTGGTTCTCATTGAATACTTGGCAATATTTTGAATTATCTAGCACACTAAGGCGGTATAGCAATTCAATGGTTTACTTTTTGTTATTGAATTTGAGAATGAGGAATCAACAGGGATGCAAAGACAGCCAACACATCAGCTGTATCATTTCTTTCCCCAAGTACAAAATATATGGAAACGGCTTCAAATACCTTGATACTGTTCCACACTCTATTCTGGTAATGTTTTAATCTGTCATTTCTTGTTTGAAATTGATCCGACTTGTTTGACTAACAACTCCACATCCCCTTGTGCTCTTAAGTTCCTTATCCCCATATTTTCAATGACTTTCAAACCCAAAAGTAGAGCCTCGTATTCAATGGTATTGTTTGTACATTCAAATTGCAACTTTTAAGAAAATGAATGCAATTCCCTTGAGAAGACATGAGTACTACTCCAGCTCCTAAATCTGTTGTAGAGCAACTCCTGTCAAATTCCAATGTCCATGCTTCTTTTTTATCTCCTTTTGTGAGTTTGGGTATGTCCAAGTCATCTTCTGTCATAATCATATAGGTCCTTAGACTTGTCTCTTCATATAGGATTTCAGATATGGGGTCATCTGATTTTTGACCTATATAACTGGCTTTGGGCTCAGGTTCCAAACAAATTTTAACTCCCTTTATTGGTTTCATTGCTTGAGGTTAGTCTAATTGAATTTCACCTCTCAAGTCTTTGCAAAAACACCTGATAAGAAGCATGTCATAACTGGCTGGAATATATCGTACCAAAATGGTCCTTTTAATTCTTTTATGAGGATAAGCCGCCAAGGCTACTTGAGCATTTTTTATTTGACCAATCGTTGGTACATGCTTGGACTCCATAGAAAAACTTTTTCCCAAGGCTCTAGTACAAAACAGTCCTAAGGCATTGGCAACTCTGGCAGGCATAACATTATTAGAGGCTTCAAAGCTGATAATACAATTATCATGAGGATAACCTCCGATGAAAAGAGATAGGTAAAAAGGGTTGGGTTTCTTATTATTCTTTGAGGAAGCTATGAGATTCCAGGAGAAGGTGGAATTGGAAAAAATTAGGTTTTGTGAAGGCAAAGCAGGAATGAATATTTGAGTTGTTTTCTCTTATTTGTTGGATAAATTTTTAAAACTGTTCGGTTTGATTTCAAATAATCTATCATCAAAATCTGTAGTTGATGATGTCAAAGGTAGGAGGTTGATCAATGACTGAGACAGGTTCATAGTAAGTAAGTGGAAGAAGAACATTTTGTGCAGTTGTATGAGGTGACTACAACAATGGCTTAAGGCGAACTTTTACTTGTGGCATGACTTGTGAGGAAGGGGTATTTAAAGAAGACTTATCTGGAGTTTTTGTTGCAAGAGGAGTCTTAGGAACTTCCTTTTCTTACAATTTTTCTTTGTTCTTGCTCTTCTCTACTTCCTTCTTTATTGTTCTTTGTTCTTGCGAGCATTGCATATGACTGGTTATTCATGTCTTTAATTTATTCTTCATGGTCAGACATGCATGCCAAGAATCCTACAGTAAAGTCACCATCGGTTTCCATTTCAATCTCTGGCTCCAATGAACCTGTAACTTCTTGTTCAGATTCAAAAATAGTGTTCAGCTGCATTTCTGTGGCTCTTATCATTTCGGGGCAGGTCTTTCCATCTTGATATTGGTTTGATGAAACTTATAAGATGTGTTAGGAGGAGGACGTTTAATGACTAGCCTGGGTGGAGGAGCTATGCGACGAGCTTGATTGTTTTGTAAGGGCAATTCAGGCTGCCTTGGTAGATGGGAACATTACCAACTTGTGGTAGCCATCTATTTAATGTAGTCACATCATTCATGACCCAATGGAGTACTGTGTCATGGAGATTCTGCGCGCGAGTCCTTTGAGCTTATTTCTTTAATTTTCTGGCGGTTATCATCTTCAATCTCAATAGCTTGTGTTTGAGCATCATCAAGAGCATTGATATGATTTCTCATGAGAAGGAAACTTACATTGGGAGACTGAGTTGTTATGAAGAAACACAACTAATTGGCCTCTGTAGGTTTGAGGCTGCCGGAATCTTATTCACCAACTTGTTGAAATGGGCTACAAATTCCCTCACGGGCTCATTCGCTTCTTTCTTGATTTGGGACAGCTGAGCAAGTAGTGCGTGATTGTATTCAGTGGGCTTAAATCTTTCCAAGAACTTGGTACTCATATCATCGCAATTTGTAATACAACCAACATCAAGGTGGTTGAACCATTTTGCTGCATTCTTACTCAAAGTCTCAATGAACAATCTTATAGATACGTCCTCATTTTGCACTTCCAAAATGCTGCATGTGGCAATGACCACCAAGATGTGTTCATCAGGGTGTTGTGTGCCGTCTGTAGTAAAACTAGGAAAGCTCTTTTCAATTCTCTAGGCAATTCATTGAGCTGAGCTTCCAAGGCCAATGGACCAATGTACACACCGCAAGGAACATTAGCAATCATTCTTTGAAAGTTTAGGACTTTGGAAAAAAGGTTCCTAAAAGAATTATAGCTTGGCTTAGATTTGTTCCCTTTTCTCGTTCTTCTATCTTTGGACTACAAGGAACACTAGCTGATTTTTTTACTTCTTTTTCTCTTTTCATTACTGACCTTGAAGTTGAAAGCTTGCTGAAAATTAAAAAAACGGACCAGAACTTCCGCTAGCATGAGTAGACTGCGTAGAGTGCAAAGAAGACTCTATACTAGTGTGAAAACAACAATTGTTTTTCTTCTTAGAATGTGTCTATGAACTGCCACTTGAGCTGCTTGTTTAGGGATTCAGTTAACAATGTCAACTCTTTCTTCTTCTTTGTCTAATACTGCAGTAGTGACTTGGAAATGAGCCGCAGTTCTTCGGTTATCTCATATGAAACTTCTAAGATCACTGGCAATATTTTCTTGACTTGTTTGTACCCAATCAATATTCAATTGGAGTACGGAGGGTTTCTTGGAATGGTCATTGACCAAGGAAAGTGCTGAATTTTTCTGGGTGATATATAGAGACGAAATGTGCCTCACAGTGGCTGCCAAAAACTATTAGAAAAATATTGTCATAGGACAAAATAAGAGACTTTTGCAATAGTGAGGGGACAAAGTCCCTCCTCTATTATTGAGGGGAGGATCCTTTTATAAAAAAACCAAAAAATATGCTTCAAGGAAAGCTTTACAAATATATAAACAAAAATGTGTATGGGGTGTTGTGTAATGTCCCCAAATCGGGACAATAGTGCAAAAGAAGGTTTTCCAATAACGTCTAAACAAATCTGAATTCTAGAAATAAAAACCATCAAACCCTACTATTGTATTTGCACCATCAAACTGAAATTATCACACCTCCAATCACTCAAAAAATTAATAGAAAAATACCTTGTAAAGCTAGTCAATCATGGCTCTCACTGGCATGAAGAAAGAAGCTGAATTTGTATGTTTTCCACTCCCAAACCCTCAATGCCATCAAGTTGGTTTTAATGTCCTCTTTCTGTCACCAAATCCTACTAGAAAATCCTCCACAACTGAAGATAAAATTCAGATAAATTCCAGCATGCATATCATATAAAAATTGGCCAATGTTGGGACCTAAAACATGATCAAATCTTCTCCAAACCAAGTCACCAAAATCAGGAATAAATAACATTAAATAACTCAGAAAATCAAATTTTAACCCTGCCAAACCTGCTGGAAATAAGTTATAAATTCCACCAATATTTGCAACAATAAATGCTCGATTGTTTACGGCCAATCAAGGCACCTTAAACCCATGCCAAACCTCCTTCAAGTGAATCGCCCAACTCAGAAATTAATGGCAAAATTTCAGAATCAATACCCTGGGTTTAACTTTCTAATATGTTAAACCAAATAAATCAAAAATAATATTATAAAATTACCTTGTTGAATTGAAGTCTAAAAGCCCTGCAATGATGTTCAGTTCTTCTTCAAACTTATTTGCCCCACCTCAAAGAAATATATAAAATAATTCAGATTGCTAAACTTACCAATGGATCACCATTTGACCTTCAAAATGCTCCTATTGGCAAGTCACCCAAGCTAGAATATTGTGCAAAATATTATAAGTATTTTATTTGGCTTGCATTAGCCCTCCAAGGCCTCAAAACTAGCCCTCAATCCAAGTTGCCAAAGCTGGAAAATCATATAAAATATTATGAAATATTTTAGGCTTCAAGAAGCCCTTCAAATCAACTTACATAGCCCTCTAGGTAAGTTGCCACTCTCTAAAACTTGGAATTTCTCTAAAAACCAACTTTCTATATGGTCTGCAATATTCTTCAATGTAGGTGGTGTTCAAAAACACTCTTGTAGATCCACTTGCATGTAAACATGCAATTTTGAAGCTCAACTACAGTCCTTGAATAAAGCCTACCGAAGTAGTAGGAATAGAGGTTTTCGTTCCCAAACCCTTAATACTCTTGAAGGTTTTCATCCTCAAGATGTGGTAATCAAGTTTGACATACTTGATCAATGATTCAATATCAATATTCAGCATACCTTTTCAAATGACTCCTCAATTGTTTTTTTATAATCATCCCCCAAGGGTGGTACCCAAGTTGGAGGGATGTGTCTTTTAAAACATAAGCAACTTTATCTTTTAAAACTCCCTTTTGAGGGTTTAGGCTCTCATGACCCTTAAAGGTCCTCAACTTAAGTGAACATTAAATCAAAAGTACATTTTTGCAAACTCAACTGAAAATTAGAATACTTAAATACTTTTCACCTTTTTGCTTATAGGATAGCGCCCTCAAAGTTCCCTTCTCGTTCTTTCCCTTAGCCTTGTGGAAACAACCAAGCTAAGGGTCCGTAAGCAAGCTAAGCCAAAAAGGGGGACATTACATGTTGTGTATAACATTTAAGGAAATGAAAACGAGAGAATCACATGTAAAATTGAATAAATTTAGACTTCAGATTACTCGTGAGAAATAGAAATCATAATAGATATTGACATTCAATGTTTAACACATTTACTTCAAATAGATTGAAAAAAAAGATATGCATTATTAAATACAAAGGATAATAATGACATAAACAAGAAATAACATGACACTAAGTCCATGAATCTTTCTTGTATTTCTATTCAATTCTGAATCCAAAGTTACATCTTCAAACAATCTTCTACCAAAATTTTGAGTATCAAAAAGTCTATATACATTCATTTGAGTTCGTATTTGTAAATTGCATGACCAAAATAACTACCAATCATTGTATACATAACCATAATTGGCGAGTACTCATTGTGGGGATTTTTTTTTAACCGGAGAGTAACCAATGGGTGGGGTCGAATAACCGACAAAGGAAAAAAATACTTAAATTTATAAAAAATACATAAATTTTATGGATATTACAATTGCAAAATGTATCAGATGAGTCTGTAAAATGTTGCGAAAGTGTTTTCTGTTAGATTTAAATATAAATAAAGTACAAATTTGCATAATCATGCGAATACAACTTTGACACTATCAAGTTGTCAACAACAAATTGATATAGTGATATATACAAGAATCTACAAGACCACCAGTACAAATTACAAGAATTTATAACTCTCTTCCCAACTCTCTAAAAAACTAAGGGAGCCTAAGAAAGTCTAGTCCTCCCACTCGACTGTCCCTCCTTGCTCTGCCTAGAACATTGTGGCTCCACCGCCGCCTCCACCTTTGCCTCTGTCTCTGCATTTGCCTCATCCTCATCTTCAAAGATATCCTCTAATCCAATGTCTCCTTATGCAACTACACCCTCTATAGTTTGTCTCTCGAAATCAACAATCTCATCCTCTATGAACATGGAGGCCTTCTCCTGTGCAATCCAATCACTATAGGGATCGATCTCATCTAGATCGATAGGCTCTTGTGATGTGTTCTCCAACTTTGTGCGAAGGCGATGGTTGTATTGCACAAAAACCAGGGCATTGAGGTGTTGTTGGCTCAACTTGTGCTTCTTCATGTGAATGGCGTCAAACAAACTCCAATTGCGCTCACATCCAGAAGCGCTACAAGGCTAAGATAAAATGAGAAGGGCTAGCCTTTGAAGATTTGGGGTATTCCCACCCCAATCTTCCTACCATGACCCTGCATACAAGATATTCAAAACTTTGTAAGTAATTAATAATTGTAAATTTGTAACAAGGTACAAGTAAAGACTTCATTTTCTATTATGTGGTGACTGCGTGGCTCCCGTTCGGATATGTAGAGTTGAAGAAAAGAGCCTCCCCTAGCCTACTTGTAGTTCTGCAATTTTGAAATAATGAGGTCTCTCACCTCAACATCAGGGGTTATACTCTCAATGCATGTGTCATGTCCCCTCTTTAGCTCGGTCTAGCAGAGACATGTGAGTCAGCTTATTATGGGGTCTTGTAGGTTGACATTGTTGGATAGAGACCCAGTATGGCTATACAGTGTTGGGGACTTGGTGTTTTGGCCGTCGCTGATCAATTTGGAGACGTTCTTTATTTTTAGGAGGCAGTTCCTAAATTTATGGGGGTTATCCCTAATTTTTAGGAGGGTATGATCATACCCAGGGTTGGGTCTCCATGAGATTATGCCTTGAGTTCAGTTTCAGAGGATTAGGGTTTGTTTCCTAGTTTCTAGGAGCATCCCTAGATTTTAGGGATGAGATTGCCAGTGAATCCTTGATTTCTGACTCCAGTCACAGACAGGTGGCAGGGTGACTTTCTGGTTTGTGGTGTCATTGGACCATTTTGTCGCTATTTGGGGTATATTTTTAATATTCCCTAAGTTAGCGTTTTTTAATTAAATAAGGCTAAGTTTATAGCCATTTTGGAGTAATAAGGGGATTTTGGCCTCATCTGGATGTGTATCTCATGGGGTAATAGCTTGTTGGAAAGGTCTTGGACTTTTCTAAATATTTCTCTCTTGGCTCAGATCCTTTCGGTGAACGGATTTCTCTTTATTTTAAAAAAAGTCATTTTCTATCTGCTTGTACAGTTAAAAAAGGAGAAATATAACATTTTATAACTCAACGCCATATTGAGTTGCTTTTAGGGTTTGAGCTGATTGTAAAAAAGTTATAAGGAGGTCAAGACAAAAGTCTAAATCATTCTTGACATTTAATTTGGAATTTGCACTTTGGCTCTGGAAGAGCTTTCAACATTTGGGATGCCAAACCCCAGTGCTTTGTCTGTTTGGGACGTAGTCCCCACTTCAGTGGATTTTTGATTTGCTCAATAGCATCTGGAGATTGTTCAGTATTCCTTCTGGAGGGCGCAATGATTGTGACAGAGTTCAGCGGGCATTTGAGGGTTTATTTCAGATTGAGAGGATCTTGCAGTTGTATGGTTGTACCTGGCAGCCCTTGCAGCTGTACGGCAGTATCTGGCAGCCAGCTTCCTTCCCACGTGCAGCGCATTAAGGGCTGGAATCTTGCTGCGGCTTTCTTCTAGTGTACAATTCTCCTTCAGCGTTTCAGGTTGGGTCTATTTGTGATTGTAATCTCCCTAAAACTATTGAAAATTTGTATCTGGTTCCCTATTTGGTTCAATATCCAGAATTCTGCTTATAAGCGAATTTGTTTGGTTATATTGGGTATTTAATTTCAGAATTGTTCATGTTCTTGTATTTCATTATTTACTTGCTGAAAAATCATCAAAATACAAAAACAATCAAACCCTTCTGCAACTTCCGTGTATTTCGGAAAGAAAACATTCATAAACAGGAAAAATCAATTTAAAATAACAAAATTACAGCAGATCAGCCGAAGAGATCCATTAGGGATCTTTCAGTAGTATCAGAGCTTTTGTCCTGCCATCCTGTTGGGTAGATTGGACATTGAATCAACTAGTTAATCATGGTTACTTCAAGTACTCAGAAGCAGTGGGACAGGAATATGGAGAAGCTTAAACAAAGTTTGAATAAGTTGGATGAAAACCAGAAGAGGATGAATGAATTGTTTTCACACCCTGCAAACATAGACAAAGCAGCTCGGTTTATGGCATCCATTTTTAAGAGGTCTACATCACAAAACAAAAAGGAGGAACAAAAGGTCTCTACAGGTGAAGTATCTAGAAACCTCTGCAATGAATTTTCAGTAGTTAGTGACCAGCATTCAGCTGATCCTATGGAGAACAAAATGGACAAAGGTGATGAGCAGGAGATGCCTTCTTTTGGGTTACAGGTTCCATTTTCTCTTCAGGAGGATAGCAATGGTATGGATTCTTTTAATGATTCCTTTGGGGCTAATGTTAAATGCACTCATGAAAATCCAGAGGGAAAACTAACAGGTGAAGTATGGACCAGTAGTATTGAGATCGGGTCTATTTCAGTTGATCTTCACCCAGTTGATGTTACAGAAGGTAGAGAGGACGAAACATTGGATCCTATAGAACAAGGTTGCACGGGTCTCCTAGTTGGTGACATGGAGGTTATGATTGGGGACTCTTTTGATTGTCCTAAGAGTGATCTTACCTCTCTGCATAAGGTTAGCAATTCATCATCCATTGAGTCTATTTTTTGGAGGGATGATAAGGAGTTAGGGTTGGGAACTACTGCTACTCTAGTTCCAAACCAGCATGAGGACACTTCAGAAGAATATTTTGATGAGAGGCAAGCTCTCCATTGGCAGCCCACAACTTCAACTAATGAATTTTCCTTGGTCCCTAAGTCTGATTTGGAGAACCAACTAAAGGTTGGTGAAGATAAGATTATTACAGCGCTGTCCCATTTTAATCATTCCCACAAGATGGGGGAAATTCATCTATGGAAGGTCCAGCTTGAGGGGAGACACAGAAGTGTTGAAGAGGCTTCATCAATTTCTGATTTGCAAGCGTTTAAGACAGCCATGGAGATTATGAAAAATAACTATTTAACTCTTTTTTCCGATAGAGATCACCTACTTGAATTGGGTGTCATATACTCAGATGCATTGAAGAGGAAAGAGGAAGAGGTTGATCAACTCACCACGGAGCTAGTGAAGACTAGAAAATCTTTGGAAGACTCTCAAATGGCACTCCTTATGGCGGAAAATCAGATTGAGGAGTTGAATGTGGAGTTGAGTTTGGCTCATGCTTCACCAAAGAAATCAGAAAATCAGTCTTCTATTGCAGCCTCTTTGGATGGGCAAGAATCATGTGTTGTGCATATGATTGAGGGACAAGGAAATGAGGGAAAAGAAGAGCAAGTGATGGGTGAAGACAAACCAGTTACATTAGAGCAGCTACATGAAGATATGGTTTCTTGTGATGAGTCTAGCATTGCTTCATCGTATCGTGCTAAAGAATTAGATGGTGCTTCCATGAATGCTATTCGTACATATGAAAGTCCATTGAAGGTCCCAGATATTAAGGTGGATGTGAAAGTTGATCCTTTCCTTAGTGGAGCAGCCACTAGTGTTTTGAATACACATGATGAAGAAGACATTTTACAATGGCATGATGTCATCACTGATTGGTTTGAGGACAGCAGCATTATGTCCCATCATTCTTGTGAAATAGGAGCTTGTGATCATGAGAAAGCCAATGATATGATATCACCCATTGATGGCAGCCCTACACCATTTGGTAGACATGAAGATATCAAGGATAAGAGGACTGATTTTGTATATTTTGGCATCGAAGAGGTACAGAAGTCCAAAAAAATTAATGAAGAATGGTTGCAAAAAGCCAAAGAGGCTAGATTAGTGGCTGCCAATGCAAGACATCATCTTCAAAAAGTGAAAGAAAAGATCAATCTCATCAACATAGCAAGACAAAAAAGGATAGATAACATTATTCAAATGAGAGATGAATCTGAAAATACACTTGATCTCCCTAAGGTTAGTTCCATGTTAGGTGATAGAAAGCAGGACTATGATGGTCAACTATTGACGGAGGTTGGTGCTTTTTACCATGACTACATAGTGAGGAGAGTTCATCACCTTTCTTTTAGTTCACATGAAGATGATTGGTTGATGCATCGATGTGGATTGATGGGGGGCTTATACCATCCATTGTGGGATGAAGAGTTGCCATCTACAGAAGATGGAACTAGAGTCTGCAAGTACCCGACTCAGTTGTGTATGAGGAATTACTTGCAGGGACAGCAGCCAATTATCCATCATGCTATTATGTATCCGACAAGGTTTGCTACTTCTATGTCACAGAGATTTCGCACAAATACATGGTTACAGGATGATTATGGGCGCAGTAGGTATGATGGCTTGGTTAGTCAGCACGTCCATAGGAATTGGGCAAAGTATAGAGGTTGTGCTTTCATGCTTGCTAGGTAGTTGTATGGTGCACTCGTGAGGGAAGAGGCACAGATATCCACTTCCATTGATGCTGAAAAGGATCAACCCTCCACAGTTGCATTGGTTAGTGCAACTGGTTTTATGAGTTAGTGTCAGGAGCACTCTTCTTCTAGCTTTGGCAGTTGGAGTATTGTGGGGACACCAACATTTGCAAATGAGTTAGGAGATACTCATCTTTTCTGGCAGTTGTTTGGGTCCATAACCCGCAGGTCTTAGTATCAGGGAGTAGCCTCTTGGCATATTAGTGATCCAGTTGCAGACAGTATGGTGCAGCAGGTGCCACCAGTTGTCATTGGTCGTGGATTGCTGATTCTATTTTGGGATCCTGGTGGTGACGTGTTTGATTCGTCACTCTATTTTGGTCCTGAACGAGGTGTTCCACCACTCTTGGTGTGATGTCAGTTGTTTATGTAGAATGGTACAGTGGAAGTCAATAGGCGCGCTTTGTGACGAACTTCCAGTTTGGCATTGGGACCCAAGGATTGACATCAAAAGTGATATGTTTATTTCAGCTACAGCATTGCACAGTTTGCTGAGTTTTGGCAGGTTCTATGGCTGCAGCTATTTTTCAGCGAGATTCTGATGCAGTTCCTTATAGATTCATTTGGGATCCGGGCATTAGTTGTGGGATACTCTCCAGTATATTGAGGAATCCATTGTGTGCATCAGAGTTCCAATCAAGGTTCACTGTTGAGTTTTGTAGCGTGTATATGAGGGTGTTTCGAGAGTATTTGGTACGTTGGAGAGATCTTCCCATAGAGGATGCCACTTGGGAAGGTGAGAGCATTTTACAACATCCAGCTTTACAATTGCTTGTGGGCAAGCATCTTCCAAGAGGGGAGGACTGTCATGTCCCCTCTTTAGCTCGGTCTAGTAGAGACGTGAGTCAGAATATTATGGGGTCTTGTAGATTGACATTGTTAGATAGAGACCTAGTATGGCTATACAGTGTTGGGGACTTGGTGTTCTGGCTGTCGCTGATCAGTTTGGAGACGTTCCTTATTTTTAAGAGGCAGTTCGTAAATTTATGGAGGTTATCCCTACTTTTTAGGAGGGTATGATCATACCCAGGGTTGGGTCTCTATGAGATTATGCATTGAGTTCAGTTTCAGAGGATTTGGGTTTGTTTCCTAGTTTCTAGGAGCATCCCTAGATTTTAGGGATGAGACTACCAGTGAATCTTTGATTTCCGACTCCAGTCACAGACAGGTGGCAGGGTGACTTTCTGGTTTGTGGTGTCATTGGAGCATTTTGTCGCTATTTGGGGTATATTTTTAATATTCCCAAAGTTAGCGTTTTTTTAATTAAATAAGGCTAAGTTTATAGCCATTTTGGAGTAATAAGGGGATTTTGGCCTCATCTGGATGTGTATCCCATGGTGTAATAGCTCGTTGGAAAGGTCTTGGACTTTTCTAAATATTTCTCTCTTGGCTCAGATCCTTTCAGTGAACGGATTTCTCTTTATTTGAAAAAAAGGTCATTTTCTATGTGCTTGACACTCAAAAAAGGAGAAATATAACATTTTATAACTCAACGCCATATTGAGTTGCTTTTAGGGTTCGAGTTGATTGTAAAAAGGTTATAAGGAGGTCAAGACAAAAGTCTAATTCATTCTTGACATTTAATTTGGAATTTGCACTTTAGCTCTGGAAGAGCTTTCAGCATTTGGGACGCCAAACCCCAGTGCTTTGCCTATTTGAGACGTAGCCCCCAATTCAGTGGATTGTTGATTTGCTCAGTAGCATCTGGAGATTGTTTAGTATTCCTTCTGGAGGGCGCAGTGATTGTGACAGAGTTCAGCGGGCATTTGAGGGTTTATTTCAGATTGAGAGGATCTTGCAGTTGTACGGTTGTACCTGGCAGCCCTTGCAGCTTTACGGCAGTACTTGGTAGCCAGCTTCCTTCCCACGTGCAGCGCATTAAGGGCTGGAATCTTGCCATGGCTTTCTTCTGGTGTACAATTCTCCTTCAACTTTTCAGGTTGGGTCTATTTGTGATTGTAATCTCCCTGAAATTATTGAAAATTTGTATCTGGTTTCCTATTTGGTTCAATATCTAGAATTCTGCCTATAAGCGAATTTGTTTGGTTATATTGGGTATTTAATTTCAGAATTGTTCATGTTCTTGTATTTCATTATTTACTTGCTAAAAAATCATCAAAATACAAAAACAATCAAACCCTTCTGCAACTTCCGTGTATTTCAGAAAGAAAACATTCACAAACAGGAAAAATCAATTTAAAATAACAAAATTACAGCAGATCAGTCGAAGAGATCCATCAGGGATCTTTCAGGATGTTGAGAGCTCCTCCATAACCTCCCTAGTCGCATCTGCAAAACTATCAGAGTAGAAAAATTTGGGCTTAAGGTAGTACCTTGCTCCATGGATGGGTTGGTGGAGTTGATTGTTCCACCTTTGATCAATCAACTCCCAAATGGAATTAAATCTAGCATGATCCCCTCTATAATAGTTTTGGACAGTTTTTTTGGTCTTATCCATGGCTTCATAAATATTACCTATTAGGTTTTGCTCTCCATCCACCAATCGCACAACCCTTACCAAAGGCTTCGACACTTACAAAGTTACAAACAAATTAAAGTTACAAATTTATAAATAAAATAAATACTAAGTTTAAAAAAGTGAAAATAAGAGAATCAACTTGAAATTTTAAGTTATCTTGACAATCTTTATAGCTCTTTTTTCGGAGGCCTCACTAAAAATTGACTTCCCAACCTTGACTCTATCGGCTTTCTTGGAATATGATGAGTCCATCCAAGCTTGACTCACAAACATCTACTTTAAAGAAGTCAACAAACTGCAAATACTTTGCAACATAAGAAAGTGCATTGCAAATCTAGTGACCCTTGCTCAAACAAACTTTTTCCCTTTTGTTGTGTTCTCTTATCAAGTTGAGAACTCAAAGGTGATTGTATATATATTTTGTGATCTTTTTTAGTTTCTTCTACAACCGGCTGCGCCCAATCAAGTTTGCCTATGTCTTCCAAAAGAAGGTCAAGGCAATGGACTGTGCAAGGGGTCCAAAAGACTGATGGATGTCTCTCCTTGAGAAGTCTCATAATCGCCAAATATGCTATTGCGTTGTCTGTGACAACTTGGTCAACATTCTCGATGCCCACCTCTAAAACACCCTGTTCGAGCATCAAGCTCAAAGTTTTTGCATTCTTTATCTTGTTAGATGTATCAATGGATTTCAAAAAATCTAGCTCACCATTTGAAGATGCCTAAAACTTGACGAGGGTGCGGTTTTTTCCATCCACTCATCCATCAGAAAGAATGGTGCATTTGAATTTACATCGTAGCCTCTTCGAATCTTCTATAATTACCTTTGCATCTTCAACTACATTCTGGAGCAACCTTCCACTCAAGTCTCTTGGAGAGGGTGCCTTGTACCCTTTCTCTACAACTGTTAATGCTATCATCAAATATTTCCAATATGGGCTCCTTGCCACGTTGAAGGGAAGGTTGTTGAAGTACTAAAAATTTGCACATGCTTTATCTACTTTTGCATGTGCCTCCTTGTTCCATCATGCCCCTTACAGTGAAGGTTGTGCTTCAAGTGTGTTTTCAGGCACAAAAAATCTTTGTATATGGCTTGAACTCGATGAAGATGTGCCTGCACGCTTGCATGGACCACAAGTAGAGCCCACAATTTCTTTCAACGTTGCATCTTCTTCCTTTGTCGATGAGGGAGCAATGGTCATTGTTATCATTGCTTGCATCCTTGCCCTTTCTAATTTCTTCTCATCCAGCAATGCAAGCTTTGCAATCACGTTTTGTCTCTTCCATTACATTAGGACAAGGTGTGACATCATGACAAGGAATGCATGAAAGATGATACTTCATGCAATTGATGCCTCCTGACATATTTGAGTAAAACAAACAAATTGAAACCGTATATGTCAGTCCAACTTGCATGACATACTTCTAAGCAGTAGTGCAACTACGAGCATTGGGGGCAGCCATTTTTCCACCACTAAATGAATCTGAGACTAATGCACTGGCGGATGTCATTGTTTGCTAAGGGTAAACCTGCAAACATGTTCAAAATAACATTAAAAAAATAAAAAATAAAAACATTTCACACAAATTAAAATACATTTAAAAAAATAACCTTAGATCGTAAATGATAAACTTGTAAATTTATTTTTAAACATCTTGATGTAACCCTAGGACAAAATATTGAAAACATTGCAAACAATTCTCTACAATAAATAAATTATAATGGAATATGGAAACTATAACTTATATAAATTGTAATAATTAATTTACAATGTGGAAATTTAAAAAAAAAATTAAAATATGCATAAATTGTAATGCATGATTATTTGCAATGTGGGAATGAACAGAATGCATCATTATTTACCAAACATATATATAATGGAATTGCAATTCATTTTAGAATTAATTTACAATGCGGAATTTAAAAAAAAAAAAAAAAGTACTAACCTGGGAGTGTTTGCTAAATTCACTGGCTCCAATTCGTTGTTGAATGCTCCAAATCTTGTGTGAATGCAATAAGAGGGGTCTGCTCAAATTTATAGGACAAATTTTTGTGTTTTTGTAGTGTTTAACCAGCGTCCATGCATTTGGACACATTTTGGATGCGTTCTGGTCCTTATGGACGTGTCCAGATGCGTCTAGAACGCGTTCACAAGCTCTTGGTGAGTACCTGCAAAGTACTCGCGAGTAATCGCAAGTACCCGATGGATACTTTGTGAATACTCATCGGGAGCTTTGACAGGGCCAAAAAAAAACTGACAATTTTGAGTGGCGGTTAACCGCCTGCAATTTTTACCCGCGAGTATTTGACTGACGGACGAATAACCAACAGTTACGTAATCTTTGCTACTAATAACTAACTTTTAAGTCATTTGGAAAAGCCACTTTTGAAATATTGCAATAGCCATTTTTGGAATGAGTTCTGAAATAATAAAAGGAAACCTATACTGTTACCCTAATTATGCTTAAGTGGAACTTTTAATTGATGAGTCATTCGTAGAAGGATGAGACTCATCATCATGTCACTTCAATAGGTCCCTTGCTCTGCTCTTCTGATCTCAATTTGTACACCCTCAGCATCTTCACTAATTCCTTCATGACTACTTGATCAGGATTATTCGTATAGTTGACCCTGATATCCCAAGTATATTGCAGCTTCACATTTTTGTGAGGAAGGATATCACACTTAAATAGAGTTTTCTCAATATCATCAAACAAACTTTGCAGGCTTCAACATTGAAATTAACATAGTTAAAAATTTCATCCTTCACCAACTTGCTGAATTCTTCATTCACCTCCCTAGAAGATGTAACTTGTGACTAATCATCCAACAATGAACAAGGGATTTTATAAACAAATTAACACATTGCTAGGAGTGCTATGCACTTTTTATCCTGAAGTCCCTTTAGTGCTTTCAGTCCCTATTGCAACATTTCAATTCTCTACTTTTTGGCTTCAAACCACCCATATGATACATCATCTTCCAGTGCCTTGAAAAATTCTTCTGACACTAGCAAATTTATATACGAAGCAACAAATGTTTTGAGATCCAAAAGGATTTCATTCCATGTAGGAACCTCTTCCATTCTTGCCATGTCTTTTTCGGCCTTTTTTGATTATTCAGACAATTTCTTATTAATATTTATGCCTTCATCAATTACTTTAAGTCCTTGGATCAGCACTTCAACCTCCAACCACTTCTCAGTCGTCCCTCTGTAACTTCCAAATTTGTCTGTATTGAAACTAGGTATAGTGGATGCAAGAGGTTTCGGAGTATGGGAAGTTTGGAAAGGACTGATCAAATGTCATATATATCCCCTCAATTGTCGCACTTGTGATGTAAGTTCAGCTTTTGAAGCTCCATCTTTCTCTATGCAACCAACAACATTGAGGGCATCTTTAATATAGTTCACATCTCCCGACCTGGAAACCTTTCCAATTGGATTCTTCTCAACCTAATAATCTTTTGTAGTCATTTCATCCTTGTTATTATCACTGATAGGGATTGCTATCTCAATGTATCTCACGTCCTGATCATCTGCAACAATTAATGACTTAGTCTTAGCCTTTTTGATGGACTTCTACTAAAGAAGGGATGCAATTGCATTGAAGTCAAGCACTGTGGCCTTCACCACCCTTTTTCTTTTGTTATCTATTTCTTTCATTCAACTAGATGTACATCCTGGGCTATTTCAGTTTGTACCTTAGTTCTCACTTATGTTTTAGTTGGTTTTGAATAAGATGGAGGATGTTGGACATGGGGGCAGGGCCATGGCAACATAAGGTGATGATGAAGGAATAGGAGATGGAGGAGATGGTGTGACGGGAGGAGGTGGTGTTACAGAAGGAACAGGTAGATGTAAGTGATGCGCACAAGGAGCAGACTTAGGAGCTGATATGGTAATAGAAATATGACTTTGGATTTGGTTAAAAGATAGGAATGGCTGGGTAGTGTTATCAATTAACACAACACTATCTAGATCTTTTGTGGACAACAGAGGTGAAACTACAGGTCGAACAGGTGGAGGGGGTTTCCTAACGTATTTCTGAGATTAAAAGATATCTTCAATGGCCTAGAGTATGAACCTCCTCCAGAAGTGGCTTCAACCTTCTTCTGATTTGGGTCCTCTTCATCACCTCCTCTAACTGTCCCAATACTACCTGTTGGCAAATCTTCCACAAGTCAGATTGTCTCTTGCCATTTAGAAAGTTCTCGTCTCTAGCCAAGGAAGGAAGAATACATTGTTTTTCTTGGTAATTTGCTACAACAGGAGAATTCCGAAGGAATGGTTCATCAAAAGGGTTTTTTGCTAAGGACAGGTCTTCGGAGAGATGCCGAGAACAAAGTCCGAAGGAAATAGCCAAGGGGAGCCTATAAGACAAAGGAAGTAATTCCTTCGGACTTTTGGTCCGAAGGAATACTTCGGAGAATCCAAAAGTCCACCCAAGTCAACAAAAGAAAAGCCAATACCCTTCGGAAGGGTCATTTTAAACATTCCCGAAGGGCACCTACCCTTCGGGAAGGTACAAGAACAGATTCAGACCTTTGCAAAAACCCGGGTGACCATTGCAATTTTTCCAAAGGGCACAGAGGGAGAGCCACGAGCCCTTGCAGAGGGCACTTGGTCAGTGTCTGAACCTCTATGTATTTTTCGAAGGGTATTTTTCGGAAGGCAGTCGCCAAAAGCGAAGGACTAATTCCTTTGGGTTTTTTGTCCAAAGGAATTCCTTCGGACAAAAAGTCCGAAGAAATACGGAGAAATGGCCGCGCAAAAGTCCGAGAAAATAAACCCGATGAAGAATTTCAAAGGCCAAAGGAAGAGACCGAGATAATTCTTGCGGACATTTTTTCCGCGGGAAAATGACTTAACGGTCCAAACAAAAAGGCCGACAAAGCAAAGAGCAAAGGCAAAGAACAAAGTATTCCTTCGGGCTTTTTGTCCGAAGGAATTCCTTCGGACAAAAAGTCCGAAGAAATTCGGTGAGAAGTCGTCAAAAGAGAAGTACTCGACTATGAAAAGGAGCCTGAGCAAAGGAAAAGTAAAGGAAAGTATCCCTTTGGAAAAAAGTCCGAAGGAATACTTCGGAAGATAAGGCCAAAGGAAAGAAAGCTGCAGGAAATCCAAGGAAATAAGAGAAGTCCGAAGGAAATTGCAAACAGAGAATCCCAAAGGAATAAATGCCAAAGGGTGACATGCCGCTAGCTGTCAAATTCTGACCACGGGAAGTAACTGTTGAAACAAGGGTAAAGCCAGAATTCTGAAAGCAAAGCCCAATGGAGAAATATAGACTAGATATAATTAAAAAATACATTCAACTATAGAATCCCACCAGAAATAGACACGAATAGGGAGACCAGAACAGGGTAAAATACATGCAAGCAGGGGCTATTTTCGAACACTGGTCAAAGCTTTAGTTGACTGGTTATTGAAGTCTTGCTCATCTCCGGATCAATGCACGCATCCGAGGGTCCAACTCAGCTTCAACCAAAGTTCCAAATTCGAATGTCGAGTTGACTGTTCCAGATTTAGAGTTGACTAATTGTTAAACGCCGCATCCACTAGGAGCTTTCCATGCGAAGGAGAATGATCTCTTCGTCTAACTCAGCTTACCAAACAATCAACTCAGCCGATCTCTTCGTTTAACTCAGCTTTCAAATGTTCACGTAGAGTTCTAAAATTAACATTGGCGTAGATTTCCATGCAAAGAGAGGTGGGCGGTTCATAACAAAGACAAAGTTCACTTCCTCAAGCGCAAGAAGCTTCATGCAAAGACAAAGAGAAAGCATATTTTATTGAAAGGCCAAGTCAGCGTTGAGTTAACTTAAGTTGATCCTTCTTTTCAAATTTTCAACGCCAATCTTTGGCCTCTTGTAATTTTCTATAAATTGTCTTTGAGCCTTGATATCATCCAATCCCTCTCTTGGCTAGACCAGACTTTGCCATTGGTGAGTTGTGTAACCTTTTCAATCAATAGGACTGTACTTTCAAATTTCAAGTGCTGGCATAGTGTATATTTCTTCAGCAATTTGCATAAGTGGTAAATTTCTCTCCCTTCCCAAATTCTGATTCCTACCTAGTTGCTAGATTATCCTTATGCAAGTCATGTTCAGTGTTCTTTATTGTCTTTTGCTGACAATGTAAGTGGATGTTAGGTGGCTGCAAAGTGTCTTTTATCGGACCTCTCTCCATCGTTTTCCCTCATGTTTTGGGTCATTGGATCGAACCTCTTCATGAAATATTTATGCATAAGTGATTGATTGAAATTGAAGGTATTCCTTTCCCCTTTTTTGTTCAGTGTTCAAGGCTCCAAGTTGAGTGGATCAAACTTCTGGTGTATCACCCCTTTTTAGGTAGGATTTCCCTTTAAAGTCTCCTCCCTTTTCCATGGTAGTCCACAGCATAGAGTAGAGATCCTCATTGATACATCATACAGGGACCAGCCTTCTCTGGAGGTTCTTCTCACCGTTGAGGCACCCACCCTCGTGAGAAGATCCCATTCTTTCAGCCAAATAGAGGACTGGCCATTTCGTGCACGTCTTCGATTCAGGGCGCAACTCCAGGTTGACAACAGTTTTTGGCATGCCCGATGGGACCTATTTTTAACTGGTCTTGATGAAATCGCAGTTGTAGCAGTATTCTTCAAGAAGTATTTGGTGATTCCAAGCTCAAACAATTGCTTCTAACAGTTTAGGGACAGCTTCCATGTAAGTCTTTTTTAATTGTATTATTGTGAATGGATTTTGATGGTTGTATATGAAGAGAATTCCTATGCTATGTTTCCTTATCAGCCCAATGATGGATCATACCAGCCTGGTCATAATACCTATGAGCCTTTTTATGAGCCTAATCAGCCTTATCAAGAGTATTATCAAAGCGATGTTGACCCTTATCAAGTTTCTCATAATCAGCCTTATCAAAAGCATGAATCTTACTTTCCTGGTAAGCCGTATCAGTCTCAGGATCAGATTTCATCTTTCCCATACAGCTATGATGTTGCATATGAGCAGTATTGCCTTCAAGAAAAAATGAATGAAATAGAGCTCAAAATACTAGCATATGCAAGAAAGGTTTGTTCTAACTCTCAGTATGAGGAAGTCAATGGTCTATTTCGAAATGAGTCCAATGATCCAGAAGAGATAAATGGACTATGTATTCTTGTATTGGAAAAGATGGAGACTTGGGAAGGGTAGAAAATCAAGTTAAACCAATTGTCTACAAAGGGCTATTGTGCTTCTTATTCTCATGAAGCTCTTAACCATGCCTAGTGTGTGCCAAGGGAGCTTCCTAGTTGGAGTCAAGAGCATATTCAAGAGCCTATTCAAGAGACTAAACCTTCCTATAGTCCCCTTTCCTCACCAATCATCCCTCAAGCTCAGGTTGTCCAAAAAGACAAGTAGGTTCCAGACTTTGACGAGGTAATGGCCAAGTGGAAGGAACAAAATATAGAGGTCTTTAAGAGTTTCTCTTTCCCTCCCCTCCAAAACTCCGTAGATAATTCCATTGCCCTCAAGATTCCAAAATCTGATCATGATCAACCTCCCATGCTTCATTTTCCCTCTCAAACAAATGAATTTCATCACCCTCCCACCATCCCCCTTCCTCAAGAGGATCCTGTTCTTTGGAGGATTGAGAAAGGAACAAAGGAAAATTTTGAATACTGGCTGGTAGCATGGACCCTGATAACCAAGGAAAAAAAAGGATGGAGGCTTGAACATAAAAAATCCCAAACATTTCAATCTTGCACTAGCAATGAGATCTGCATGGAGATTTCAACAAGAGAAGGATATGCCATGGAGTACCATTCTCATTGATAAATATCAATTATGTGCAACATTGTTCCCAATGCAAATCCATTCACCAAATAGAATGGCAGAAACTTTCAAATTAATATACAAGGGGATTCAAAGTATTCATCTGCGTATCAGTTGGAAAATAGAAAAAGGGAACAATGTACCATTCTGGAATGCCAACTGGAATGGGCCACCACCTCATTTAATCCAAAATGGTCACAATTTTCAAGCACATCTACAAGGAAAATGGTATATTACAGTGGCTGATTATTGTACACAAGACAGCAAGGCATCAATGTTTGGAACATATCAATTATCACATAAATTGAGTCATGGTTTAAAGACCAAAGTGAACAACTGGAGGAGCTACACAAACGACACATTTCCTCTTCAGTGGACAAGAAAAAATTGTGTGGCCATTCACCAACTTAGGGGATGTTACTGTGGCTCCATCCCATCAACTACTGAATCAACATAGCACTAACACTAGTAGAAAGTGGAATCAAATTTGGGACAGCAAAGATTAGCCTAAAATCAAAGCTTTCTTATGGCTGGTCACATGGAATATCCCAAAAGGGGGATATTTTCTGAATTCTGAAATTTATTGAAAACCCTAGCAAAATTATTATGTTTCAAATTTATGACAGCAAACCCTAGCTGCAATAAACCTTCCACAATTAGCATAAAATATGACGAATTGAATGGCAGAAGTAAGCAGACCAACAAGCAAGTTTTTCTCCCAAAAAACTGAGATTTTTCTTCAAACCCTAGGTGCCACCAATAGAGATAAATATAGAATTAATTCTTGCCCTGACATTGGTGAAAAATAGTATTTTCCACTCCACAATATAGCCCACTAATTATGAAAGAGATTCCTGAATTTATTACCAAATTAAATATGCCAAATTAGGACTCAACTTCAAATCTGAATATTGGATGAAATATTGAATTCCTTCAAGCTATAAATGCAGGAAATATTCCAAAAAATTAGAGAATAAATATATGAAATTACAGCTAATATTCTAGGTACAATGACCATCCAAATACCTCACAAAAATAAGAAAAAATAGCAGCAATATTATTATAAAAATCAGAATATTGTTTCGGCTCAAAAATACCCCAAAACCCCACAGATCAGCTCCACAACCAAGTCGTCAATGCTGGAAATGGTCAATTCCAGCCCTAGACACCTGCAACCCTACAAGTAGGGGTCTTCAACTTGCCCAAACAGCTTAAGGGTTCCCAACCCTAGTTGTCCCTCTCCAAAAGCATTCAACACCACCGAAAAGCAAGTCACCACCCTCCAAATGTTGTCTCTTTGTTTTTTTCTGAATATTAGGCTCAAATGCAACCTCAAGATGAAGCTGCCCTAGATGAGAAACGAGGGCTTGCTTCCCCACTCTTTTTTGGCTTGAAGGTTTTCGTCTCTAAGTCAATAGGTCAAGCTTTTTCGTGCTTAAAACTTTAATTTCAAAATATATTCGAAGATGCCCTTTCAAATGAGCCCTTCATTGTTTTTATATTCCTCTCCCAAGTGAAGTGCCCAAAATGGAGGGAAATACATTTTTGATCTTTTTCAAATTGTAAAAAGAACCCCTCTTATAATTCACTTAAGTGGATTGGGTACCCATGACCATCAAAAGGCCCCAACTTAAGTGAATTTATAACAACAAAGTGCTATTACAAGCGTTCTTAAGAAAACCAAATGTTTCCGTTCTTTTTTCCCTTAGCCCCTAGGAAACTAAGCAAGGCTAAAGGTCTTCAATAGTGCCATGCTCAAAAGGGGGACATGACATCATACAACAAAATCCTAATTGCAGATAATCTTCAACACAGAGGATATATAGGCCCTTCTATTTGTACTAATTGCAACAAGAATGTTGAAACAATTACCCATCTTTTTCTTAAGTGCACTATGGCCGTAACAATATGGGAAAATATGGACTCGTGGTTTCATCATGATGGAATGAAAATTCATACAATTAGACAGACCTTGCAAAAATGGAAACAAATACCAACAAACATGCCATGATTTGTCGAATGGCTCACATAGCTTTGGGTCATATCTTTTGGCAAATCTAGAACTAAAGAAATTTCCGAGTCTTCAACAATGAAAAGAGTGCTATTACAAGCATGCTCAAAAATATTAAAACAAATATTTGTAGTACCTCTCTGTCACTTGAAGGAAAAAGAAGGGAGTTTGAAGTTTTCCTATATGATAGATTGTTGGATAGCAAAGAAATGGAATAAGAATAAATGGCTCACAATAAATGATAAAGTGAAATGGAAGGCACCACAAAACCGATGGCACAAGCTTAACTTTGATGGAGCAACAAAAATCAATCTAGGAAAGTAAGGCATAGGGGGAATTATTAGAGATGAATAAGGCAACTACACCATGGCTTATGCAAATGACATAGGTCTCCAAACTAAAAATTATGCAGAACTTGCAAGCCAGTACATAGTACAGATGGCTGGTAATTCACCTATAAAATATCTAATAGTTGAAGGAGATTCCAATTTATAATTCATGAGGAAAATCAACTCCAAAGAACACATCTGGGAACTCTTACCAAATCCATCAACTAGAAGATGTCTAACATCATTCAAACATTTGCTTTAATGCTCTAGACATTTCAAAACACAAATCTGTAACACAAATCGCAGAAGGGAAACAAAGTGGCTGATAGGTGGGCTAATATGGATCTCCTCTTATAAGAAGCAAGGATCAAAATTCATCATCAATCCTGATCCCCTTCCTCATCAAATAAAACAATTGGTAGACTTGAGCAAAATACCACCTGTATGATGCAAATTGAATAAAACAAATAAAAACACCACCACCAGAGGTGCGAGCTGATCACAAAAGAAGGCAAACAAAGAAAGGTTGAACATCATAGACTTGTGGAAGAGCATACAATGATACAAAGGTGAACAAGATGGTCTGGTAAAATTACATACCATCCAATGCTCAGAACTTTGGAGACTGCTGGTTATGAGAATGTCAATGTTTTTGAGCTTTAAAAAAAAGAGAGATCTTCTGGCCTTCGAGTCCTACAGTCCTCTTTATTAAACTTTTCATTTTTGTGTTGGGCCTCTCAACGCTTTTGACTTGCCTTCTTGTATTATATTACACCATTCACTTTCTCTTTGCCACTTTAGTTGATGATGAGAGGCTGTTTTTCACCATGGATAACCTCTCTACCCATTCACATATCTCATAGCTTTATTCTCTAAGTTTTCCCAACACTAGTGCCAAACAACCCAGTTTACAGTGTTCCACGGGGATGCGTCCCCCCCAAAAAACCCTGTGTTTTTGGGACGGGGACATCCCTGAGATGTGGGGACGTCAGGAGGACGTCCCCTAGTCATCCCGCCACGTACCTTTGTCATCCCCGAGATGTTTCTCTCTGAGAGGGGACGTCCCTTCAAAAGGGGGATGTCTTGGGGACTCTGGGACGTCCAGAAGTCCCATATCCCCCTAGGAAACGACTAGGTGTCCTCTGCGCAAGTGGACACCATAAAGTGCATTTTTTTTAATTTAAAAAAAAAATTGGATTTTTAAGCCCTCGACCCTAACCCTAATTGCTAGTGGGATCCACCCCCACCCCCCAAGGCCTCCCAAAAGCTTATAAAAAGCCATCTCCCTCATTCCAAATCACACAAAAACTTCATTGAGTGAAGTAGAGAGCTGAAAGTAGAGGCAGCAAGCTAAGAGGGAGAAGTTTGCAAGAGTGAGAGAGCATGAGGAGAGGGAAAGTGAGATCAAGAAGAGGATAGAGAAACCAAGAAGACTTAAGACTCTTCAAGTTCATCATTTCACCCACAAGGTAGGCCCTATCACTATGCATTTGATTCTTTCAATTTCTGATTTTTAATTTTTAAATTTTTGTTTCATTGAATCATTATTCATTTATAAATTGTTTTGTTCTTTGATTCATGTCATTTAATCATTTGAATTTCTAAATTGATAATTATTTTATTTATTTGTGATTCTCATTCATTCAAATGCTTAAAAATAATTTTTTAAATTTTCATTCAAATCAAATGCTTAAATTTTAATTTTTAAATCTTAAGAACAATGATTCCTATTTATGTATCCTTTACTTCCGCGCTTCGTGCGACTTGAAGTAAGAAAAACAAAAAGAAAATTCTTGTGTCTTAAATTTTAATTTTAAATTTAATTTTTTTAAAATCTTCATTCGAATCAAATGCTTAAATTTTAATTTTTAAATCTTAAGAACAGGGATTCCTATTTGTGTATCCTCTGTTTTCGCGCTTCGTGTGACTTAAAGTAAGAAAAACAAAAAGAAAATTCATTTCATAATTTTAAGTTTAATCCCTTACATCATGCATGGTTTGAATTTTAATTATTTAAATTATAAACTTATAAAATGAAAAAATATTATCATTTCTTGCAGTGTCATTATGAGTTCTCATAGCATGAGTGAGGATGAGGGTCAACCTCAAGGGGTTGAGGTTGAAGCTGAAAGTGAAAATGATTCAGATTATGCACATGATGATCCTAGTTTAGGAGGGAGTGACCTTGAAAAGCAAACTAGTTATGTTGAGAGTCCCAATTATAGTATCCCTTGACAAGCCCTTTAACAATATGCTAAGGGTGACAAGCCCTTCAACAATATGTTAAGGGTCCCTTTGATCCAAAGAAATCTTTACAACAATTTGCAAGCAAGGTACCATCAAAGCATGGGACATCTAGGGGCACTAGGAGATGGAAGTGCAACCTATGTAACCTTGAATGGTTTGGTAGCATGACTAGAACAAATGCTCAACTCCTTCTTATCCGAGTCAAAGGCATAGATGTATGTGAAAAGGTGGAAAAAACCCTGAAATTGAGTGCTGAAATATGTAAATTATGGGGTGCAAATGAAGAAAATGCACCTACATCTGCTACTTTGCCACCAAGGGGGAGGGGTCATCAGAGACAAAGTTCTACTTCTAGTACTTTGGAGAGGCCAATGGTAATGAATCCATCTAGTTCAGGGGCAGCAGGGCCTAAGGGGAAACGCACGATGATTAGTGATGCTTCAAATCCACTGGCAGATTTATTCAATGTGCAAGCAAAGGATGAGGCAGATGATGTCATTAGCAAATTATTCTTTGCCAATGGCATTCCATTCCATGTGGCTCACTCTCATTATAAGGAGGCCATGGCAAAAATAGCAAGAGCAGGGCCATCATATGTGCCACCAGGAGAGACTAAATTGAGGACAACAATCTTAGATAAGAACTATTCCAAGATTAATATTTTAATGGAGAAAATGAATCATACTTGGGTCTCAAGTGGATGCAGTATCATCATGGATGGGTGGATGGACATTAGGCATCGTCCACTCATCAATATCATGGTTACAAGTACATCTGGCCCTTATTTCCTTAGGGCTATTGATTGTTTAGGGCATCACAAGGATGCTGATTTTTAGTTCCAGATCCTCAAAGATGCTATAGAGGAGGCTGGGCCACAAAATGTGGTGCAAGTAGTTACAGATGCAGCCCATGTGTGCAAAGTAGCGGAGAAGTTAATTGAGGCAGTCTATAGACATATTTGGTGGACTCGTTGTGTGCATGCCATGAATAATGCACTGAAGGACATGGGAAAAATCCGCTGGATCAAAGTAGTTGTTAATGATTCCAGAGATGTGCAGATGTTTATCTGCAACCACCACACTTCAGATGCACTCTTCAGGACCTTCTCCAAGAAGGAATTCTGGAAACCTATAGAGACTAGGTATGCATCATACTTTATTCTCTTGGAGAGGATGCTTGAGTTGCAAGAGGCATTGCAACTAATGGTTATGATAGCATAATGGAATCGGTGGCCTGAGTCAAAGACAAAGCAGGGGAAGAGGGTGAAGTAGGTGGTGAAGAGTGATGTTTTTTGGGTTAATGCCAAATATATTGTCTTCATCATTACTCCAGTCTTCACAGTGATTAGATATGGAGATGCTAATGCACCTACCCTTGGAGAGGTGTATGAGTGCATTGATACTATGCTTGATCAAATGAATGTTGTTGTACGAGAGGACCCCACATGGCAATTCTACATAGAACATATTCAGTCGATCATTCATAGCAGATGGGAGAAGCTCAACACTTCCTCGCACATGGTTGCCTATGCATTGAACCCGAAGTGGTATGTGCAAAGGCTTGGTAGACTTACACCTATACAAGATGCTAAGGTAAAGGTAGGGTTCATGAAGGCCATTCAAAAATGTACGATTCTACAAAGGCTAGCATCATTCGTATTGAGTGGACAAAATTTGCCACTTTTAGGGGATATTCACAGGAGGTCGAAATAGATAAGGAGACAATGGCATTGGAGGAACCAATTTTGTGGTGGACTTTGCATGCGCCTCGTTCTTTGACTACCGATCTAGCCATTTGTTTGTTGTCCCAGGTTTCTAGTTCTTCTGTTGCTGAGAGGAACTAGTCTACTTATAGCTTCATCCACTCTATGAAGAGGAACAGGCTTACCTCTAAGAGGGCAAAGAAGCTTGTGGCTATACATAGTGCCTGTGTCTCATTGACCACAACACACTTGCGTACAAGGAGAGTCCAACAGCCATATGGGATGTAGAGCCAGAGGAGCCAACACAGATTGATGATGATGCTACATAGACAGGGCTGGTTGGTATTAGTTTGGAGGAGCTTGAGCGTGTGGAGTCCAGCAGTTCTAGTGATGAGGAGTTTGATGAGAACTTTGGGGATGATTAGCCATTGACTCATTGAGTCATTTGTATTTAGCATTTAGTGTTTCACTATTTTGTTTTTGAACATTGTTGATACTTGATTGTCATCATGAATCATCATTATGAAATTTTGAAAATTCTAAATTTGATATTTTGATTTTGATTTTCAATGTTCAATGTTCATTGGTTCAATGGATCAAACTTGAAACTATATGATTAAATCACAATGTTAAATTGTTGATGTTCAATGCAATATACTTATTCCTTATACATCTTTTTATAACTATTTTTTCAAGTACTATATGTATTTGCACCGCTCCCCCACCGCCCCTCCCTCCGTCTCCTTGTCGTCCCCAAACTTAGGCCCCATGTTCCCCCGTCCCCGCGTCCCCCCGTCAAGAAACTCCATGGAACTATGCAAGTTTATGAGATTCCCAAGAGCTTATATGATCTTCTCAAGTCAAATCGTGAACATTCTTTACAACATCTTAACCTCTTTGCAGTCAGCAAATTAGGGACAAAAAAAAAAGCATTACTCAAGGATTATAAATAAGAGCAAGAGGCATGCACAAAATGGGACAAGAAAAAAACAATATTGAACTTATTGTACAAGAGAGATAAGAAGAAAGAAGAAGACAACCTCTAACACATGGGAATAAGAATGTTTACAAAATCCTCCGGATTTCGCACAATCTCATTCAAATTGTGGCCTTCAAAGCAACATCAGAATCTAGCAAAAGTAAATATATGGAACATTGGGAGGAGTGGAAAGTTGGTAATGAGGACTTGCTCATTCATAGAGGCGGGTAAAAAGAATAAGAGCGAAAGCCAAGCAATTTGCCATAATATTAGACCTCTTACCATATGCCCTTCTTTTGACGTAAAAAAATTTACATGTCGCCTCTACAAGGAAGAGGAGATGACACATAGGAATAAGAATGTTTACAAAATCCTTCGGATTTCTCACAATCTCATTCAAATTTCAGCCTTCAAAGCAAAATCAGAATCTAGCAAAAGTAAGTATATGGAGCATTGGGAGGAGTGGGAAGTTGTTGATGAGGACCTGCTCATTCATAGAGGCTGGTAAAAAGATTAAGAGCCAAAACCAAGCAAATTGCACGAGTATTAGAACTCTTACCATATGCCCTCCTTTTGACGTACAAAACACTAGCACCAAACAGCCCAGTTTATGAGATTTCCAAGAGCTTATATGATCTCCTTAAGTCAAATCGTTAACATTCTTTACAACATCTTAACCTCTTTGCTGTCAACAAATTACGGATAAAAAACATGTCATATCCCCTTTTTCGAATAAGCCAAGGAAATAATAAAAATAATATTTTAAGTTGTTCTAGTGAATTACTTTATTAAAATGACAATTTAATATTATTTATTATTAGAAGTTCAAGTCTAGCAAAGTGTTTTTAAAACGAGGCCTAAAGTGATGTTATTAAGTGACGCTAGGCATGGGGCACAAAGTGATATTATTTTATTGAATTATATTTTGGGGAAAAGAAGAAAATAGAAAATAATATTTTATTTTCCCAAAAGTGTCTATAAAAGAAGGGTTGTGGCTCATTTGAAAAGTATTTTATTTTTCCATTCATCTTTTCAACTTGTGAAGTTTTGAGCAGTTTGCTTCAACGTTCAGCATTAGAAGACGAAAACTCCGTGGTGGATTCAAGCTAGAGGACGAAAACACTCTAGTCTTCTACAGTGGTTCCATGCAGGGGCTACAATTGGGCACCAACCATTAGATTTTTGCATTTTCAGCACTAGGGAAGCATTGGATATTTTTGGATCAGCCATATCAGCAAGGGCATCATCTATAGAAGCTAGGGCATCATCTATAGCAACTAGGGCATCATTTGATGCAGTTGGAACATCATCCCAAAGTGCTGACATCACCATCCCTAGGGATGACATCACACTTTGAAAGGGTGATGCCATCATTTGGGTTGCTTTTAGGCCAATATTAATGCTGATACAATCTACTATAATTTTTTAATTTTTCAGTTAGGAAAATAAATAAAATTTTTGATCTTTTCTTTTCTTAAATTCCACAAAAATTACTATTTACAGTATTTATTCCTGGCTGAAATTATTCATTGAAACTCAAATTTGCAAGGGTTTTTATCAATAAAATACAACCATTTGATTTTCAGTTGTAAGGGTTTTATATAAAAATTCAAAATTCAATTTTCTATTGCAAAGGTTTATTGTAAAGGATTCTGGTAAATACAAAATTATTTAAAATATTTGTTTAGAGATATTTCAATGGTATTAGAGTTGTGATCTTGCCAACCTGTGAATCATGAGGACAGTGCAAAGATTCATGTTAGAGATGTTGCAAGCTATAAAAGAATATCAGAAGGATCTAAAGGCATGGATAGAAATAAATAAGATAGAAAAGTGAAAATCTAAGCCTAAAATATATATAGAGCAAAAGGAATTCAGCATGCAAGTCAAAGGTAAGGAGATATTATCTGAAAATGAGCCAGAGAATGTGGTTAAAAAGAAACTAATCACATTACAGACAAGCGTAAAGGATGTAATGAGGATGTTGAAAATGTTTGATGAATGGCTAAAAAGAGCTAAGGAAGCTAAGTTGGTATCCACTCAAGCAAAACAACACCTATAGAAAATTAAGGGAAAGAATTCTCCAATTGTAATGGAGTATGAAGAAAAATCAAAATTGCAAGAAATTGAAAGAAAGCAAATCATGGAAGAATCAACCATGCAAGTTGAAGGTATGAAATTTAATGTAGGAAAAAATATTTTATTGACTTTTGATAATGCCGATTAGTAAAAGAATTATCTTAAAAAAAATTGAGGAAAAGTCATCACTAGCTGAATGTAAAGAGCGAAAGATGGAAATAGATGCACCAATCCATGAGCTACCTAGCGATCTTCCAAAAGCCGAGTCATTGTCATATATGACTGAATTCCAAGATAGCCATGTTGATAAGTATGGTGGGGTGACTCCAAACTTGGATATTTGTGTGATGGATCACCAACAAGACAATAAGGGAATGCGGGGCGATGGGATACCACCGTCAAGTGATAGATGAAATACACCCAGAGCAGCTATGAACCAAATTGCTACTATTAATGTTGTTATCACTATTTTCAGCCACCACATTATTTCAATTGCGCTCATACAAGTGGATATGTAGTTTTGCAGTTGTTGTGCCAGTATCATGTTGTAGGTTTTAATAATTTCCGATAATGCGTTGCTATTATCAGTCATGAACAATCTACAAGTTTGCACATTTTAAGGAGGTTTATGCTTCTTTCAATAAATATATTCAAGTTGAAGACGGGGATGGTTTTCAAGCTCTTTCTAGCTCCCAGCTGATTCATGATTCAACTATTATGGATCACTCAATAAGACTGTTGAAGAAGCATCACCTGGTGCAGGGCGTTTAATTCTTAATTATATCAGAGTAGCGCAAGAGAAGCCAACTACATCACAGGGAGGAATGGAAAAAACATAAAGATTAGTTTGGGATCCTGGCATTTGGAGTCATGAGGTGAACTAGCATTGCTTGAGGACAAGCAATCTTTGGGAAGGGCAGACTGTCATGTCCCATATTTTGAATAAGCTAAGAAAATAATAAAAATAATTTTTTTAGTTGTTACAGTGACTTAATTTATTAAAAGAACAATGTAATATTATTTTATTATTAAAAGTTCAAGTCTAGCAAAGTGTTTTTAAAATGAGGCCTAAAGTGATGTTATTAAGTGATGCGAGGCATGGGGTACAAAGTGATATTATTTTAAAAGGTTCTTATGAATTATATTTTGGGGAAAAGACGAAAATAGAAAATAATATTTTACTTCCCATGTCTATAAAAGAAGGGTTTTGGGCTCAATTAGAAAGTATTCTATTTTGCCATTCATCTTTTCAACTTATGAAGTTTTGAGCAGTTTGCTTCAGCATTCAGCATCAGAGGACGAAAACCCTCTGGTGGATTCAAGATGAGAACGAAAACCCTCTAGTCCTCTGTAGTGGTTTCATTCAGAGACTATAATTGGGTATCAACTATCAAATTTTTGCATTTTCAGCACCAAAGAAGCATTGGATATTTTCAGATCAGCGATATCAAAGAGGGCATCATCTACAATAGCTAGGGCATCATTTGATGTAGTTGGAACATTATCCCAAGGGCTGACATCATCATCCCTAGGGCTGATGATGGCTTTCGAATCTTAGAGACAGTAAACTTAAAAAGTTTATGAAAAGAAGAGTTCGTTAAAAAAACCAACTAACGGGAAAACTACGCAGACAACAAAAAATGAATTACACAAACAAACTAGAACAACTTTGGATCATGAAAATAATCCAATAAACTCCCCCTTGATCCAAAAGGGTATGACTAATGAATGAACTGGAGCAATGAATTTGAAGTCATCAAAGGAACCCTGTCGCAACTGCAAGTGGTGCATTGTACCTCTAGCATTGACCAAAAACTGATGTCGCTTCATAAAGAAGCCCGCCCTTATGAGTTGTGCCAAAAAATCGCTGATGAACACGATCAAGACCTGTTCAACTCTGGTGATCATCGTACCGTACTATAGTGGAACACAATCAAGCATGTCCAACTACATCGATTCACATAAAGTCCCACACAAGATCATGTCCAAGTGACAAATCCGTACTATGTATGACACATCTCCTTGATGTCCAACAAATGCTGATGACCTTTGTTAACACTGAAGATGCTAGCAACCCCTATCAACTTGTATTGTCATCGATGACTAATCGAAGACCAACAAATGCAATATCTTCTTCCCCTATCATGCGAGAGGTGAAAAGTTGTGCATCGAAAGAAACAAAATCAAGCAATCATGTCCGCTCCATGTCATGAATATCAAGTATGGAAAGCCAAAAATGGAATTGAAAGCAAGAACACAAGCCAAAAAAACTGCTACTACAACAAATGCCAGTCTTGAGCCTAGTAGCTCGCACAAGACAGGGGAATCACTGAGTACTCAATATATGTGTCAGGACCATCAGGACCATAGACCTTGGCCATGAGGGACAACTCCTGATCAAATGAAGTGTCAGAATATCCTGAATAATTGAAGTAACCAGAAGATTTGCCACTAGAATGACCCACATAATTTGCTTCAGCGTTCTTTTTGCGTGGAGAAGAGGGTCATCGAGAAGGACATACATCTGCAAGATGTTCAATACCACCACATTTGAAACATCTTGGTTCTTTCTTGTGTCTGTGAGATCCAGAAGAACCTGAATCACTAGAAGAACTATGAGAAGGGTGTTTGTGGTGATGCCTGCATTTGGAAGACCCATGAGAGTGTCAAAGTGAATGTTGTGGAGACTGTTTAGAACGGTGTGGAGAGTAATTTGGAGAATGTTTCAGAGAGTGTTTCTAAAACTGTCGTACATGGCGATGATCTCTGTGATATGACCTATTTTTTGTATAGTGAGCCTCTTCAATAGGTGTACTCTTCTTCCTTGCAAACTCTCTCATGTTAAGTAAATAACTCACAAATGGAGTCAAATGTGGCACTATTAAGTTTATCACTAAGCTGCAACATTTCAACAAAATTGGTGTATGTGGAATTAAGCCCATTCAATGTGATAGAAATCAGCATGTCATCATCAACTTGCCCTTGTAGTACAATACTCTTGTTTTAGAGTTTTCATGTATGAAAGATATTCAGAGACATCATCATCTACCAAGTTATTGTTCAAAAGTTGCATAAGAAGGTCAATCTTTTTGTATGCAGACTGCTTATCATATAAATCTCCTAATGTTTTTCATGCCCCAGATTTAACAGTTTCAATGTGAATAACCTCCTGTGCAGTGCAAGATGATTTTAGCAGTGTGAGTGCGTGTTTATCACATTTTTGGTATTCAACCAACTTTGCGGGTTCAGTAGGTGGTGTGGTTTCTTTCTTTGTTATTCTCACAAATCATTAAAAATAAGTGTGTTTTCCATGTGTAAGCTCCATTCTTTGTAGTTTTTAGGAGTAAGTCGTCCGTTTTCAGAGATATGACTTACAATTTTTGCCATGATCACAAAGAAATATAGTGACAAGAGATGAGTGAGTGCTACTTGGGGCTTTGCCTTGACCCTTGTAAGTAGATTCAAAATACACTAGAAATGTTTCTAGGGACCTATCTAAACATAAGTCACAAAATAAAATGAGCTTGTTACACCCTTATATCACCATTATAATTTGTCTTTCATTTACGAATGAATTTCACCCTTATAACCCCTATTACAAAATGATGTCAAAAATTAATTTTGACCAAAACTAATATCAATGAGTTTTGAACTCGAGTCAACTTTCATTTTTATTTTATTTTAAAGAACCAACAAAATTTGACTAGCCATCTTGTCGTCAACAAACTTAGCAATCAACATACAAGATACTTTATATATTTTGTATTTTCTAATGGAAAATAAAAAATAAAAAATGCAGATATTTAAAATTTTCACCTACAGAATTGATTTACTAAGGCTTCACTCATACATGAGATATCTATGTGCTTTTTGAGATGTTGCAGAACTGGCAGGTTTCTGTATGGCTGTGTGAAAAAACATTTGCTCAAATTCTACGGGTTGTGTGAAAAAGCGTTGGCTGAAAGTCTGCGCACTGTGTGAAAATGTGTTGGCTCAAACAAAGTCTGCGTTCTTTATGGTTGTGTAGACCACGCTATCTCATTGTAGGATCGTGTCAAGTTTGCATTGTGAATTAAAGCAGGTCTGCGTTGTGAATTAAAGCAAGTCTGCGTTGCGAACCATGGGAGATAGCCATGTACCAGGAAACTTAGTCCATTGTTAAGGTCATTGTTTTCCAACAAGCCCAACAGTGCGTTCCTTAGGATCTGCAAAAAAATTCATTGCTCTTCAATTTTCCAGGGCTGCAACCAAGCTTTTCAAATTTCTTCTATCCTCCTTCAGAAATATCTTGCCGCGGCTCTGATACCACTGATGGCTTTCGGATCTTGGAGGAATAATGTAGAACATATATTCAATATTAAAAACTAATTTTATTTTTGTACACAGTAAGCTTAAAAAGCTTACAGAAAGAAGAGTTGGTTAAAAAAACCAACTAACGGGTAAAACTACTCGGACAACCAAAAATGAATTACACAAACTAAAACAACTTTGGATCATGAAAATAATCCAACAGCTGACACCACACTTTGAAAGGGTGATGACATCATTTGGGTTTCTTTTAGGCCAATATTAACGCTGGTACAAACGGCTATAATTTTTTAGTTGGAAAAATAAATAAAAATTCTGATCTTTCCTTATCTAAAATTCCATAAAAATTACTGTTACCAATATTTATTCATGGCTGAAATTATTTATTAAAACTCGGAAATTTTTAAGGGTTTTTATCTGTAAAATACAACCATTTAATTTTCAGCTGTAAGGGTTTTAAATAAAATTCATAATTATATTTTATATTGCAAGGGTTTATTGTAAGGGACTCTGGTAAATATGGAAATATTTAAAATATTCGTTTAGGGATATTTCAAAACAAGCATTACTCAAGGATTATAAATAAGAGAAAGAGGCATGCACAAAATGGGACAAAAAAAAAACAATATTGAATTTAGAGTGTACAAGAGAGAGAAGAAGAAAGAAGAAGACAGCCTCTGACCCATCTCAGCAACCATCCAACAGCAGGCTCAAGACATGAAGACCACTCAACAACAACCTATTTAGGTGGAAGATGACGAAGTTAATATTATGCATGGAGATTTCCATAGCCAAGGAGTCACTCAGAAAATTCCTCGACCCCACATCCATCACAATTGCCCTCAAGAAATGAAATTGATTGAGGTAATGAATTCTACTCCCGCTAGATCATGAATCCTTTATGAAGAACCCGCCTTTGATTTCAAAGTCTCCTCACACAGTCCAGGTCTTATTAGTGGCTGAATTTTGTTAAAGAATGAATAGGGAACATTCCCTTGTTAATCCTTCTAGAAGGCTAGGGTTACACTTTGACATGTTTAATGTCCATAGACCCATTTTATTGTTAGACCCTCTTCAAAGTCATACCCATATTGAGCTCCTCACTTGACCCTCGAAGGTCCTACTTACTATCCTTAGAACAACCATGCCAAAATTAAGTGTTGACGCAGTGGATTGCACCCTAGGCAGGAGGCTGAGCTCCTGCCTTCAACACGCAACAATGGAAACTCCCCTCTCGCCTGTGGGACTGGCGAAGCTGGAGGGGAGAGTCTCTAGATAAGGGCTAGCTCCCTCTGATGTATCTTTTAGGTCCTGGACTTCCTACTGCTAACAAATAAATGAAAAAAGGGGGGGGAAGAAAAGGGAGAAGGATGCTGAAACAGAACCTAAACCTAAAAAATAAAAAGGTGATACACCAAAACAGATGACCCACTCAGCCCGAACATACACTTTTTACCAAGAAGAAGCTCCCATACACTTCATCTGATGTGGAAAACTCTTCTGTTTCAGTGAGTCAGGGGTCCGTAGAGATACAGGGAGGAAGAACTGTCAAAAGTGTTCTGAGACACACTTTGGCAGCCTGTTCACATGCACCTATATTCCTGCTGTAGACACTTCTGGCAGACCTGCAGAAGAAAAAACTTCACAATGCCCCAGACATACTGGAATCGTTCTGTGGAAAGCATAAAAGAAAATGACTTAACACAAAATAAAACATAGACATATGCGTGAGTGCAAGTCCAGATAGAGGTAAAAATGCTAAGTCTTGATTCAAGGTAAAAAACTGGTAGAGTTCTGCCTTACAAGCTCGAGAGATTTTTGGGCAGAGCTTTGCCTTACGGGCTAAGAGAATGGATCCCTCTCAAAATGAGAAGTTTTACAATATATAAAAAGGAGAAGAGAACTTGGCGCTTCTTTTGAAAAGACTTTGGCGCTCTTTGACAAGTCGGCCCATGTGCGTTGAGAGCATCGGAAAGAGGAAGTTACTGTTGCTGATGTCATTCTTCTAGTAGAGGCCTGCTGGGACCATGCTGTGTAATCGCCGGTCTTGACTTTGGCGTTCAAACATTAATGTGAAAGCACGGGCCGTGCCTCTTTTCCTGCAAATAAGACTGTTCCTTCCAGATAGTCACGCGGTTTGTCTGCTTATAAATGCAAAGTGGAGGAGACAGGCCGTGCGGCTTACTTTTTGCGTCGTTTGATGACCACCTGGCAATAACTCGCCTTCCCTCCCCACTTGGACGGTTTTGTCTTTTCCTTGCCTTGTCTCTTCCTGGTTTTGTCTCTTTCTGGCTCCTTCGGCCCTCGAGGGCTAACTTCTTAGCGGGTCGTTGAGTTCCTTGGGCTGCTCTTGTTCTCTTCAAAACCAATGGCTATTTCACCGTCTTAAAATTGACGTTTGCGAGCCCGTCACTGTGTTTGAAATTCCAACGGCTAGTTTGCCGTGTTTGAGTTTGACATCCTCAGGCCCGTCACCCCTTGGACTTTCTTCGGCTTTCTCTTGATTCCTTCGGACTCTTGTTTGATCCTTCCCGAAGGGGGCCTGCCCTTTGGGATCTTGAGAAAAGTCCTTTTTCTCGGCGAGAGCCCCCCCACAAGGGCACATACCCTTCGGGTGGTCTTCTTTCTCCTCGGCAGGTTTCTCCTTCGGGCTTTTTCCCGCGGACTTTTTCCCCACGGACAATTTTCCTGCAGACAAAAAGTCCGCAAGAATTGTTTCGGCTGCTTTGTCTTTGTCCTTCGAAATTTCCCTTTCGGGCTTTTCTCCCGCAGCTTCACCGAATTTCTTCGGACTTTTGTCCGAAGGAATTCCTTCGGACAAAAAGTCCGAAAGAAATCATCCTTGTCTTTTGCTTTTACCGTAAGTCCCTTTCTTTCGGGTTTCTTGCTCATAGCCCTTCCAAATTCCTTCGGACTTTTTGTCCGAAGGATTTCTTCCTTTGCTTCTTCGACTGCCTTTGGAAAGTGCCCTTCGGGAAAAATGGAAACGACCCTTCCGAAGGGTACTTCCTTTGCCTTAAACAAACTTCTGAAGGAAACTTACCTTTGCGGCTTTTCTCTGTGGCCTCTTTTGAAAGTGTTCCCTGCCCTCCGCAAGGGCTCTTGAAAAGGTCCATTTTGCACGTAAGTGGGAACTTGCCTCTTCCTGTGGAGTCTATAGTTTTCCGCCTACCGAGTCAGTAGAAATCCATGCCTGCAGAGTTCGTAGAAATGGACCTGTAGAGTCCGTAGAAACACCTGCAGAGTTCATAGAAACTTCCAAGACTTGTGCAAAATCAAAAATATATTGGCTTAGAACAGCAGGGGAAAGGGGGGGACCGATTTTGGCCTGCAGGACCAAAATGGTCAACAAATTGGCGACTCCTAGGGGAAGCATGCCTGCTATGCTTAGAGACCAGTTGCCTTAAAGTCCATTGGGCATGGAGTCAGATGCAGCTTTGAAAGAGTTAGCAACTGCCTTGATAGATCCAAGAATCAAACATGAAGCTTTTACCCCAGACACAAAGGAAAACACACACAAGACTAAAAACACTACTTGTGCAAACAGCACTTAGGGAAAACAGGAAAAGAAACTGAAAGCAAACTACTATATACAGCTAACCAGGTATATTTGCTTCCCTCCTGGATCAAAGGGAAAACTTCTCAAGTCCCCTTCCTAGCAAGGAAACTTATGGTGGTAGATAAGTGGCTGAATGAAGTAGAGACTTGGTGACCTGCTCCTCTTGCCTGTCACCTGGATTGGCTTGCATCCGAGTGGATCATATTCAAACATGCTTCCAACATATAAGTACTTTTCTTGTTCTTTGAAGCTTGTTAAATGCTGGTCCATGCTAGTGCGTTTCACCAAGAAATCTGTGGCTGTTGGCTCATCACCATAAGCCCTTTGATGTGCATAGTCCCTTTGCAATGCATCATGGTTTGACTTGTTTCCTTCTGCTTCGTTGAAGACCCTGTCAAACTCATCCTCTGCTTCCTCTTGGCCTTCTTGAAGAAGGGTGACTGTTGTGATGTCTGAAACGGAATCACAAAGTGATTGCTCATCACACAGAATATCACCTCTTTGTTCAAAACTTTCTTCTTCAAGGTTTTCCTCCTGATTCTCCTCCAATTCGGGCTCCATGGCATAATCATCCTCCTCATCGAAGCAACAAGGAAATTCATCAAACAAGGGGGGAGAGAACTCACCATGCTTACATTCCTCTTCGTACTGCTGGAACATCTGCATGTATGCATGGCCTGAGACTTCTCCATTGCTGATGATGTCTTCACAAGGAGCATCGATGATGATTTCTTCTTCGTTGTCACTCATGATAGCCTCCTGGAGAGCTGCAAATTGGATGTGCTGCTCCTCACTTGCCTCTTGCAAAACAAGGTCCTCTTTGAGAAGTGATGAAGTGAAAAAACCATGTGGAAGAGGAGGCAATCCTTGAGCTAGAATCGAATGATTCTCCTCCTTCCATTCGGTCAGCACTTCATCTATATCAGGTGTGGCCTAATAGCTCTCTTGGAGGTGTGTAGATGGGGTGTGTTCAAACATGGAATGTGCCGTTGGGTCTAAATCGTCCATCACACATTGGCTGAGGAATCTCTCTCTGGATTCTAACTCTGCAATTCTCCTGGCTATATCTTCTTGGAAGAGCCTTTCTTGGAGGTCACCAGCATCATCATCATGAGCAGGAGCAGCTTCATCTTCTTCAAGGTTTTGAGCAAAACCTTTCTCCTCCTCTTTCCTGCCCCATGATTCCACTATTTCCATCCAAGTCAGGAGTGTGCCATTAGGATCAGTGACCTGAGGGAGTTGAGGAAGACTAGGAAAGCCGCTTGAAGGGATTGCATGAAAAACGTGAGTTTGATCATGGTAATATGAAGGAATACAAGGCCCATGATTTTGTGTAAAGGGGTTATACATATAAAAAAAAATGTGATTTCTTGATGGCACTTGGACTGCTTAACCAGCTGATTCAACTCGGAGTTGCCATTGGTGTTGATAAAAAAGCCTCCAAACGCTGGTTGGTTGAAGAACACACCAAAAATTCTTCAACTCTTTGGACACAACTTGTCCTAGTGGGTCCCACCGGGCGTGCCAAAAACTGTTGACGCAGTGGATTGCACCCTAGGCAGGAGGCCGAGCTCCTGCCTTCCACACGTCAAAATGGAAACTCCCCTCTCGCCTGTGGGACCAGAGAAGCTGGAGAGGAGAGTCTCTAGATAGGGCTAGCTCCCTCTGATGTATCTTTTAGGTCCTAGACTTCCTATTGCTAACAAAAAATGAAAAAAGGGGGGATGAAAAGGGAGAAGGATGCTGAAATAGAACCTAAACCTAAACAATAAAAAGGGTGATACACCAAAAAAGATGACCCACTCAGCCCAAACATACACTTTTCACCAAGAAGAAGCACCCATACACTTCATCTGATGTGGGAGACCCTTCTGTTTCAGTGAGTCAGGGGTCCATAGAGATACAGGGAGGAAGAACTATCAAAGGTGTTCTAAGACACACTTTGGCAGCCTGTTCACATGCGCCTATATTCCTGTTGTAGACACTTCTGGCAGACTTGCAGAAGAACTTCACAATGCACTAGACATGCTAGAGTTGTTCTGTGAAAAGCATAAAAGAAAATGACTTAACACAAAAAGAAAACATAGACATATGCGTGAGTGCAAGTCCAGATGGAGGTAAAAATGCCAAGTCTTGATTCAAGGTAAAATCCGGGAGAGTCCTGCCTTACAAGCCCGAGAGATTTTTTGGCAGAGCTTTGCCTTACGAGCTAAGAGAATGGATCCCTCTCAAAATGAGAAGTTTTACAATATATAGAAAGGAGAAGAGAACTTGGTGCTTCTTTTGAAAAGACTTTGGCGCTCTTTGACAAGTCGGCCCATGTGCGCTGAGAGCATCGGGAAGAGGAAGTCACTGTTGCTGATGTCATTCTTCTAGAAGAGGCCTGCTGGGACCATGCTGTGTAATCGCCGGTCTTGACTTTGGCGTTCAAACATTAATGTGAAAGCACGGGCCGCGCCTCTTTTCCTGCAAATAAGACTGCTCCTTCTAGATAGTCACGCGGTTTCTCTGCTTATAAATGCAAAGTGGAGGAGACAGGCCGCGCTGCTTACTGTTTGCGCCGTTTGATGACCACCTGGCAATAACTCACGTTCCCTCGCCACTTGGACTGTTTTGTCTTTTCCTTGCCTTGTCTCTTCCTAGTTTTGTCTCTTTTTGGCTCCTTCGGCCCTCGGGGGCTAACTTCTTAGCGGGTCGCTGAGTTCCTTGGGCTGCTCTTGTTCTCTTCAAAACCAACGGCTATTTCACCGTCTTAAAATTGACGTTCGCGGGCCCGTCACTGCGTTTGAAATTCCAACAGCTAGTTTGCCGTGTTTGAGTTTGATGTCCTCGGGCCCGTCACCCCTTGGACTTTCTTCGGCTTTCTCTTGATTCCTTCGGACTCTTGTTTGATTCTTCTCGAAGGGGACCTGCCCTTCGGGGTCTTGAGAAAAGTCCTTTTTCTCGGCGAGAGCCCCCCCGCAAGGGCACATACCCTTCAGGAGGTCTTCTTTCTCCTCGGCGGGTTTCTCCTTCGAGCTTTTTCCCACGGACCTTTTTCCCGTAGACTTTGACACCTGAGGACAATTTTCTTGCGGACAAAAAGTCCGCAAGAATTGTTTCGGCTGCTTTGTCTTTGGCCTTCGGAATTTCCCTTTCGGGCTTTTCTCCCGCAGCTTCTCCGGACAAAAAGTCCGAAATAAATTCGGAGAAGCTGCGGGAGAAAAGCCCGAAAGGGAAATTCCGAAGGCCAAAGACAAAGCAGCCGAAACAATTCCTTCGGACAAAAAGTCCAAAAGAAATCGTCCTTGTCTTTTGCTTTTGCCATAAGTCCCTTTCTTTCGGGTTTCTTGCTCATAGCCCTTCCAAATTCCTTTGGACTTTTTGTCCGAAGAAATTCCTTCGGACAGAAAGTCCGAAGGATTTCTTCCTTTGCTTCTTCGACTGCCTTTGGAAAGTGCCCTTCGGGAAAAATGGAAACGACCCTTCCGAAGGGTACTTCCTTTGCCTTAAACAAACTTCCGAAGGAAACTTACCTTTGCGGCTTTTCTCTATGGCCTCTTTTGAAAGTGTTCCCTACCCTCCACAAGGGCTCTTGAAAAGGTCCATTTTGCGCCTAAGTGGGAACTTGCCTCTTCCTGCGGAGTCTGTAGTTTTCCGACTGTCGAGTCAGTAGAAATCCATGCCTGTAGAGTCCGTAGAAATGGACCTGCAGAGTCTATAGAAATGGCCCTGCAGAGTTCGTAGAAACTTCCAAGACTTGTGCAAAATCAAAAATATACTGGCTCAGAACAGCAGGGGAAAAGGGGGGACTGATTTTGGCCTGCAGGACCAAAATGGTCAACAGTAAGTTCATTCCTTATAGCTATCCCATGGAAAATTTGGCAAAGCATCCCACTTCATTGACCTCATTCACACCCAAGGATGATATGACCTTTTTCAAGTTATGAACATTTTTATAATGATTAAAAATGTAGGGAAATCATAGAAGAAAAAAATGTGCATAATCCCTACACAAAGAATCTATTAACAAATACAAACACTGAAAGAATGAAGAGAAACTCTAAGGCACACCTTGAAATGCATGTGCATCCTTCTTTTATTATGTAGAAAGGATTTACATACAGTTGGGGCACTTTCTAACTAACCATTAGTTAATGAGTAACTAATAATTAATTTAATACCCCAATTTAATGGCTAAACCGGAGACAACTCCAAGTTTGTCTCAAAATTTGACAAACAAAATAGGATCAAGACGTTTAGTTATTATAACTATAGGCTACTCTTTATAGGCACAAAAGTGAAGATAAATATCACTGGATTCAACCAACTATTGAATGTAGTGATGATGAATCTCAATGTGTTTGGTGTGAGCATGATATACCGGATTCTTCACCAACTTCAATACACCCTGATTGTCCCAAAAAATGGAAAGTGGAGTAGGTGTAGTTTGAGGAAGTTGAAAATAGCCAAATTTCTTAATAACTGACACTGACTTCTACCTTGTATTCGGCTTCGGTGGAAGTTATAGCCACAATGTGTTGAAGCTTGCTTTACCATGAAACAACATTTGAACCAAAGGAAAAGATGTACCCGGTGGTAGACTATCGAGTATCCACTGATCCTCCCCAATTAAAATTTGTATACCCTTTCAATCTGAAATTTTCTATTCTCTCATATAGGATGCCAAAGTCAAGAGTTCCTTTGACATATCTCAAAACACGTTTTGTTGTTGTCCAATGAATGAGCTTCAGTTGAGACAAAAATCGAGAGAGACAACTAACAAAACATGGATTTGACTGTGTGGAAATAAGATCTATCAGGGTGCACACCAACTATCTGTTGGGTGATTCATCAATTGACGATGAATCATCATGGGCTGACAACTTCATCCTGACCTCCATAGGCATAAAAGAGTGATTGCAATTTGTCATCCCAAACTTCTTTAAGAGACTCATGGCATACTTAACCAGAGCAATGAAAATGAGATGGTCATGTTGCCAAAATTCTACACCTAAGTAATAGTGTAGGAGGCCTAGTTGGGTCATGTCAAAAGCAACACACAAATCTGATTTTACTCGCTAAATTGCAGTGGCCCCACCACTTGTGATGGCAAGATCGTCAACATATTCAATAAGTATCACAATGTCATCACCATTGCTTTTGGCATAATTCAAATAAAAAATATTCCTTCTAAATCTAGAATCCTGTAGACGTTGACCAATCTTAATATACTACACTCGTGGAGGCTGCTTAAGCCTATATAGAGACTTAATCAAACTACAAACTAGATGATCACTACCAAGTACCTGAAAACCTTGAGGCTGCACCACATAGACCTCCTCGTTCAGGAGGGCACTCTTTACATCTATCTGAAACACTTGCAATCCAAACTGAGCTACCATGGAGAGAAGCAGCTGAAATGTGACCATCTTTGTAGTAGGAACAAAAGTCTCCTCATAGTCCATTCGCTCCTGCTATGAAAAGTCTTTCGCAACAAGACGAGCCTTGTACTTGTCCAAAGTACTGTCACTTTACATTTGACTTTGTACACCCATTTACGTCCAATGGGTTAACCATTTATATGGATGTCATTCCACCATTTTCCAGGTATCATTCTTCATCAAGGCATCATATATTGCTTGCATGGTAGTCTTCCATTTAGGTTTGCCTTTTACTTTAGAATATCTTTGTGGTTCAGGTAGCGTGAAAAGATTAGTAGAGAGAGCAAAATGAACACGCTTTGCTAAATCAATAACCTTCTTTGCAGTTCTCAGGGCCCATGCATTTGATTGAGGAATTACATCCCCTCGCACATCCTATGTAGTAGAGTAATACCACTTAGACCTCCGGTGCACTGAAGAATCCTATGCTTAGTGAATCTTACCCAGAGTGTTGACCAATGCAAGTCAGCATCAATACTAGTGGAGTATTAGAAATATCAGCCATGGGATGTTGCATTGGAGTCTATGAAGGAGTACTAGATGAACTAGATTCCTCATCTTTCAAAGGAACTACAGTACTAGATACATATACCTCAGAGATTGCTGGTTGGTTACAAACAAAGAAATATTGTCTCCTTCACATCAACATCTTGATTAACGATTATCTTGTTAGTGGAAATATCAATTAGTCTATAGGCCTTAGATTGGTCACTATAGACAGAAAAGAATTATGTAGCGTGCTTGGAATCTAGTTAACTCCTTTTTCTATGAGGAACCAAAGTGTATGCAGCAGAACCAAAAACACAAAAAAATGTTACCTCGGGTTTGATTCTAGACCAAGCTTCCTCAAATGTGACATCCTGAGAAGCTTTGCAAGGACCCCTGTTTAGGATATACACTATCGTGTTCACTGCTTCTTCCTAGTATTTGTACGACATGCCCCTATTGTGCATCATGCATCGAGCCATCTCCATGATAGTTCAATTATGGCTCTCAACCATCCATTTTGATGTGGAGTGTATGGGGTTGTCAACATTGTCGATGAATACCTTTCTTGTTGCAGTAGTCCTTGAACTACTTGGAAGTGAATTTACTTCCTTATCGGATCTTATTGTCTTGATTCGTCTGCTTGCTTGGTTTTCCACCAATGCTTTGAACTTTTCAAACATTGCAAAACAGTGAAACTTATTTTTCAAGAAGTAGATCTACGTCTTCTTGGAGAAATCATCCACCCGCAACAAAAAATACCTTGCTCCAAGGACTATCGGTGATTTCTAGGATGTTGCACAAAGATCTACATGAACGAGATCTAATAGCCTCTTTGCATGCCAAATACCTTCAGTCAAAAATGGTTTCTTCTGTTTACTAGCCAAACACCTTGCACACGTATCTTTTTTTTTGGATGTTAGGCAAATCGAGAACCATGTTGGTTCTACTAAGTTTGACTAAGTATTGGAGGTTGAGATGTCCAAATCTCTCATGCCACAAAATGTTGGTATTACCCTCCAAAACTAATGCATGCAAGTTGATTGTGGCAAGGTCAACAATTCTATACAAGCCACCCTGCCCAAGGCTTAAAGCTACTATTCTGACCTGTTTTACATTAGACACTATACACTTCGTCTTTGAGAAATTCATTGAAATGTTGGGATTTTTAGTTAATTGACTAATAGATAGGAGATTTTCATTCATTCTAGGAACATACCTAGCATTTTTAATGACTTTTGCAACATTATTCGATATTATGCGTATATCTCCTATCCCTTCTACAATATTTGTCCATCACCTAATGAAACTCAATTAGAAAAAATTGTGTTTACAGTAAATTGACATACTAGTCCTTATGACACGTGAAATGTCTAGATGCATCAAAATCAAATAATAACCAACAAATTGTAGCACTTTCTTCTAAGCATGATGCCATGAGGGGATACTCTTCTTCAGAATCCCTCTTCTCTTCAACTGCTGCCACATTTGCTTGACCCCTTAGCTTTTTGTTGTTAAAATGAGCATATTGTCATTTCTGGCAATCCTTTTTGACATGCCCAACCTTATGACAATAATAACACTTCACTAGATATTTGGACATAGATCATTTATGATTATATTTTCGCTTCCCCTTCGACTGAGTAGCAATTGCACTCTCTATTTGTCTAGAGTTGGACTCACCGGTTTGTGTCTACCTATGTTCCTTTTGCATCAAATAGGAACTGACCTGATCAAAGGTTAGGGTCTGGGTTTCTACCATCAAGTATAAAGCCTCCACAAATGATTCATAGAACAGTGTCCAACTATTCATAACAAGAGCAACCAGGATGTCATTGTCTACCTTTTCATTTAGGGCAATGCATTGATCTCGAAGATCTTTCATCCAAAGTAGATGTTTTGACAGGGACCTGCCCTCATTCATCTTTGCAGAAAACAACAGATTCTTCGGATACATGACCATAATTTTCTTCAACGTTTGATACTTGTCTTGAAGACCAGTTCAAAGATTACTTTCCACAATGGCATTCTGGACCTCGGGTATTGAATCATCCGAAACAAATAATTTTAACAGCAGAAAAGCCTCATGATGTTTGTCATCATCAGCAGGATTCGTTGCAAGTGCTGTTGTGTATCCTTTTGAAGATTGTTTTGAATACAATGGGTGTAGACTCGTTTGGCATGACATTGACAAGAATGTCTTGAACTGTGAAGATAAAATCCATTCAGCGAATAGCTCGAGTCATTCAAGGCAGAAGGTGGTCTTTATCAGCATGGCACATCATGAAAGGATCATTTAAATTTTTTCTAACAATAAGCAGTGAACCAAACCATGTGCATTAGAGTAAGTGCCTCTTTGCCAGACTCATCCTAACATGAGCAAATTCTATGTGGTTACTCTTGCAGTGCTGTGAAAAGGTGGGCAAGTCAAAGAATTTGCAGTGAAGTTCGTGATTTAGAGCTTGCTGCAATAAAGATAAACAGTGAGGATGAATGAATAGTTTGACCAAATGCATCACCCAAATATGGCTCCACCAACAGAATAACCTGCCTGATGTTTATTGCTTAACAAAAGTCTATTGAGTGATGGGACTTATACTTCACTGCTGCAATACCCAAGACTGCTACAGTATAAATTACTGTAAAGATACAATTGATACAGTGATATTGCTGTTTCCCCACGGCTTGCAATAGAGCTTACAGTGGGAGGTACTCATCATCATCGTCTTGTGGTTGGTAATCCAGCAGATTCATGGCATCTAAAAAAGAGCACACATTGTTGTATAATCACAACAGAGATGCCCTTGAACTCTTTGAACTTGTGAAATCCTCTGTGAGTGACCACAAACCATCTAAGCTGCTGCTTTTAGGTTAAGTGTACTATTGAGAGTCCAGCAGATGGCTACTGCTGAAACTTTGCTTAGATGACTGAAGCTGGTTGTATCATTGTTTGCACAAATTTGACTCTGATATGTGTGTTGGTTGAACTATTATCATCTAAATGCGTATAATGCTTGCCTACAATACTATAAAGATTCTAAAAATGCTGCTGCTATTAATGACACCTACAAATACACAAGATGCATGCAAAGTTGAAGAAAGTCTCTTTGTAGATCAATACAAGAAGGAATTCTGGCTGCAATACTGGCTTGCAAAGATATATTCAGTGTAGTGTAAGAAAATTTGTCGTAAGGGGTGTGTTTCCATGAGTTTGTCTCCATATTTGTGGCAAGTTATATGCTGAAACTTTGCTTAGATGACTGAAGATGGTTGTATCATTGTTCACACAAATTTGACCTTGATACATGTGTTAGTTGAAATATTATCATCTAAATGCCTATAATGCTTGCCTATAATACTATGAAGATTCTAAAAATGCTGCTGCTATTAATCACACCTACAAATACACAAGATCCATGCAAAGTTGAAGAAATTCTCTTTGGGGATCAATACAAGAAGGAATTCTACCTGCAATACCGGCTTGCAA